>OY744613.1:14863421-15080921 GCA_963556255.1 Allolobophora icterica | reverse complement strand
TGCAACGTCAAACGTAGGCCTAACAGAACATTGTTTCACATAAATTTTTAATTAGAAAGAACGAATAGCTAACGAATAACAGTACAGTTAATTAAGAGCAAAAATTCTTATTAGTCCTCTTATTAAAATCATAGGGGAGAGTGCTAAGGATGCCAATACTAACGACAGTGTGCTTTTCCTCTGTATGTGTTGCAAGTTTGTACAGAATACAAGGAATATTAATTTAATAATAATTATTATTATTATTATATTCTTTATTATTTCAAACCGACAGACGCAGTAAGATTACATTGAAACACGAAAGTACAATCAATATCTTAATTAAACACACGGTTTGGCAGCCATGCAAGGCGCCGCCCTAGAGGGGGGTTACGGGAGTCGATCCGCGTAAATTATGCTCTCCTGGCCATGAGTGTTACCAACTTACCACTACTCTATGCCCCTCCCCAGCATTTATTCAGCATTTATTTTGATCAACCATAGAACCATTTCAAGAAGATAATAATTTCTCTAAATTAGAGGTTGATGGTTTCAGACTGGGCATCTTAGGTAGGCCTACCCATCCATACTGTAAGACGCCCATGGAACGGGCATCGTGGAATAATACATGTAGGTGACTGAAAGAAATGCTTTGGCAACCTGTGTTTTTTAGACTAAGGTAGCAAACTCTATAGATCAGGGGTGGGCAAACTTTTTGCACTTGGGGCCACATTAAACGGCAAAAAAATTCGGAGGGCCGGATAACAATTAAATTTTTAACTTTTAATAACGACTAACATAAAAAGAAGTTAAGTTGTTTATAATATATTAAATACACTTTGGCTGTTACTAATGAGATTTATGCGACTGGTAACATGCATTTAATTAACAAGTTTTCCATAACCCGGAGTAGGCTAATTGCGCTGGTTGCAATTCACAGTTTGAGTTCAAGTTTGGATCATGCACCATAACTGAGACCTGTTCTTGTATTTGTTTGTTGACAAATTTTTTACAGATGTAAGTGGATGCGAATAACACAAACATTTTAAAAGCAAAAAGTTTGTAGATTTGAGAATTTTTCTTTCCTGAGCGAAGAAAGGAATATTATCAGGTCTGATCCCTTGAGCTGTTCTCTTCTTTGAGAACAGTGTCACGTTGTGGGTCGGTTAACTCCAGCTGAAGTTCCGTATATATCAGCTAATTGTCAATGTCAAATTGGAACGGTATAGTAAGCACAGGAAATTCAGTCTCAATTGATTTAAAATCCACAAATCGTCTGGAGAACTCTTCTGTCAAACTTGACAGCTGAAGACTTCATTTTTCCTACCATGCAGTTTGCAACTGGAGGGTAGGAAAGTTCCCGTAATTTTGTTCTTTCATCTGCTTTGAAAGCAACATTAGCTTTACTTGAATGGATTTCACTTCTGCCTATACAGTATACAGATCATGTGCAAAAACCTCTGCAGGGAAGTGGGGCAGATCGGCAGAGTTAATGCATAGAGTTATTATTAAACACGAGACCGGAATAGTACGTGAGGAAAACGAAGAAAACTTCTCGCAGTCTGAATTTTTTTAACATTTTCTGAAGAATTGTGGGGGCCGGATAAAAAGTGTTGGCGGGCCGTAGTTTGCCCACCTCTGCTATAGATGAAGCTAGCAAGCTATACTTAACCATAAACTAAGTCTTACTAAGACTATCTTACAGCTACTGTCGCGGTCGTCAGACCTTCTCTTTGCCTCGTAGGGCTAATTGGTCTCTAGGCACTTTCTAGTAGTAGTACCAACTATAGGGCCATCCATATATTACGTACGCATGGAAAGAGGAGGGGGTAACCGAAATACATGTGCCTGCGTATTCTTGCGAACGGGGGAGGGGGTCTACTGATAATGTACGTACGCATAGGAAACGGGCCTTCAAATTGATTGGCCTTCAAGTGAGCTAGAGTTCAGTCTTTCCAGCTATTACCTGGTACTACCACAGGAAGTGGGACTGTGGGAGAGGTGTCACTTGTATGCCACCTTACCTCTGAACGCTATTATTAAACTATCACACAACTCAGCAGTGAGTCCGTTGATTACTCATCCTTCAATCTGACCTACAGTGCAGACAGTCGATGCCTGGACCTGTGGTACTCACACATTCTGCAGCTGGTCTTGGGGGGGGGGGAGGGGTGCGTCAACCGTACGTACACAGGTGGGGGTGGGTGGAAAAAGTACGTGTGCGTACAGGGAGGGTCCAGTTTTCCCGGATATTTGCATAAGTAATATATGGATGGCCCCCTACGATAACTTATCCAGTGCCCTTAAATTGGACTGTCAACGGATGTTTCCGTGGTCTGTAAGAGGACTTGAAATGACAGTGGAATCGAATATAACTGTTTAAGCGGCAGCCACATGGCGCCAGTTTATGGCCTACTAATCATTTAACCACTGCCATCTAGCGAGTGGAAGGCTGATAAACCTTACGGGGTCCTACTGGGTTCGATCTTGGTACCTTCAGCTCTTCACGCCAGTGTGTTATCCATTACTCTATGGACCCCCACCCCCTAGATATATCCTTGTCAGACCATAAGCAGGCAAACGCGGACTCGGAAGGCAACTTTCCGCTTGATTCGACTGACTTGAATGACGACTGACTCGATGACTAGCCTAGTGTTCGTACTCTGGCAGTGCCAGTCCCAAGCCTGGAGTAAGGAGGAGGGCGATGATAATCATCTCTGTTATGACACAGGGTCGCTAAACAGTAAATAACCAATCGCTGTGCCATAACAAAGATGGGGAGGGCGACCTAGGCCTAATCGTCTTCGTTATAGCACAGTGTCGTTAATTAAGCAGAAACTAACAAACCAACCACTCGTTCGCTAGGTGTCGCCGAATCAGGCATAATTCCATTTTGTGAGGTAGGATCGACGCCAACGGTCCAGGAACCGGTACCGCAGGTAGCCACAAGATATTCTTAAACACAGCATAACAACGAAAACGACAACAGCAACGACAGCGACAAATAATAAATAACAAGAAGAACAACAACCACTGGCGTAAACTTGTCCAAAATATTGGTTGGGCAAAATAGGCCTATTGGTGGGGCAAAATATTGGTGGGGCATGGGGTCTGGACCAGAGGTGCAAAAAAGTTGTTTCAAGATGAAACGTTGTTTCTTGTTGTTTTTTCGGTTTTTGGTTTTATGGTTTCTGTTGTTTTTAGTTGTTTTTAAGTTTTTCTCATTTCGGATCATAAAAATCATGAAAAATGGCATGAACAAGAGTTCCAACTCAGTAAATTCAGTTGCGATTTCCGAAAATTTTAAATCATTTAATCAATGCTATTAAAATAACTTCTACAAAAATAAGAAATTTATTTTTTTAAACAAAAACAAATTTTGTGGTTTTCTTTTTGTTGTTGTTTAAAGCAAAATCCGAAAAAGCTTTTTCACCTCTGGTCTGGACAGTCAGCAAAGGCTTCCGGTGTTACGTTAATGCATATGAAATGGGTGTTTCGTTTACATGTAAATTTGTTTCACATTGAAGATATTGAAGATAAAAATAAATCTTTGTTTCCATTATGGATTTCTGATAGTATTTCGGTTCTGTGTCTCTGTTTTTCTGTTTCTGAAGAAATTTGTCTGTATTGAAACATAATATTTTAATATTTGACGAAATTCTCCTCTCGATTTTTGGGGGGCATTGCCCCGGCTCCTCAATTATTGGGGGGGGGCACGTGCCACGGCTGACCCCCCAGTGTCTACGCCTATGACAACAACGATGATAATGCAAAGTAAGACACCTCTATATCGCGTTAGATTCACGTCATATGTATCACTAGGTCGCTCAATTGTTCGATTTATTTTTATATTTAGAAACTTCGTTTTGGTGTAGAGGCGACGTAAACGACCAACAGTACTGTTGTCGTTAAACACTAAATATTTTATTGTCTAGCACCGATGCTCTTTTGAGGACCCTAAGGTAGCTAGTATGAAATGAGTCAGATAGATAGCCAAGATTAGAAAGATGATGATGATGATGATGATGATGATGATGATGGTGATGATGGTGATGTTGTTGTTGTTGTTGTTGTTGTTGTTGATGATGATGATGGTGATGATGATGATGATGATGATGATGATGATGATGATGATGATGATGATGATGATGATGATGATGATGATGATGATGATGATGATGATGATGATGATGACGATGATAATGATAATGATGATGTTCGTTTATTGGTTATAAAGTAGACCTAAACACATGCTGACAAACCGCAGTGCCAGTATGGAACAAATTTAAAGTTTGCAAAAGTAGATAATGTTGAGTAGGCATACAGTGTTCGGGAATAAATGATGAGATGAGGAAGAAAAGAATTACAGAGAATTAGAAGAAGGATTGAAAGTCACACAGTAACGTCTTGAAAGATGTCACTCTTAAGTTTAGACATGGAGCGCCGCCATTACAGTTTGCGTGGCCTACAACTATAAGCCTAATTATCGCCATTTTGGGAGCTGTAACCAAAATGTCGGCTCCTAATGCTGGCACAGTTAGGCTATAGCCTACCTGTGTGAAAGTGACTTCTCTAGCGCCGCTTTCATAAAGCCGAAGACATAATTGAAATCGCATTCCAAAGTCATATGCCATTGGAGAAGCGAGATAAAAATCCAACAGTTCAGATAATCCAAAAACAGTTTAGATAATCCAAAACCAGTTAAGATAATCCAAAAACAGTTAAGATAGTCCAAAAACAGTTAAGATAATCCAAAAACAGTTAAGATAGTCCAAAAACAGTTAAGATAATCCAAAAACCAGGTTACGGTAGGCGTGGTAGTTGAAAGAAGTGAGTCCTAGGTTTGGACCTTAATAAAATCAAAGAACCGAAAGAACGAACTGAATTGAGCATGAATTCCAAAGCTTAGGACCAGCGACCGAGAAAGTCCGAGAGTACAAATCTGTCGGATGCGGGGCACATCAGGAGACAACGCATTCACTAATTGAGTGAAATGTCTAACTGTATGAGAAGCAGAGGTGAAAAAGTTTGGTATTTGGTTTTCAAAAATAAAAAAACAGATATCCGCAAAATTTTTGTTTTGTTTTGTTTTTATAAATTTCTTATTCTTGTAGAAGTTATTTTAATAACATTGATTCAATGATTTTTAATTTCGGTGATCGTAAATAAATTAAACTGAGTTGAAGCTCTTATTCGTGCCATTTTTATGATTTTTATGATCCGAAATCCAAAAACCTGAGAACAAAAATTTAAAAAAAAAACATAAAAAACAAAAAAGCACCCCAAAACAACTTTTCATCTTGAAAAAACTTGGTCTTTTGCACCTCTGATGAGAAGTGAACATGGAACAGAGCTAGGGCCTCTTCTGTACACTTTGAGCTAAGACTAGCTAGTTGCTTCAAACCTAGTTCTAGAAGTGTCTAACAGGCCGCAAACATTCTCTGAAACACTTGAAGCCAGGGCTGTTACAGTAGTCGAGGGTATACGCGGGTATACAGCGTATACTTACCTCTGTAGATGAAATTTTGAGGAAAAAGAGAGGTTTTTATAGGTTTTTAGGGCGAATGACTAGAAAAAGGTCATCAACTTTTTCAGACACGAAATCGTAAAAAGTCTGAAAATTTTCAGAGAATTGGTGAAAAGTCATAAATTTTTCTTAGACGAATTCCTAAAAAAGGTCTTCAAATTTTTTTACGGTGACACCAGCCCTACTGACGCCGCTGGGCACCGGTAGCGTATACTCACCTCAAATTTTACCACTACAGCCCTGCTTGAAGCCCATGTTATTTTAAGCAATCATAGCAATGTCAATCAGTCATGGAATTTATATAGCGCCTCTTTAAGGGCTGTACTCAGGGGCACTCCCAAGCCAGGCCTGATCAAAAAGAAACGTCTTCAATAGAGCGTAAAAAGAAGACGGGTGAGTACGAGGAGATAGGCGAAGGAGAGATGGTAAGTCATTCCACGCAGTTGGGTCAGCTACAGAGAATGCTCGGCGCTGCATAGTAGCAGTGCGGGCATATGGGACTATAAAGTCGTCCCGAGAAGAGGAACGGAGGGCTGAGCGACCCGTAAGAGAAGAAGAGAGAGTAAAAACGGAGCATAGGTAGGAAGGAGCCATACCCAAAACACATTGCCAGGCAAGAGAGCAAAGCCGATACAGGATACGCTGCCGGATGGGAAGCCAATGAAGAGTATGATGCATGTAGGAGGATACACTACCATAGCGGGGTATGGAGCCAACAAGGAGCGCCGCAGACCGAAGGACCCTCTTAAGGAAGGACAGGCGGGCTTGAGGAAGAGCGGTGTAGAGAGAAGAGCAATAATCTAAACGGGAGCAAACAAAGGCATGGAAAAGAGTTGAAGCAGCAGAGGCTGAGAGAAAGCGAGCAACTACCCTAAGCTGGCGGAGATGGTAGAAACAGGCAGTGCATATTTTAAGGAATTTAGACTACTGGGACAAAATTTTCGAACTCGTCCCTGAAAACCTTTTATGACTTTTTTCTGGGAATTCATCTCCCCGAAAAAGTTTATGACCTTTTTTTAGGAAGTCATCTCCCAAAAAAGTCATCTCCCGAAAACCGTTGATGACTTTTCTTGGGAATTCTTCTCCCAAAAAAAGTTGATGACCTTTTTTTAGGAAGTCATCTCTTGAAAAAGTCATCTCCCGAAAACAGTTGATGACCTTTTTTTGCGAATTCACCTCCAGAAAAAGTTGATGACCTTTTTTTCGGAAGTCATCTCCCGAAAAAGTCACCTCCAGAAAACAGTTGATGACCTTTTCTTAGGAATTCATCTCCCGAAAAAGTTCATGACCTTTTTGGGAATTTACTACTGGGGCAAATCTTAAAACTCTTCCAACATTTTGTCCCACTACTTACACTTTAACCTAGATACACACGGACGCTATTATGTGTTAGCGTATTGCAACATAAGCTTCATATGATAATAAGACGATTTGTATAGCGCCGTAACACAGCCGAGGCCGAAGGAAAGGACTCTGTACGCCTACATGAGTTTTATAAGCACATGAGCTTAGATCTACGCAGACCGATGCTTTAAATGTCCCTATAGGTAAGGCTATAGTATTACCAGCAGTGGAGAGCCGTAAATCGTAATTATATGAGGATCTTTGTTTATTTAGTCGACGTCTTTCTAATAAGTCTCCGCCGAGCGGTGATACATCACTTTATCAGCGTATCGGAAGCCGCTGAAGACATTCCTCCAATGTCCTGCTTATGACTCTCGACAGGGCTTTATGAGCACCTCATAATCCCATCCAGCCACCCTCCAACACCTGGTTTCGCCCTCCCCTACACCCCACCCCATTCCTCTTCCGATTTCCATTTGGCCCCGTGCCAGGAAACGTTTCCGTCATCTTCTACCCAATGCATTCTGAAGACAGAAGACAATCGCATTTGGTAGACAGAGCTCGCGATCTACAGATTACGAATCCAGAAGCGTAGCTAGGAGGTTCAGGCGTGCATAGGCCTATGTGTCTCCAGGCGCCAAAGGCAGGGAGCGCCAAAATGAGGGTTAAAATTAATAATTTTAATTTTACTCTTACTTTTTTTTATGGAATTTTAACTAATTTGTCCCAAATAAATATATACGATTTAATTTTGGCGCCCAAAAAAATCAAGTTTTATCCAAATTAGGCCTACTTACAAACCAGTTGTCAGGCGCCCCACTGAGCACTAAGGGGCACCATATACTCATTACAAATGACCATGTATTTGGAAAATATGAAATTAATAAATAAATAAAAGAAAGGCGCCAATTTCATAGTTCGTCCTCGGGCGCAGAATATCCTAGCGCACCGCTGTTATCGAATCCGTTTTTCTGTGCCAGCGGCTTTTACATAAGGCGAATTAGAAGAAATAGCGAGCAGAGTCGGCCATTGACGTGTTCTAGGTGCTCATATGCAATCTGGCTCAAAGAGCTTTTAAAAAACGAATCGTCGAGGAATAAAACTTTAAGCGTCACACTCGAAAACAGAATAAATCCGAGCATAGTGGAATTCCGCGTGCGATGAACTTGACAGTGGCGGTTCTAGGGTTTGGACTGAGGAGAGGGGGGCTAAAAATTGATTTAGCCTGTACCGTCGAAAAGTTCATCGTTTAACTCATCAGCTTTTCTTTTTTTACTTCTCGCGATGAATTTATCCATTAATTTATGTATGTGCGTGCTGCAAACGGTTTCTACTATACACACTGTTTTATATGCACATATACATGTACACATAGGCATATACAGTAAAGTCTATAGTACACACAGGCTGCAAACAGGCTTTGTTACCATCAAATATTGTAGGCAATGTATGGCTAATTAAACGTTAAACGGGGGTGGGGCTAAAATGTGCATAGGGGCTAAGAAAAACGAAGGGGCTAGCATTCCAGCTAGGGGCTACAGCCTGTCTAACCCCCCTCTAACGCCACCTTTGTAACTTGACTGTCAAATGACATGATAGGTATATCAAAGACTTGGTTGGCCGCTGAAATGAACGGCTAGTGATAGTATGTAGATGGTATAGTCATAGGTGCAGTGGCGTGCAGAGGGGGTGCGGAGGGGGCGACGGCCCCGGGCATCCAGCCGGGGAGGGGGCATCCAACGGTTGGCGTTGGCCCAGTCACATCTCTTGCGCTTGTATTGACGGACTAATTTCGTATCATACGAATCGTATGCCGTAGTTTAAGTACTAATAATAGTATCTAATGCATTGCGAACCCTTTTAGCGTGTTATGAAATCAGCGGTTGACAACGGCAGTGTTATGATTGTATTATCGTTCATAGGTTTAATTAGGTTGGCTTGGCGGGCATACGCGTACCATTCGTCTTTACTTTAGATAAATCTTGTGTTCTTGCAACTATTTCGTTGCAAGTTACTAATAACCGGCCGCCAATAAATCGCCATTCAAATATTTATGTTTACAATACATCGCGAAGTAAGACATGAGTGCGCAAGTTTTTATGTCATGTTTTCCATACAGGCTATAAGCTTACTATGAATAGTAATAGTAGCCTAACTTCCAAAGCATAAAATACAAAGTCTACAATTCGGTGTCCGATCGTCAAAATAGGCTAAAAGTACCATACGGCAATGTGCAATTCTCTAAAATTTCCTGGGGGAAAGGGAGAGGGGGCAGCCCTGAGCACAGTGCAGTGGGAGGGGGAATGAATTAGGGAAAGAACAATTTAGGGGCATCCAATGAAGGGGTTGACCCCGGGCATCAAAGAACCTCTGCACGCCACTGCATAGGTGAGAACAAGGCTAGATCAAAATCACGCGATGAACATCTTGGGTCAATTTTTAGGTCATTTATGAAGTTCAAGACAAATAAAAATAGGGTTGCAGGGTTGATGATTGTGTAGAGTTGATATCTAAACGTGAAAATATGCGTAATCATAAACTTAAAATTTCCTAAGCGCTACCTCTAAGCTAAGCTTATTCGCGATTAAGCACTAGCTTATTCGCGAACGCCACAAACAATCTTTACAATTATTAGTTCAAACGATACCTTCTCACTTAGGCTCGCAATGGAGACCTCCTAGTCGGGTTTGAGTAGCATCCAATACAAAGTATACCCTGTCTACCTATCGATTTTGTTTTGATTAAGCGCCTGTGAATAAGCTGGTTCCCGCGACTCCGCTTTTTGGGCGGAGTAGATATTTCGAGATTATGATAACGATTACGACAGTGTCGTTCGTGTTTCATCGGTGCTACGCGAGGATAAGATAAGATGTGTGTGGCGACGAGTTACCCAATATTCTCATACGTCATCCTTACAGTCAGTTGAAGGGGCAGACCCGGTTCGTCCGTTAGGCAAACTAGGCAGTCGCCTAGGGTCGCCGATTTTTAAGGGCCGCCGATTTACCATTTTTCCGAAATAAACATAACAAAATAATTTCTGGAAATTCATAAATGAAACAACGTCGGATTATTTTTTAATTATTATTCGCTAGATGAAAGTATTATAGTGTTGGTGTAATAAATTATGTTCTATTAAGGTAGGGTTCACCGTTAAGTTTTAATCATAAGTTTTTGCCTAGGGCCGCCAAATGTCTGGAGCCGGGCCTGTGAAGGGGTCTTAATAGACGTGGTACCCATTCAAACATGGGTTCGCATACCGATAGCGACGTATATAATAGAACTAACTCTCGTGTTAGCACCCGTTCTGTACACGGATACCTATTACCTTAAAAGGCATGAGGCCCTTTCAAACTGGCAAGGGTGGTGGGTGAAGGATCTCACCCAATCAATTTAGTTGAAAAATGAGCAAGGTTGAAGCTCTATGATCGCTTTAGCGCGTTCCGTACACGGGAACATTAATTAGCGTCGCACCCATTCAAATGGGCAACGGTGATGAAGGACCTCACTCAATCAATTCATTGAAAAGCGAGCAGGGTCGAGACCGTATACGTTCGCTATGCTAAACGTGTACATTTACATTATTTTATTGGAGCCTTAGACAACGACCATTGATAATTCCGGCGAGACAATAGCCTACCCACGTGCGATGATTGCCTTGCACTGTGATTACAATGATTACAATAGACTATGGATTAGATTAGACCAGGGCTGTGGTGGTAAAATTAGAGGTGAGTAGGCCTATACGCTATAGACCGGTTAGTTTTCCGAAACAAATTAGAGGTGAGTAGGGCCTATACGCTACAGTATTTTGTGAGTACACGCTACAGTATTTTAATATAAATAAATATAAATATTTTGTGAGGTGAGTATACGGTCTCTAGAGGTGAGTACACGCTGTATACCCGCGTATATACCCTCGACTACAGCCCTGGATTAGACTACGGATTACTAAAATCCGGCTAGACAATACGCGGGTGCAGTGCCTTTGATCACATCAGGGAAAGTTCGATTAGATTAAAGTAAAACTTCGTGTTGTTTAATTAAGTTAACTTGATGTTTGCCCGTCCTAAGACGGGTTAAAAGCAATTTGAAAATGTTATTTCCAATGTGCGAGAAAATTATGACCTTCAATGTTTAAAAATTTGTAAAAAAATCTATTGTAAACAGTGCTCATCAAAGGCCTCTAGCAGGGCCAGAGGCCAAGGACTTCATTAATATTCAATAAAAGTGCACATCAGAGACCGCTAGAGGGTGCTTACCTCTGGCCAGGGCCACAGGCCAGCGGCCAGAGGCTTCACGGACATTCAGTCACAGTACGCATCAGAGGCAAGCGTAACAGAAAAGTGGGCTTCGCCTGTGTCTGACATTTCTCTTCGTTGAATTATTATAATTGGATTGGGTGAAATGTGATTAGATTAATAGCAGGTTACTTCAGTAACTATAGTGTATAGGCCTTAGTTGCCTAAGGGGCCTATAACGACCTTTGGAGATGACATCGATGGACAACATATCATCCCAGTCTATAACTGCAAATAAGCTCGAAATGAGCCGAAGCAATTCCACCAGAATTACTCTACACCGCTGATCATTAAAAGCGACGATGGCTCTTACCCCACCCGGTGCCGTTTATACGCGCCGGAGAGACGTTGGCGACATCTGCTGCAATCGAGATAAAGCGCCCACTAGCGAGCAAAAGCCGACCGATTGTCTGTTGGCGCCGGTGATGGACGCGCTGGATGGTGGTTTCTCGCGTCTGACTATATTCAGCTGCGGCCGGAGCTTCGTGCAATATTAGCGGCCATTAGGAGAGAAGGATGAATGATGGAGAACATGTCCCTGATCGAGAACTAGGTGCTCGTTTATAAGGATGGACGCCGTGAAAGAATCAGACAATTCCACAGCAGCAGTCCATTCAGGTTTGGAACTGGGAGGAGGGATGACAACGCGATAGGGGATTCCGGTGTAGTGTTATTACACTCTCTACAGTTTTATTTTAAATTTAATTGACAATATAATTATACGAATATCAGCCCCATGTGCGTTCCGAGGGGAAGAGGGGTATAAGCCTCCCAGGATTTTACAAATTTCTTTTACAACAATAAAATCTTTTGATTATTATGATTATTACAACAGTCCCAATACGATTTTTATTGCTAAAAAGCAATTAATTATTTAGGCAAGTCCTTGACCATTATTTATTTTTAAAGTTGTCACGTGTTCTGTGTTCACGAATCAACTTTTTTGAATAAATTCTATGCAAAACGTCATTTTATTCTCCTCTATAACAATGTTGCTCCTCTAGAAAAATTGCTGCGGACGCCCAGATACATTGGTTAGATAGTAGGCTAAGTCCTATGATCCTCTGTATACGTGTGCTTCCCGGTACGTCAGCGATTGTGGCTTATTTCAGAGATTTGGATCTCAGGCTAGCACGATCTGTAAGTAAGTATGTGACATACTGTATGTCAGTGTATTCTTTATTACTCCATTAGCAAAAGCACAATCAGACAATACTTGGATGCATTGATTGTAAAACATCTATAATATCCATATAGTGTCCGTCTGTCGGGGGACGCTACGTCACAAACGGGTTCTGTTCTATTGTGAAACATAAACCGGCTGTCTTGACGACTGCGGTCTTGACGACGGCGATAACCAACGATACATAATTATAGGTCTATAATATGACGTCATAATATAACGGGCTAATACTCTAGAACGATATACACTGCCGTCATAATTATGACGGGCAAATACACTAGTAGAAGTAATAAACGTAATAAAAATTATACACGGCCGCGGGAACTTTGAATGGCGTGGCGCCTATTCAAACGGGCAGCGGTGGTGGAGGATCTTATCCGATCAACTCGTTGAAAAACGAACAGGGTCGAGGCCGTAGGTCGCTACAGAAAAAGTTGTAATTTAAATTTTAAATTATTCGTAGTTTATGCTCTGAGTGCTATGCTTATGGAACTATTTGTTTCTGAAGCACTATTGACATAGGCATACAGCTTATCGAAACAGTTGAAGCCCAAACCAGTGTGGGAATTGTAGTAAAAAGACCATGGTTGAACATTTTATCCGCATTTTGCAAACTGATGTCAACGGAATTTGAAAGCGGCTGATTTCAACGCTAGCAGTTTTGCAAGTCAGACTCGAATCAAAATCAATTCCCTTGTTGAGAAAATTCAAAAACGCATACACAAACAGCATGGAAATGTCTTCTCTTTGTCAGAGACTCAGGGTCAAATAATGCTAAATCACACTAGCACAACTGAGGGGTTGGAAATGACACCCAGTGGATATAGGGCCTATAGTGAAGACTTAACTGTGGGGGTCCTAAGAAAGACCAGGAGGTTGAACACCACTAACCCCCCTAAAATTCCCACCCTGGTCGAAATGACATTTGTACAGCCATCAGAGATAATCAAGTCCACGCGTATAGCCGTCTGACTGTCTACCTGTCTTTGCTTTTGGACTTGAAGCCAAAGCTCTGACCAAACCCGCCTCGTCCATTTAATTTCACTAAGCGCCTTTGGATAAGCTGTTTATTTCGTGGCTTATGGCCACGAAATAAATCCGGAGATTACGATTCGTGCGTGGATTTTCGTCGTCTTGGACAGTTCATCACGAAGGCTATTTAAGAATCTTTTTAAAAGTATTTTAGTTTCTATGTATTCATTTGTGCGTGTATGTGTATTGTATGAATGTATGTGTTTTGGCATAGACATACACACATGCGCACAGTGTATAAGCTTATGCATACATTCATAAATGCATACATATACAAACATACATACATGCATACATACGCAAATGATACATACATATATACATACATACATGTACATGCATAAATACTTACATATATACATACATACACACATCGCTCCTCCACATATGCATACATACATACATAAATACAAACATAGATACACACACGCATACATACATACACACAAACATTCATACATTTATATATACATACATACATATACACAACATACACGCACGCATGCATGCATACGTAAGAACCTCGTTGTTTACATGTATATGTTTGCATACATTTACGCGCGCATGTCCGGAACGTATATACACATCTGCATTAATATTCCATTCACTCCTGTTAATACAGAAACTTGGAATCCGTCATCAAGACGCACCTGCCCCAGCAGTTAATTATTGCACACCTGGGCCGGGTGCGTAATAATTAACTACTGGATGTCTACTTAAAGCAGGTCTTCATAAGTAGGGTGTTGTTGGCTAATCCCTAAGATCTGCAACACACTGCAATTGTCCATTTCCAACGATCATCCATAAATACAGCGAAACTGCTTCTTTGTAAACATTCGGTGCCCGACTTGCAGTCACAGATAAACGAATCTGGATGAACAGTCACAAACCCGGTGGCGTTTGGGTAATATGGTCACCGTGCTACCGTCGTCAAGTTCCGGATTGGACGTCGATGGACGTTGCGCCAGTAGAATATGACGTCTGCAGCTGTGTATATTTAGATTGTGACCGTTTTTTTGTGTCCGAGAAAAAACGACTTTGCGTTCGCGGTGATTGTGATGAGTCTGCCCTGACCGGATTTGGGTAGAAGTAACTGCTGAGCAAACAGCTGTTCTTCTATATACGTAGATAGATACATACATACATATGTACATGCATACGGTACATGCATACACACACGTACATACATACATTTATAAATACATACATACATGCATTCACACATGCATACATAATTACCTACATGTATGCATAAACATGCATATATATACATGCTTTCATACATGCTATAGCCTACATACATACATATATACATACATAGATACATACATACGGACATACACATATATACATACGAACATACATACATACTTAAATACATACATGCATACATACATACATACATTCGAACATGCATACATTATACAAACCTACATACATATATACATACCTACATACATACATACTTGCATGCATGCATACATACATGCATGCATACATATATACATACAAACATAAATATATACATACATACATACATACATACATACCTTCATACATGCATACATAAATACATGCACACATTCAAGCACGCATGCATACATGCATACACAAATGCACGCATGCATACATATAGTACTAACATACATGTATACAGTCTTGTTGTCAAGACCTTAAACCTCAAGACCAAGACCAAGACCAAGACCTTGAACCTCAAGACCAAGACCAAGACCAAGACCTTGAACCTCGAGACCAAGACCAAGACCAGGACCTTGAACCTCAAGACCAAGACCAAGACCAAGACCTTGAACCTCAAGACCAAGACCAAGACCAAGACTTTTAAAAACGAACTCGAGTGCTCTCGAGACCAAGACCTTGGTCTCGAGGACAACAAGACTGCATGTATACGTATACATGTATGCATATATATAGACATGATACGTCCTCGGAAAATGATAGATTTTGTAATTCGCTGCCGGTGTCCGTCCGTTCTGCTCAGTCACTTGTGTCATGTCGTTCTGCACTTAGGACTTATCTCTGTCAATATTGCTTATCCACCGTCGACTGCAGTCTCTCGCTCTCTCCCTTCGATGACCTATCTTCTTCTGATTGTTGACTCGTCTGGATGACTGATTTTATGTAAGTTGACCTAATTACGACTTGATTTTGGTGAGTCATCGGTTGATGCCTTGTGCATTAGACACCGGCGCGACAGAAGTTGCTAGCAATGATAATAATAATAACAGCATATGTATATACATCGATGCATACAAACACATACATACATACATATATACATACATACATACATATATACATACATTCTTCATACATACATGCATACATAACCATAACATTACCATAACCATAAATTTTATTGGTCCAAAGTAAACATCATGAACAAGCATAGTAACACAGTTGCATAGTAAACATAGTAACAACGTAACAACGAGTAGGATAATTTTTTAGTGGGCACACCTATTTGGGGCCAAGTAATTGGGGCCACCTATGTACTTGGTATGATGCTTGGCGGCAGATGATTTAACCATATCAAATACGATCACAACGCCCTAACAAGTACGTAACAGGCAATGTAGGTAAAACATCAATCAATCAATCAATCAATCAATCAATCAATCAATCAATCAATCAATCAATCAATCAATCAATCAATCAATCAATCAATCAATCAATCAATCAATCAATCAATCAATCAATCAATCAATCAATCAATCAATCAATCATCTCTATTACATACATACATACATACATACATACATACATACATACATACATACATACATACATACATACATACATACATACATACATACATATACACACATATACATACATACATACATACATACATACATACATACATACATACATACATACATACATACATACATACATACATACATACATACATACATACATACATACATACATGCATGCATGCATACTTTCATAATTACATACACACATACCTACATTCACTGAAATACATAAATATACATCTATTTATGTATACAAATATATACATACATTACATACGTACATTACATACATACTTATTTTGGTCGCAAGCTCTGTGGCCAATATGACTGCACAGGCCAATTCTTCTGATGTTCGACCGAGTCAACCATACGGACCGTGTCCCCCGCTTTTAACCGGGTGTTTCGTCTCGACAGAGGGACGGCTGACGCGGGTCATTGGAGTGACCTCGACCGTTAGTCATTAGTCACTGGTTGCGCTGTAATTTACCGACCGACACGCGATGAATGCCTCCTGTATTCGTGCTCCTTGCGCCTCGACGAAGACGAATTGCCGGAAGTGCGTCATCTTCTAATGGGGGGAGGGGGGACTGCTCCACTCTCTCGACGCAACATGGCTCAGAGACTCTGAACATCCATGCCATGTGTCGGCTGGCGACGGGAATCAGTTGAAATGTTGCACGTGTGTGCGTGGGCCACCACTGACGACTCTTCCAGATTACTATGCCTTGTTTGCTAACTGATGTAATATTATCGTTGGTACCATCATATTGGAGAGCGCATGCAGACAGCAGCGCTTTTGTGAGGTATTTTAAAAGGCGCTATATTAAGTACCTAGATACATACATACATACATACATACATACATACATACATACATACATACATACATACATACATACATACATACATACATACATACATACATACATACATACATACATACATACATACATACATACATACATACATACATACATACATACATACATACATACATACATACATACATACATACATATATGCATACATCACACCTACTTGCATACATACACATACATAAATACACATATTCATACCTACACACTGATTAACGTATACGTGCATACATACATACATGCATTCATACGGTACATAGGCCTACATGCTACATACATGCATATATACTTTTATGTGCATACATACATTTATATACATACATACTGTACCTACAGATATACATGAGACATATATTGCACAATATGAAGCATATTTCTGATTTGTTCCTTAGAACGCCATGGCGCCAGTTAGGGTCGGTAGTTTTGGACAGGAACGCTATAACACACATACAAGTATAGTGTGTTATAGCATGTGGAATTGGTTTTCCAAAGACACTCTCAGCATAAGGTTTCTTTCAATAGTTCACGTTGTGTTCGTCTATCCACACTGCAGACTATACGCAACTGACATTGGGCAGGTAATCAATCTATAGCCTTCATTCTTTTTTCTTTCTTTCTTTCTTACTTCCTTCCTTCCTCCTTTCCTGCCTGCCTCTCTTCCTTCCTGCCTTCTTCCTTCCTTCCATCCTTCCTTTCTTCGAATGCCTCTTCGAAGTGCCCCTTGCGCCTTGACGAATAGCCCGACGTGTGCGTTCTTCTAATGGGGGAAGAACCATGACCATGACCTCAGGCTATTACCTCATAATATGTATGCATGACCTCATTATCTGCCGGTGTCTACCGGACTTGCTTGACGATCCGGGTTTTATTAACCCTAAACAAAAGGTCCAGTCTCATAGACTGCGCAAGTAATTACCGTACTTCCCTTCACATCAACCGAGGCAAGCCAAGAACACACGAAAAGAAATACTCCGGCCAGGAGAAGAAAAGATACAAAGATATGCGAAAATATAAATAAGTCACATTTAAATACATATTTATATTTATATGAATATGTATAAATATATATGAATAATGTAGGCCTATATGAACATGCATAGATGTATGGCCTATGTATCAATGAAGAATGAACATATATGTATATGTATATATGTATATATCCTATTATATATTTGTACATTTATGCAAATTCATATACATATTCATATACATTTATGATTTATACATAATCATGTATATTTATGATTTATACATATTCATGTACATTTTTTATTTATACATATTCATTTATATTTATGATTTATACATATTCAAGTACATTTATACGTATTCTTACTTATAACATATTTATATTTGCGCATATCCTTATATCTTAATCTTCTCTTTCTGGGTAGTTTCTCTTCTTTTCTTTTCTTGCTACCGAAGAATATTCAGTGAAATAACAAAATATCTTGAAGAAAAATTACAGTCTATCTGTAATGAGCTAGACGCCAAAAGACGTATGTACCTGTACGCGTTTCTTAATTAGGACTATGCATCAGTTTCACAAGGGCACAGATGATACCTTTCATGAGGCTTCGCGTCATCGCCTAATGACGGTAATCTTTTCTGATATGAGAACAGCCTTCGTTGGAAGAAGTCATCAACATTTGCCGGAGGTTAGTTGATCACGCCTGACTTCATGGTAATCGAAACCCGTTATAAGCTTACGCAAGATACATTTGCGCCGGATTTAGACATGGTGAAGCCCTAAGCCAGGGATGGCGAACCTACTGTATAGGCCTATGGCACGCCAACAGATTTTGTTTGGCACGCCACTGAACTCTAAACTTTCGTTTTTTTCGTACTTTCTTATATTTCTTTATTTCTTGCATTCAGCAATGTTTCCTGCTTCAATATTACATAAAATTATAGTAATTGTTAGGCTTTAAGTTTTAAATTACATTCAAAAAATGAAACTAACGGTAGACCATAAATTTGTACTCTTGCATCTGATGCATCATGCCAGCCTGCTATTATTGTAACCGCGAACGTGATCATTTGGAAGGATTCAAAGGAACTGTATTGGATATTTCGGCAGAAAATGAAGTTTTTCGAACATGAATATCGCTTCCAGACACATTTAATACGCTCAAAACAGTCGCATTTGGAATTTTAATCGATTTTCCGTCACGTTAGGGCCTACACGTGCAAATCTTTGTTCTCAACTACGATTTTGATTAAGTCTGGCATTAGAAACAGATTAATCGATGATAGGGGCCTATAAGTGGCATTAAAAACAACAAAGTACAAACCAGACAAAACAGTTGGCATCTACTGTCCATCAACAAAAATCACACTGACACTGTAATGTTCCATATACAATTATAATTATAAATAAATCGCATTACTAAGTGGCCTCGTCCAAAAATAATCGACCTTGGGCGTCCGTAGTGGGCAAGGGGCATTTGCCCCCTTGACATTGCAAATATTTTACAAAAATGTGTTTGGATTATTATGATTATTTAACAGTCCCAAAACGATTTTCTGCGAGAAAACACTTTATTATTTAGGTAAAGTCCTTGATCATTATTTATTTTCAAATTTTTCTCTATGCAAATCCTGTTCTATAGAAAAGCGTCATTTTTGCCCCCCATAAAGAATTTGACCCCCTAAAAATTTGGTACCTTAATCTTGTAATCCGTTGTAATTGTAATCGCAGCTGTAATCGTTGATTTGTGTAGCGCCTCTTCAAAAGAGACTGATTGAGACGTTGTAATCCTTCGGCAGATACCAGAAATCAAAGAAGGCATAAAGGACTCAATTATTAAACTATTTTGTTTAAGTCTCTTGGGGGTTCTCTACAGCGTAGTGGTTAGATCGCTTGACTGTCAATCGAGAGGTAGAGGGTTCAAATCCCCACCAGGACAAAAATTTGGTTGGAGATTTGTTCCATCTGCACTCCCTAGCCAACTCAGCTGCAATGAGTACACTGACCGTACACTGTGGGCGGGAAGATGAGGCGGCGAGGGAGAGGACTGGCCCCTCGCTCTCATATGCAGCGGCTAAGAAAATGAAGTCGCTAACATTTCATACCCATGGCTGCCTCAGGGCTCTTCTTTCTTCTATTATGAAAACTAATATCTTCATAATATGTGTCGTGGTCTACGCGGGTGCATGCATCAAGGGAAGAAAACCGACGTGTCAACAAGCTTGTTTACAACGCACGGAAAATTCTGCAGCAAGCTGTCAACATTAATTCGGTGCATGCAACAAGGATATACGTGTTCAGTAGGACTTTCCAGGGAAAAGTACAGTGACGTCACAGAACGTTCTGGAATCCGGGAGAACTCTATATAAGATAGACCTGATGTACATTAAGGGCCTTTTGACGAAGATTTGTAAACGTTGAAACATTGATCGTATGACGTTCAATCGAGACCAGCCAACCTGTGTGCTGTCTACGATTGTGATATTTGATAGACGAGTTGACTTACTCTACACTTAATCGACTTTATTTTTAAATAAAGATCTTTTAATAGTTCCTTCGTTGGTTCGTCGTTGCGATCGAAGGAGTCGACCGCGACATTATTGGTGTCAGAAGCGGGATCATCGGTGTTGGATCCGGTGAAGAAGACGCGAGCCGGCGGAGGAAGGAGTCAACCCGGAGGATCAAGAGACGGTCTGTTCCAGACAGCGAGCGGATCGAGACGCCTTTCTACCGTGGGAGACGGGTGAATCGGCATACGACAGTCGGACGGACGAAGTGCGTCGTTCGGCTGAGACAGCAGAAGACAGCAGTCAACATACGGGTAAGATCCTAGGTGTTGTCGTGGCTGAGAAGGAGAAAAGAGAGTGGAGTTGCAGCCGAGTGGGAGGCAGCCATTATTTCTCTTTCAATATCTGCTGATTATTTCTTTGAAATTTGATCCATTGTTGTGATCGAGGCCAGACTTGCGTGAGCTTGTATAGTTTTTGCGTACTTGGCGAGTGTACTTCTTTGGATACTGCATAGTTGCACTTTGGGTTGTGGAATTTTCCTTTTGTGTGGCGGGTTTGCCGCGTGGTGTCTGTTTTTTTTGTTGATTGTTGTTGACTGACTGTTTGTAAAAATGGAAGCGTTGACAACAGAGATGCAAGCGAATATTCGCAAAATGTCGTCTGAGCGCCTTAGGGTGTATCTTATGAAGGCAGGAAGGGACGAAGATGATGTTATGTCATGGGATCGAAATCAATTAATGGAAGAATGGGCCATGGAGATTGGAAAAGAGGAAGAGGAATTTAAGGGTAGTCCAATATCTCCAACAGGAGTGGATTACGAGCTGCAGAAGCGCCGTCTGGAGTTCGAAATCCGTAAATATGAAGAACAAAAGGAGAAGGAAGAAAGGGAGGAAAAGAGGAGAGAGGAAGAAAAGAAAGAACAAAGGGAGAAGGAAGAAAGAGAAAGGGAGGAACGGAAGGAGAAGGAAGAAAGGGAGGAAAAGAGGAGAGAGGAAGAAAAGAAAGAACAAAGGGAGAAGGAAGAAAGAGAAAGGGAGGAACGGAAGGAGAAGGAAGAAAGAGAAAGGGAGGAACGGAAGGAGAAGGAAGAAAGAGAAAGGGAGGAACGGAAGGAGAAGGAAGAAAGGGAGGAAAAGAGGAGAGAGGAAGAAAAGAAGGAACGGAAAGAGAAAGAAGAAAGAGAAAAGAAGGAACGGAAAGAGAAAGAAGAAAGGGAGAGGAAGGAAAAGCAGGAAGAACGAAATGTTAGAGATTCTTTAGCAAGTCGTACTAAGCGTTATAGTGATGCCCTCAAGAATATTCTTTGGAAATTTCCTTCCGACCCTATAGAAATTCCAGGTTTCTTTGATCACTTGGATGGTTTGTTTAATGTGTATGAGGTGGATGAAGATGTTAGAGCAAAATTATTGCTAGCCATTTTAAGTGAAAGAGCTAAGGCATTAACCATGCGCCTTACTGAGGCACAGCTCCATGACTACAAATTCCTGAAGGAGTTTTTGCTAAGGGAGTTTAAGATAAGCCCTTCAAATCTTAGAGCCCGATTTTGGTCGTTGCACAAAGCATCGGACGAATCATTTACAATCTATTCATCCAAATTGCGTGTGGCTCTTATGTATTATTTGAAAAGTAGAAAGATAACTGATGAGTTTGATAAACTTGTAAGTTTATTGGTTGCGGATCGGCTTAAGGAGTCCTTGTCGAAGGCTTGTTTAGATTATATCTTGGCCCAAGAAAAAGAGGAGTGGTTGAGCTGTGAAGACATAGCTAATGCGGCTGACATTTATGTAGCGTCGCATGATGGTGGGAATGACTTAGTATGCCGTAGTCATCCGACACCGAAGTATAACAATTGGACGAGAGGTCAACCACATGTTCAAGTCAATAACCAGACAGCTCAACCCAAGTCTCCCAAACCGGAAATAAGGGGTGAAGCCAAGATAGGTGCGAGGGTGTCTCAGGAGGAGGCCAAGGTAAAGGGTCTCTGTTTCCTATGTCATCAGAAGGGTCATATGGCAAGGGAGTGCCAGACCAAACCAAGTTCTAAAAAGGTGAGTACTTGTATATCTGGGAACCCAACTGAAGAAGTGACCGACTTATTTGTTGAGAAGGTCAACGTGTTGCATGAGATACCTGAACAGGTAAAGCAAGGGAATTTATTGGATAATTCTAAACCAATAGGGTTGGAAACTGCTGTAAGGGTATACGAGAATAGTATTGATGGATTACACGAGAGGTCGTATATCAATGTACAGATTGAAGATCTCCCTTCTCAGCCAGCATTATCTGATTCAGGAGCAGAAATTTGTTGTATTGATAAGAAATTAATTGAGTCACTAAACTTACCCGTGATTAAACGGATTAATATAATTGGTTTTCAGGGAGAAGGATGTAAGGCGGATGTAGTATACCTACAAATGAAATTAGCTAATTCAATGGAAGGAACGACGAACATTGCGCCATCTTTGTGCGTCATGTTCGCTGCAGTCCCTGAACTAAATGAACGGGTTATTTTGACACCCCATGTTGTGGACCTATTAAGGGATAGTTCGCAATATGTAGTGATGGTAGCTGGCGTAGATCGATGTGTACAAATAAATAAAGGGGCAGAAGAAGATAACTTAGGAGTTAATATCGAGAAAAGTAACAGCAACGAATCCTTGCCGTCAGAAGTGAATGAATATTCTCAGGAGCAACTAGTTGATGATTCAGATAATTTTCTTGATGTTGAGTCAACAGAGTTCAAGTCTGATGAGGGAGTAGCGAATAATGATACTTTATTGCGTGAGCAACAGAATTGTCACAATCTTATATCTTGCTGGCAACAAGCGAGACAGAATAAAAATAATTTCTTTATAGATAATAACCTCCTGTACCACAAAGGGGAAATTATGGGACATAAGGTTAATCAATTATGTTTACCGGAAGATAGAATCGAGGTTGTCTTGCGAGTAGCACACGATGCCCCATGTGCTGGGCACATGGCTTTTAAGGCAACGAGAGCCAGGATCAAATTAAACTTTTGGTTTCCAAGAATGGATGAGAGGATTCGCGAATATTGTGCGTCTTGTCAAATTTGTCAACTAAGAACTCCAGTTAAAGTGGCAGATCGAGTCCCGATCACTCCTATTCCGAGGGCGGATGAACTCTGTTTTAACCATCTAAATATGGATTGTATTGGCCCTATGGTAGTGACTGGAGAATCCAACAAATCGAAACCCCAGTACAATTATGCTTTGGTTCTGGTGGACAAATTTTCTCGTTGGCCGATGGCGTATCCTCTTAGATCGCTGAATGCAAAGGGAGTTTGTGAAGCTCTGTTGCAAGTTTTTACAACTTTTTCTATTCCAAGGATCATCAGTTCTGATTGTGGTACCAACTTTACCAGTCGTTTGACGAAAGAATTCTTGCGGCGAATGGGTTGTAGTCCCAGATTTAATACCCCTGGACATCCTGAGGCAGCTGGATTGGTTGAAAGATGCAACCAAAGCTTGAAAACCATGATCTTTAAGCTTGCTCAATCTGATCCTCGTGGATGGCACCAATTGTTACCGTTTGTTCTGTGGAGCCTTAGAGAAAAACCTTCAGGCACGACTCATATTTCGCCATTCACTATGGTTTATGGAACTCTTCCTCGGGGTCCACTTAGTGTGTTGAAGGAATCGTGGGCTGGCGAACGAAAAGTACCTCTTAACTTAGGTAAATCACCCGAAGAGTATCTCCAATCACTGAAGGAAAACCTCGAATTCGCGAAAGTTTATGCAGATTACTATAGTGATATAGAAACCAAGCGGTATGCAGATTATTATAACTTGCGTAGTACTGACAGAAAATACGAAGTTGGAGATAAAGTAGCAGTATTAGCACCAGATTTTGGTAGTTCTAAATTTTATAGTCGATGGCAAGGACCTGCTACCGTAGTCAAGGTTAAATCCCCATATTCTTATATAGTAGAAATAGAGGGAAAACAAAGACATTTACACGCAAATAAGATCAAGCGATACCATGAACGACTCGAACAAGCGATGATCAATAGCTGTTCAGTAATTGTTGATCAAGATGAAGAATTTGGTATAGTAGAGGTTGTAGATCAGGAAGAACGTGAACAAATAAGTCCGAGTAAGCGAATTGATCCTCTGATTATAGCGCATCTTTCGCAAGAGGAACAGAAGCAACTTTTTGAAGTTTTGGATCGGCACACGGCAGTATTTGTGGATAAACCTGGGTATTGTCCAGTATTAGAACATGAAATTAAGATAACTCATGATTTCACTCCTAAGCGTTTAAGGGCATATAAAGTACCTGAGCTACTTAAACCTGAAGTACAACGCCAGATAGAAGAAATGTTGGCATTAGACATCATTCGACCATCGAAAAGTGAAATGGCCAGTCCGGTAGTTTGCGTTTTAAAGGGACCCAAAGGTCAAAATGGCGTTCGATTGGCAATTGATTATCGCCATGTTAACAAATATTCTCTAGGTGATTGTTACCCGACCCCAGACATTGCTGACGTCTTACAAAAGGTGGGACGGGCAAAGTTTATTAGTGTTTTCGACGCGAAATCGGGGTATTGGCAAATTCCAGTTCGGAAAGAACATCGATGGCTTACGGCATTCGTATGTGATGCAGGACTTTTTGAGTTCACAAGAATGCCGTTTGGACTCAAGTCCGCTAGCAATACCTTTATTCGTGCTATGACCCAAGTTTTACATCCAGTGCGAAGTTTTACCGAACCATTCGTCGATGATATGGCAGTGGTTTCAATGAATTGGAATGACCATTTAGAACATCTAGAGAAATTCTTGCAAACTATTGAGGAAGCAGGACTCACTTTGAATTTAAGAAAATGTAATTTTGCACAAAACAAAATAAAGTTTGTTGGCCATATAGTAGGGTCAGGTTGTATTGAACCTGATCCAGGTAAGATCGCTACGATCAATGATATCCATCCTCCAACAACAAAGAAAGAAGTTAGAAAGGTTATGGGTTTTTTCAGTTACTTTCGAAATTTTATACCTGCTTTAGCTGAAAAAGCACGGATAATAACTGATTTGACACGAGATAACATACCTACGAAGGTGCCTTGGGAGCAAAAGCATCAAGAAGCACTAGATAAGTTAAAGGATGATCTCAGTAAAGCTACACAGTTGCATACCATTGATTTCACTAAGGAATTTGGTTTAAGTGTTGACGCAAGTGCCACCGCGGTCGGGTGTTGCTTGTTTCAGTGGACCGAAGAAGGTCAAGAAAAACCAATTGCTTTTGCTAGCCTTAAACTTACAGATACACAGATGCATTGGTCTACAATTGAGAGAGAGGCTTTCGCAGTAATTTGGGCACTTAAACGATTCAAGTCATGGATATTCTTATCCAAGATAATCATTTATTCAGATCATAATCCTTTGTCTTATCTCACAGATGCAAGCCCTAAGAGTGCGAAACTGACTCGTTGGGCGTTGGCATTGCAAGAGTTTGGCGTGGACTTTCGGTGTCGTCCTGGACGTCGGAACACGGTGGCTGATTTCCTCTCTCGGTTGTGGCTCGGATGGTGAAGGGGGGAGGTGGCCCGACACACGGGGATCGAGCCCGCGGATTGTGTGGATGGATTGACTGACTGATGTGTTTTGTTTTGTTTGTATGTGCTGTGTCGGGATGGAGTCTGGAGGCCCGGCTTGATCGTGATGACCCGTTCGGGATGGTGCTGAAGACGTGTCATCATCTGAGGGCGGAGGGAATGTCGTGGTCTACGCGGGTGCATGCATCAAGGGAAGAAAACCGACGTGTCAACAAGCTTGTTTACAACGCACGGAAAATTCTGCAGCAAGCTGTCAACATTAATTCGGTGCATGCAACAAGGATATACGTGTTCAGTAGGACTTTCCAGGGAAAAGTACAGTGACGTCACAGAACGTTCTGGAATCCGGGAGAACTCTATATAAGATAGACCTGATGTACATTAAGGGCCTTTTGACGAAGATTTGTAAACGTTGAAACATTGATCGTATGACGTTCAATCGAGACCAGCCAACCTGTGTGCTGTCTACGATTGTGATATTTGATAGACGAGTTGACTTACTCTACACTTAATCGACTTTATTTTTAAATAAAGATCTTTTAATAGTTCCTTCGTTGGTTCGTCGTTGCGATCGAAGGAGTCGACCGCGACAATATGAATATGAATAGAAAATAACGCATTCAATTGCTTTGGATCATAATATGATCCAAAGCAATTGAATGCGTTATTTTCTATTCCGCCAAGAGTTTATATATTAATTCGTCTAGGCTACATTAGTTACTATTAGTGTGTGATATAGGTCTACAGCAAATCGTAACAATGACTTGTTCTAATTATATCGGACAGCGAATACATTGACTGTGTGACCCGTCCATACACGAACATCCTTGATAGAAAGGTTTCCCGATGGTGGCCATTTTTGGCCATGGATGGATGAATTCGATCGAGATTGCATCTTCAAGCTTGGCTAACTGCTTCAGTTGTCCTTGGCCGGGCTCCGGAAGCTTTGCTGCCGAGCAGGCACCGTGGGCAGCAGAAGCCAGTTTATCGGATGCTATATATTGTCTCCGCCTCTTACGATGGTCGATCGGCTTGGCAAGGGACGGCAGACGAGCGAGTGACTCTGGTGGGCGCAGTCTATTTCGCGGAAGGTTGTTTAACAGCGTTGGCGAGCGTCTTTTCTCTTCGCGTGTGGTCGGACTTCAAGGTGGGTAAACACCGCCGAAGAGGGTTTCTGTACAGCAGACGATTTCTCGCGGACAATGACGATTGTCAGTTTATCGATAGGCGTTCGTGTAAAACGAGGCAAAACGGAAGTCGACTAAAATCCTGTATAGGCGTTGCATAAATATTCAAATACAAAAGACTGGTTTGCAAAGTGACTTTGCTAATGACGGTCCGAACGGAAATGCGTGCTCACGAACGAAAGATACTGAAACGATGTTTGTTAAAGCGTCTTCGCTTTCAAGGCTGCAACAAGAAAATTGATGTGACAAGAACTCTGTCTGCCATTCGTCTCGTTAACTGCAGCGATGAACTTCTAAACGTCTGAACTTCTTCTATCGTCTAGTAGGTACACTGTACATCATTAAGCTGAAATTTATAAATGTAGGCTATTTTAAATATTTCTGCGTACCAGTTTGCCGTAGGCTATCTCTGGGTTTGTTTGCTGCGATAAACTTTGTTTCATCCAGCCAGGTAAATAAAAACATTTTATTAAATTACTTATTATTAAAACTTATTATTAAACTAATTATTAAACTGAAATGAGCAGCCTTCGAAATTTACAAACACGATAGAATTATGTTAATATTTTCACCAAAGAATTTGAGTGTTTAACTTATAATGAGCGTAATGTTTAAATGTAAAACTTGTGCCTTTAAAGACTTCTATATTAATAGAGTATAATATTTAGATGAAGAAAACTTCACGCAACATTATTAACGACTCCTACCTTGTAACTGTAAAATTTGTAATTTTGAAAATAAATAATGGTCTAACCCTTGGATCGAAGTGGACCAAAGCAGGCTGCCAAACCAGTCGCCGCTTCTCTCAAAAATCGACACATCATTGACTAGAAAGTAAATTAACATAAAAATGAAAGCTATTCAGAAGTATATCAATATCAGGCCGCATATAAATGCATAGGCCTAGTTGCATACTTGAATCGTACTTTATGAAATATTATAATCTATTCTAGGTAAACGTACGCTTTAGCGTAATTAATTATTTTCAGGATTTCGAAAAAATGAATAGCGTAAATAATTATTTCATCCAGTTTCTTGTTTGAACTATGTTCTCATCGATCTTCTAGCCTCTAGTTTAGTTTTAATATTACACGTTTTAATCGTTCATCCAGCTTCCAGTTTTAGCTCATTTTCATCGCACATCCAGCTTCTATTTTAAGTTTTAATATGACACAGTTTCATCGCTGATACAGCTTCTAGTTTGAGGTATATTTTCTTCGCACATCCAGCTTCTCGTTTGATCCCCATTTTCATCGCTAATCCAGCTTCCAGTTTGATTTCTATTTTCATCGCTAATCCAGCTTCCAGTCTGAATTCTATTTTCATCGCTAATCCAGCTTCCAGTTTGATTTATATTTTCATCGCTAATCCAGCTTTCAGTTTGATTTCTGTTTTCATCGCTCATCCAGCTTCCAACATTTAATTACGCTAAAGCGAACGTGGACATTTATTTTCGTCCAATACTTAATTACGCTTAAAACGTACGTTTACCCTATTCTATTCTTTCGACTGATGCTTGTGCATCATGACAATGACGCTATGCAAGTCATTAGTTTAAATCAGATATCCTATTGCAGTATTGTACCCTAACCTGTTCTATTGTTTACTTGTTTTAGTGTAATTGTAATCGTAATCGAACATTTGTAAAAGCGCAAGTCAACGATGCACAGGCGCTCCCGACCCAAGTCAGCAGTTTGTAGTTTAGACTTGGTGAGGCTCTGAGCTATATAAAGCTTGGAAGCCCATTGTTAAAAATTACACCAGAAGGTCCACAAAACTTGAAACCATATATGCCTTTTCACTGATGGGAAATAGTTAACTAAAATGTTGCAACCAGCTTTCTGAGCCACATCAAGGTAACATGTCATTCATTATTAATCATTACTAAATAGTCAGTAACTAAATAGTCAGTAACCACGGATCACAGTTTTAAAAACGCTGGACTAACTGTTAGTCCAGCGTTTTTCAAACTGTGGTCTGCGGACCAATAGGGGTCCGCAAAGGACCACAGTTTGGCGGGAGTCCGCGAGATTGTTCTGAAAACATTCATTACTGAATGACACTGCAGTCTGTGTTTACAAATTCATACACTACTTGTAGTAGCCTACGCCTGTTACTGTATGATCCATTCGGGTCCGATTGGGTAGAAATTTGTGGAATTAGCCTGATTTTAGCCTTTTAAATGAACGATAATACAGAGTTTTGGTCTGCTATTTTTGATTAAATGTTAAGTGATAAATTTTACTTTTTAAATACTTGGGCCCGTGAGTCATGCGTAGAAAAAATAAGGGTCCCTGGTCCAAAAGTCTGAAAACCACTGAATTAGTCATTAGGTTCCTTCATCGTTGTGCTAGAAAAAGTACTAGATTATTATTGCTCAAGTCAAGTGAACTGCACTGCATTGCATGATGCATCATCGTTTGCATTAGCAACTGTCTTAGTTATTTTCTGGTAGAACTGTAGTCGGACTATTAGTGAAATTGCCATTGAAGCTCTGCATTATTACAGTTCGCTTGATGTCTCGTGCAACTGACACTCTGTCTGCCTGGCTTTCTTCCAATCGCCTGAGACTTAATCCTCTTAAGACCCAGTACATATGGCTGGGTACCCGCCAGCAATTAGCAAAACTTGACCTGACCCTTCTGGCTGTTCAATTTCCTCTAATATCATTTTCGACCTCTGTCCGGAACCTCGGTGTCATTCTTGACCAGGAACTAACCCTTACTAAGCACCTCTCTTCTCTGTCTCGCTCCTGTTTCTACCATCTCCGCCAGCTTAGGGTTGTTGCTCGCTCTCTCTCAGCCTCTGCTGCTTCAACTCTTATCCATGCCTTTGTTTGCTCTCGTTTAGATTATTGCTCTTCTCTCTACACCGGTCTTCCTCAAGCCCGCCTATCCTTCATTGAGAGGGTCCTTCGGTCTGCAGCGCGTCTTGTTGGCTCCATACCCCGCTATGGTAGTGTATCCTCCTACATGTATCATACTCTTCATTGGCTTCCCATCCGGCAGCGTATCCTGTATCGGCTTTGCTCTCTCGCCTGGCAATGTGTTTTGGGTATGGCTCCATCATACCTATGCTCCCTTTTTTACTCTCTCTTCTTCTCTTACGGGTCGCTCAGCCCTCCTTTCTCTTCTCGGGGCGACTTTATAGTCCCATATGCCCGCTCTGCTACTATGCAGCGCCGAGCATTCTTTGTCGCTGGTCCAACTGCGTGGAATGACTTACCATCTCTGCTTCGCCTATCTCCTCGTTCTCACCCGTCTTCTTTTTACGCTCTATTGAAGACTTTTCTCTTTGATCAGGCCTGGCTTGGGAGTGCCTCTGAGTAGAGCCCTTGAAGAGGCGCTATGTAAATTCCATGATTGATTGATTGATTGATTGAACCTCTGTCTGTTTGAAAATGTTCGTCACAAAAAGTTGTTACAAAGTTGGAAAAAGTTTAACTAACTATTTTTAGTCTAGTTAACTTATTTCCAAAATCAGTTGCCAACTTTAGTTAAACTGTTTTATTTTAGGCCTACTTGAAAAATAGTTTAAGTTTAACTAAAAGATTAGTTTAGTGCCCATCACTGTGTCTTTCAATTATTTAATAGCAAAGCATTTAAAGTGAAGAATTCTAATTATTTTCAAATGAATGCAATGAACTTACTTATTAAGCAAGATGGAATTTGCTCCACAAGCCTTTTAAAATGTTCTAGATAATGTATGCAGTACACAAAAACTTTAAGAAAACCCCCAAACAATTTTGATTTTGTTAGGCCCCTGCGGATTGTGAGGCCCTGAGCTCTAAATTTTCTTAGCTTATGCCTAAATTCAGCACTGCAAGTCAGTGCTATCAATAACAAATAAAATAGTCCAGGCGTTTCCAAAACACAGAAAGGGAAAACTGAGTAGCTGAAGCCACTACTCCTGCGGAAAACGGTTCCAACTAGAGGGGCCAACATAGGCAAAACTTTCATGCGGGGAACAACCAGTAGGATTCTGGCGACCGAAAGGAGAGAGGATCGACGAGGGCGTGAAGGTACCGAAGTAAGTGTATTATTGTGATTAATGCGTCAGTCAGAAATCTTTGAGAAAATCAAGCCTTATCAATCAAGGTACGCATTGATCGAGTTTCCGAAATCCAGGTGAAATGCAAGAAGTCGCATGTTGTCCGAAGCTTGAAACAAAAACGATTAGCTGTGAAGCCCTATAAAGCCTTGTTTTTGTTGGTTTCCGCGTAATAGAAATGTATGTACAATTTGTACATGCAATGCTTTATTTCAGCCGGAACGCGCTGGAACGGCGTTCCGGCACCTTTTTTCAGCTACTAAAAATAATTTGTTTATTTTATTAATAAAAACAATAATTTAGTTATTTTAACTTAATTTCAGTGTTTTGAACTGTTTTCAGTGTTTATTGAGACCCCTCCCAACCCCAATCCCGTTTTTCTCGGAATTCAAGCCCGCCCATAATTGTTCCGTTCCGTAACCTGGAAGTGGGTTAACTGATGAAATAATGCCTATGAATTCACGAAGCACGAGGTCAAGAATATTCTATTATGAAGAATTAATAAGTGTAGGCTGTGTACTCCATGAGCGGTCTTCATCTTCTGGAAAGTTTTTGCCCATTGAGGATATTGTCCGTGAGTTCTAACCCGGAGTTATTTGCCGGGGAATCAACGTGTCCGGTAATTATTGACTGGGGAGTTTTGACCGGGTAGAGGCGCTGCTAAGGCGAATTTCGTTGAGGACGAAAGTAATTGGAAGCTGGGGGTGGGGGTGAGTCAATGGACCAGGATGGATACGAATTCTTGAAGAGGTGGGACTTTAATTTGGAGTGGATCAACACCCTACGTGTAATAGATAGATGAACCTAAGGCAGAAGAGTGAGTGGCGGCGCTGACGGATGAGCGGCGATACTGGTGAAAGAACTATGAAGATGAGGAAGAGCAGTCCCTTAAGATAGCCCTGAGGCAGTCATGAATACGAAGTAACAGTTAGCGACTTCATTCTCTTAGCCTAGGCATATGAGGGCGGCTGGCCAATCCTCTCCCTCGCCGTCTCATCTTCCCACCGACAATGTACGGTCAGTGTACTCATCATAACTGAGTCGGGTGCAGGTGGAGCAGAAGTCTCGAACCAAATTTTTGCCCTGGCTAATATAAATCTTCCAACGTTTATCACTGCCAGTCCCAGACTGGAGAGAGGAGGAGGGCGACTCCAATCATCTTTGTTATGACACAGGATCTTTTATAGAAACTGCCTACCTATTTCAGCGCTGGATATATGCTCAGGGAAACCATAAAACACAGGCGCTATATCAAATGTGAGTCCTTAAGAGCCGGGCTGAGTATATATTGAAAGGTTCTATGCGAAGAAACACGCGAGATACTACATTATCCAGCAGGAGTGGCAAGACGGCTTACTGGTTAATACCGTGCGGGGCCTATACAGTTTGAGTCCTCTCGGAGTCACTTCCACGATTAAGCCGAATATTGTGATGCGTGATTATATGATGTACTGGAAGGGATTTGCGGTTCCTTGGGCGCTGTCTGAGAAACGAGAAGGCATTTGTCGGCGAAATGTAGACATTATGCTTGAGCGAAAGAGATGCAACTCCAGAGGATGAGAAGGGAACGAAAGATGTAAGTGATTGGAGATGCGCATGTGCTTCGGAAGCTAACTGGAAATGTCGAATCAATTGCAGACATAATTCGTCTCAGACTAAGCTCCGACAGCGAGGATTCAGTCTGACAGCAGAAGCATAGGACAAAGGGCATAGAATAGAAAATGGTTGAACAGAACAGAATAGATTTGAACAGAATAGAATGGAACAGAAGATAACAGGATAGAATAAAACAGAACAGAATAGAACAGAACAGAATAGAACAGAACAGAATAGAACAGAACAGACAGGACAGAATAGAACAGGATAGAACATAATGGAACAGAACAAAACAAAACAGAACATGATAGAACAGAATAAAACAGAATAGAATATAATAGAATAGAACAAAATAAAATAGAAAAGAACAGAATCGACTAATATAACAGAACTGGATAGAATAGAACGGAACAGAGACTCCCATGAGTACGAAGTATTAGCGACTTGATTTTCTTGGCCTCAGCATACCAAGGAGTGACCAGTCCACTACCTAGGCGACTGATCATGCCAAAGGCAATGTATAGTCAGTGTACTCATTTACAACCAGTTCGCCGTGGGGCTGGTGTGGAGTTGGTGAAACCTTTAAACTACATGTGCTGTGGGAGGGATTTGAACGCCGACCTATATGAAGCAGACCACCACGCTAACTATTAGACTACAGCGCACCCCTCGATGGAATAGATTGTAGTACTTACTATTCCATCGTTATACGAATGGGTTTTGAAAAGGTTCACATGTAGAATAGTATGACCTATTCCATTCCTTTGCCCTGACGCTCCTGAAATACTGAAATTCCATCGTTGCAGGCTTGCAAAAATTCCGCATCCGTCAGTTTCAATCCGTTCTGAACTGTACCGCCCGTCTTGTGACCAATTCACCGAACTTCTCTCAATTCAGAATGCATGATATATACGCTACACTGGCTTCCTACTGATAAAAGAATCAAATTCACAATCCTGCTCATGGGCCGGGCCTCTTCCGTCGGCTTCGTTCCGGCATTTGCACGAGAGTTGTTATGTCGGTTGGTTCATCTGACTCCGGAGATCCATACTTCAGTACAAGAACTACAATGCACTGTCCTGCATTGGAATGTCTCTTTAGTACAGTATTCCTGTGAACATACGCACTATTCCTGTTAACTCAGCCACTTGTATCTTTCTCGTCGGTTGTTAAGATGCACCTGTTTGTATCCCTTAGACGTCCATGTTCACAGAGCGTTTGAGAGACTCTTAGAATGTCCTTCATAAAATCACAGATAATTAGATCAAAGGGTCTGATCAGATTAGGAAATAAGATAACGTCCAAGGGCAGAGCAGATCTCGGTTCGACGCAGGTGCCTCGCCTCTGACGTTGCATCAGCGAGCCCCCTTGAGATTATTATTATCATCATCATCATCATCGTCGTCGTCGTCATCATCATCATCATCATCATCATCATCATCATCACCATCATCATCATCATCATCATCATCATCATCATCATCATCATCATCATCATCATCATCATCATCATCATCATCATCATCATCATCATCATCATCATCATCATCATCATCATCATCATCATCATCATCATCATCATCATCATCATTAATGTCACCATAATCATCATAAACAATAACAACAGCAACAACATCATCATCATCGTCGTCGTCGTCGTCATCATCATCATCATCATCATCATCATCACCATTATTATTATTATTATTATTATTATTATTATTATTATTATTATTATTATTATTATTATTATTATTATTATGCATTTGTTAAGCTCCTCTCTCTAGTGACCATGCAAAAATCGTCTGCGCTAGGCAACTCAGAGTAAAAGACTTCTCCAGGTCCCTACACGCTGGTACGTAGTAATCATCTTAGGGGAAGCTCGAACCTGAAATCTCCGCGTTAAAAGGCGAGCACTTTAACCAACCGGCTAACGTGTTCCACAACAAATAGCAAGCAAATCTTCTGCTTCATCGGGAGCTCTTCACGCCAAATGGACTGACTCCGAGTCATTGGTCTTGCTACTCGATAATCTGCTACCATCACGCGACGCACTGTGGTCGAAATCGCCGGGCACTAGAGAACCATTGAATAGCCTCTAAAAACCGGTCACCTATGAACTCACTTGCGTTTTCCTTGCGAGCTTTCTCAGCCTCTATTCTTCATCTACTTCACTATTTACGGTTTCCGTGAAATGGACTGCACAATAGAGAGTGGTATCGATCAACGCTTACGGCGAGTCCGCCACATAATGTCTGGTTTATGGTCAAATGTGTAGGATTTATGGCTATGCCTGTGTGCTTCGTGTAAGGACTATGCATGTATCTTGGCTGTTAAATAGCGCTTCACGGGAATCTCCCAAAGGCGCGGAAATGTGGCTATCGAGCAGGTGAATAAATTTTTATTAAGAAAAGCTGTATGTTATGAGCTACATATACATGTGTGCATGCATGTAGAGCCTTAATGTGAAGGTCGAAGGGTGACTTGACAATTAAGCGGTTGATCGGCAGGCATCGCGAATGTGTAGATTCGAATATCCGCCATAGGAAGTCAAGTAATGTGAAGGGGCGCTGCAAGGTCACGTTCTGTCAAGTGACACTGGGGGTCACGTTATGTGAAAGGGCGTTGCAAGGTCACGTTCTGCCAAGTGACACTGGGGTCACGTTATGTGAAGGGGCGCTGCAAGGTCACGTTCAGTCAAGTGACACTGGGAGGTCACGTAATGTGAAAGGGCACTGCAATGTCACGTTATGTCAAGTGACACTGGGAGGTCACGTAATGTGAATGGGTGCTGCAATGTCACGTTATGTCAAGTGACACTGGGAGGTCACGTAATGTGAATGGGTGCTGCAATGTCACGTTATGTCAAGTGACACTGGGAGGTCACGTAATGTGAATGGGTGCTGCAATGTCACGTCATGTCAAGTGACACTGGGAGGTCACGTAATGTGAAAGGGCACTGCAATGTCACGTTATGTCAAGTGACACTGGGAGGTCACGTAATGTGAAGGGGTAGTGCGAGGTCACGCACTATGAAGATGTTAACACTCGCCTCTTTTTGGTTCTCAAACTGCGATGGCTCGCCATTAGTTTCGTATCCATTTTAGAAGACTGCAGACAGCCAGCAGGAGACACCCTTAAAAGCGAATTATCTCTTCACACTTCAACTCAAATCAAATCAAATAATTTTACTTCTGCAACCATCACTAGAATAAAGGAAAAGAAACAAAAATTAATCAACAAGTACTGGTTACACGAGGGGGCCCAGCAGGGCTGTAGTGGTAAAATTAGAGGTGAGCATACGCTACAGTATTTTGGGAGTATACGCTACAGTATTTTAATATAAATAAATAAAAATATTCTGTGAGGTGAGCATACGGTCTCTAGAGGTGTGTATACGCTGTATACCCGCGTATACCCTCGACTACAGCCCTGGGGCCCAGAAAGGATCAAAGATCTCGCTAAACAGGGACACCTAAGTAAATTCAACATGATGTAATGTAAAGAAGTCAGCAACTGATTCTAAATCAGAAGTAAATCCAAAGCATCTGGCTCAAAGAAAAAAATGGAAAATAGGAAATGAAACGAAGTAATGAACAAAAATGGTTCATCAACCAACAACAGCAATGAAATATACAATCACAATCATAATAACTTAAGGCAATAAACATCAAAGTATGCCACATTATTTTCACATATCAAAATGGGGCGCAGCTCTTTTAAAGATGTATTGATTAGCCGAATGACGAATGGCTTGGGCAATATTTCATATCAAGGTACCAGCAGATTTAATAGAGAATAATCGAGTATTAGTGTGAGAGAAACTTCGATGATAGGAATCAAAGCTTCACAGTGTCAGTTATACCAGTTATACCAGTTATACCTATACCGCGTAGGCCTATTATGAATAGGCCTACGCGTTTGAATACTCGCTTATTGAACATCATAGTTGACATAACGCAACTAGAACAAGCTACAGGGGTTGTAGTCTCACGAGCAGCTAATTAGCGTCAGTAGGCATTCTTGTAGAGAATACGGGGTATAAAATTGTCATCGTCTTTTTCTGTTAGGGTAAATTTACGCAGTCTGGCTCGAAGGTTGTGTCCACTGCTGCGGAGGGGATTGAACAGATCACGCAGCACATGATTAGGTTCCCTCAAGATAGCAAGAAAAGTCGTTCGTCTGACTTATTGACCAGTTCGTTGACGCCATCAGCATCGCCAGGGAGGAATCCGCCACGGGTTAGTCGCCTAAACAAACAGTCAATCCTGTCTCTATCCCTCTTGTTAGTATATCCCCACCAGGCTGCGGAGTCGAATAAAATATGCGCCACCGTTGTTGCCATTGTGACATCGCGAAGGGCTGCTGATTGGAGACCATGCGAGCGGAGCACACGCAGAGCGTATATCGACGATAAGCCGGCGGACAGGATCTGGTCTACATGGGTTGTCACTCCTAGGTCTGACTGCAACGTGACGCCTAATATTTTCATGGACTTGACCTTTTCTGCTCCGGGGATAACTTCTGCGGCAGGGTCACGAAAAAACAAAGAACACGGAGCAAGGAACACTGTTTATATTTAGGTCTTAAGATAAATAGAGACCTTTTATAAATAAATAAATAAAATCGATATACAAAGAGAGAGAAAGAGAGAGAAAGAGAAAGAGACAGAGACAGAAGAAGAAGAAGAAGAAGAAGAAGAAGAAGAAGAAGAAGAAGAAGAAGAAGAAGGAAGAAGAAGAAGAAGAAGAAGAAGAAGAAGAAGAAGAAGAAGAAGAAGAAGAAGAAGAAGAAGAAGAAGAAGAAGAAGAAGAAGAAGAAGAAGAAGAAGAAGAAGAAGAAGAAGAAGAAGAAGAAGAAGAAGAAGAAGAAGAAGAAGAAGAAGAAGAAGAGGAAGAAGAAGAAGAAGAAGAAGAAGAAGAAGAAGAAGAAGAAGAAGAAGAAGAAGAAGAAGAAGAAGAAGAAGAAGAAGAAGAAGAAGAAGAAGAAGAAGAAGAAGAAGAAGAAGAAGAAGAAGAAGAAGAAGAAGAAGAAGAAGAAGAAGAAGAAAGAAGAAAGAAGAAGAAGAAGAAGAAGAAGAAGAAGAAGAAGAAGAAGAAGAAGAAGAAGAAGAAGAAGAAGAAGAAGAAGAAGAAGAAGAAGAAGAAGAAGAAGAAGAAGAAGAAGAAGAAGAAGAAGAAGAAGAAGAAGAAGAAGAAGAAGAAGAAGAAGAAGAAGAAGAAGAAGAAGAAGAAGAAGAAGAAGAAGAAGAAGAAGAAGAAGAAGAAGAAGAAGCCACCTCGAGAAGCAGCCATGGGTATGAAGTCTTAATGTCTTCATTTTTCTTAGCCTCAGCATGTGAGGGCGAATGGCCAGTCCTCTCCCTCGCGGTATGATCTTCCCAATAAAGCAGTACGGTCAGTATACCATTATTAGCTGTGTTGGCTGGGACGCGCAGGTGAAGCAGAAATCTCAAAACAAATTTCTCATCTGGCTATATATGTGCATATATACAATGTTATACACACACACACACACACACACACACACACACACACACACACACACACACACACACACACACACACACACACACACACACACACACACACACACACACACACACACACACACACACACACACACACACACACACACACACACACACACACACACACACACACACACACACACACACACACACACACACACACACACACACACACACACACACACACACACACACACACACACACACACACACACATATATATATATAGCCAGATAGTCAGATAATATGTATATATATACATATATATATGTATTATATTATATATATAATGCATCTGTTCATCGACTTGAAAGCGACCTTTGATCAACGTCTATATGATTGATCTAAGAGGATCTTACGATGAAAGCATCGATGACCCCGTTGAGGTTAATCAAGCGTTCGATAAACGCGCTTCACACAAAACAGCAACGAGGGCGTTTCTGTCCCAGATGGCGAATCGGTTACCATTGCGAAATGATGCTTTCAGTTGGAGGAGTCCAAATTACAAAGATCTGCTCGAGTCTAACCACATCTGGATTCCGGCTTCTGTGTAGGCATATGCATACACGTAAGCAGACATGTCAATCATGTATGTGCGAGTGCAAACATAGATATATGTACTATCTGCGCATTATACATAAATATGTATGTGTATAGGGTATGTATGTATGTATGTATGTATGTATGTATGTATGTATGTATGTATGTATGTATGTATGTATGTAAGTATATATGCATGTGTGTATATATGTATGTATTGTATATATGTATGTTTCTCTTCTAATATGTACCTACGTATGCATGCTTGTGTATATGTATGCATGTGTGCATGTATGTGTGTATGTATGTATACATGTGTACGTATGTATGACATTGTATGTATCTATATATGTATGTACGTGCATATATATGTATGCATGTATGTATGCATGCATGTTTGCATGTATGTATGTATGTATGTATGTATGTATGTATGTATGTATGTATGTATGTATGTATGTATGTATGTATGTATGTATGTACATGTATGTATGTAGCTGTGTATATATGGACATTTACACATCGCTTTTGTATGACTGTAAGGCACGCCATTCCCGTTGCACAAACTGTCAATATTGTTGCCACTGTATACGCATAATCGCAGATTTCTTCACGGGTAGCTCTTCAATGTTCCCGACCGCGTTGTATCAGAACTTACCTTTGAACGAGGTTCGGTGTTTGAGACCATTACCATACCGCACACGATCTGAACGCGTTGTGGTTACACTGGTGTCTCCATCCACCAGACATTGCTGTTGGAAACGTAAGCCTGGATTTCTGATTGCTGCTTTTTTTATGAAGACGTCAGTGACTGGGTAGCTTCTAGTTTCTGCGTTGCCTGTGCAAACTTCTCATCCGTATGATTTCTCTTCCATCTGTACATAAATCTGCCGTCGTCATCTTCAGCTGACAGTTATATAGCGCAGTATTTTCCAGCCGGGTTTAGTCGCTGATGACTGAAATAGCACTACAGAAACTACGTCACCAGACGCCGATATCGTAGCAGCAAAGCACTCGTTTTGACAGAGAATGAGACAGAGACATAGACAGACAGAAAGATAATACACAAGGCGACAAAAGACGGAAACAAAGACCAGATCTGTTACTTTATGTAAACGACAGAGATTGAGCACACACATTTGCAACATGCAGACAGTTCAATTACTATCCGGTAAGTATAACCTTAAGCTAGTTCTTGTGAGTGCACTGACCGTACAATGTCTGTGGGAAGATGAGACGGCGAGGGAGAGTACTACTCGTATGTACAGAGGCTAAGAAAATGAAGTCGATAATGCTTCGTGCTTATGGCTGCCTCAGGACTAACTTAATGGACTGCTCTTCTTCTCTTCAGGTAACGTAAACATTATTGGGGCCAGTAGCCGATTAGTAAGAGCGCCCAGGTAGTAAAACGGAAAATATGGGATCGAACCTTCCCGAGGCGGTTACAATGTTTGGACCCTGAGCATGGTCGTGTGTGCACATATAAACTTTGGAAGGAGAGCAGTACCAGATACAGGAGTAGCTCTTCGATGTTCCCGACCGCGTTATATCAGAATGTATGTATGGATGCATATTTTAAGGAATTTAGACAAAATTTTGGACTCGTCTCTTAAAAACTTTGATGACCTTTTTTAGGAATTCATCTTCCGAAAAAGTTGATGACCTTTTTGGGGGAATTTCCTGACAATGCGTTTTACTGATTCTTATTTTACTATTTTACTACTGAGGCAAATCTTAAAACTCTTGCAACATTTTGTCCCACTAGTTATACTTTAAACATACATTGCCTGGGACAAATCAGCCTAACTACTGGGACAAATCCTAAGACTACTGGGATATTTGTCCCACTAGTTATACAGTTAAAATATGCCCTGTTATATGCATATATATATATAAGCTGCATTTGGTATATATGTGGTATATTTTTATATTATTTTTGCATATGTATATTGTATTTAATGCGTACACATTGTACACACACGCCTATGCGTTGAGTCATTGAGTGCAAACATGCGCAGAGCTTACATTATGATCAGAGAATAATCTTCATATAGTTGCAGACAACCATGTTGCTGCTCCCTTGATGACAAACGATCTTTGATGATGCCATTACAGGACTTCTCCGCAATGGGATTTCAACCTATGACACGTCACAGTGACGCGAGCGCAGACTACATGCATCATTCCGCCTCGCGATAACATTCCGTTTGACAGCAATAACACCAATCTATAACAGACCCATTAGGAAGTCTGAAGGGACTTCAAGTGCAACTGACAATTCTCTGTCTCACATCCGTCAATCATACCACAATTCAGATATATCAATCCGAAATATTCAAGACATTGCAAAGACTATTATACGTCGCGTCAACGGCACAGAGAGACTGAACTGTTAAAATCAACGTGTGGTAACTTTTGACAGCGTTTTCAGGGATTGGGTGTAGTGAAACTGGGTGTGGACACGAGTGAATAACTTTCAGCTTCTTCACTTGAAGTCTAACGTGTATAAGAGTAACAGTTATAACTTTAGAACAAGGCCAGCCGCCAGCGTAACCGTTTCAACGATTCCTCCGACTTCGATTTCGAACAAAGTTCTCAAACGGATTATAATTCTGATTACTACACCAGCTGATTGAAGCAACCTTCCAGTTTTGTTTTGTGCTGTGTGATTACGGCGCGAAGAAGATTACATTAGATTTGATTAGAAGGCCGAGAACAGCTCCGAAAATGCCGAAATCAGTCGACGAAGAGCTCGCACAGCTACGGGATGATGCATGCAACAACGTCTCCGAGTTCGCGCAGAATCAAACGGACATCTTCAGCCGATTCCACAGTTACAACGGTACGACGTCTCTTCTGGACGTCCAGGGTTTTGGTCAAGGCCACCCCGGCTCGACCAGTCCCTACTTCCGGTACCTCGGCGTTCTACTGGACACGAAGGTCTCGGTGTTCATCTGCATCTTCGGCCTGATCGGCAACATCTGCAACATGATGGTCTTCATTCCACAGGGAAGACACTGCTCGATGGGACGGATCGAGAAGTCCGTCTACTGGGGTCTGGTGGCGCTGGCCTTCTCCGACATGCTCTTCTGTCTAATGGTCATCCTTCGAGCCTACATCGAACGTGAGGAACTCTCGATCAAGTCCATCACGTTCTCGCTGGTCATTTCCGTCTACAGCGACGCCTTCATCAACATCTTCGTTCTGGCCAGTACGTGGCTGACCATCATAATGGCCATGGGTCGATATCTGGCTATCTGTCATCCGTTCCGCGCGCGGGAGATCATCGGCATGACGGTGGCCAAACGAATCGTTCTTCTCATCTACGGCCTCTGTCTGTTACTGAACGCACCCCGCTTCTTCTTCTACAAAATCGAAAAGATCGAGTGTGCCAAGGTCGATTACGTCGCCTACTTCCGGTGGCCGAGCCACGTCCACGTGAGGACGAACCCTCATCTCCAGGTCTCTTACGACTGGTTCTACTTCATCATCGGAATCGCCCTGCCGTGCGGACTCCTCGTCTTCTGCAACGCTTTGCTCGTCCGAGCGCTGCGTCGAGCGAGGACCAAGCTGCGCCTCATCCGCGCCATCGAGGTCTCGTCAGTCGACCAGTACCGCGCGATCACGATGATCCTGGTTGCGCTGGTCCTCATGCACATCTTCTTCGTTTCGCCGGCAGAGATCGTGTTCTTCATACGCCGGCAGCTGTTTAACATCGACGAGTACCACGAACTGTACAATCTGATCGTGACGATTCTCAACACGCTCCAGGCGCTCAACTTCTCCCTCAACTTCGTCCTCTACTGCGTCATCAACGTCCACTTCCGGCGCGCCATCGTCAGGCTCATCAAGTTCCGGTGGCTGTGGTTTCGAAGGCCGTCGCTGCTCGGTCGGGGGTCCAAGATGGCTGCCGGAAACGAGAGTGTGACGCTGACGACGTGCGTGTCGACGAGCAGTGGAAATCGAGGGACAAACGCGCATGCGCTCCAGGCAATAGAAGCATGACGTAATTTCCGCCCCAGTTAGTGCTGAATAACCTGAGAACTTAATCGGATTGAACTTAAACGTCTTAAAATGGCTGCTGTCGTTTAAGTCATTTTGGAGATTTTATTAGCGCAAGACAATCATAGATTCGAATCCACTCTGACCAATACGAGTGCATTTTAATGACAACTGCATCGAACGAACAAGTTCTGACCCTGTTTGCAGGGCCGCATTAAGGCTAGTGCGGGCCCGGGTGCTGTGATTACCTATATTGCCATCAGCGCGGGCCCAATTACAAGTACAATAACAAAATTATAAATGTACTTCATAAAATGCGGGCCCCTCAAAACTGCGGGCCCGGTGCTGCAGCACCCTTAGCACCCTCTTTTATGCGGGCCTGCCTGTTTGTGTTGGCTAACGTTGTTTCGATCCAAGATTATTCGACCAAAAATATCAGCGCGTGATGTGCAGGCGTATGCTGAAAAAGTTAGAAACAATAAACAAATACATCGTTGACACTTGTTTCGTCTCGACGGAGAAGAATCAACGCTGGTCTCTGGAGTGACCTCGACCGTTGGTCACTCGTGATGCTTCGTTCTGTCAGCGGCAAGCGAAAGCCTGCTCTACGTGCACCCGGCGGTCCACGGGATAGCAGGACGTGCGTCATCTTCTACCAATGAGGGACTGCTATCGCAGCTGGATCCAGAGACTCTGAATATGATGTCATCTATCAACTATAGGTGGGAAGCCGTTGGCTGGGTTCCACGTGTGTGCGGGGTGCTTCATTGGTGACTCTTCTCGTTTTCTGTGCATTGTTTTACTTGCTAGTGACACACCTTTGTTCGTAACGACACTTGATATCACATAGACTGGTGTAGGATGTGCTTTAGTGAGATACCTGTAAGTCGGTTATATAGTCGTAATCGTAATCGTAATCGTAATCTCCAAACTTCTAAAGCGCCACTCGAAGGCCAAGCGCAGGACACCAGCCTATAAACAAGCGCTACGTCAGATCAGAGGGGTTTCCAGGGAGTAGTCCAAAAGAGGTCCAAGTCCGATTTCCAGAAGGCCAAATCAAATCAGGGGGGTTTCCAGAGAGTAGTCTAAAAGAGGTCCAAATCCGATTTCCAGAAGGCCAAACCAAATCAGAGGGGTTTCCAGAGAGTAGTCCAAAAGAGGTCCAAATCCGATTTCCAGGGTACCAGATCAGGAGATGCAGAGCAGCTGTCAAGGCGGGTGTCGTTTACGGCGAGAATAATTAGAAGGCGGAGGATCAGATGAGTCAGGGTAGGAGTACTTGAGACGTATACTATACGTACATAAATACACAGGCCTATGTAGTAATCGTCTCATCGTGTCAGGTATCCAATGTTGTACAGGTCTTCAATGTACAGGTCTTCAGTGTACAGATATCCAGTGTCCCGGTCCACCACGTGTACGTTTTTGATGCATATCAACGTACAATCGACATGCGAACTAAACTTTTAGTCGGGTCTCAGAGTAAACTTCGAATCATTTTATGAACAATCTTAAAGCTGCTGAGGTAACTTTCTGAGCTATTTTTGTTTCAACGAGTCTAAATTTGATGACCAGCCTATTTTGTTTTAAAGACGCTACACTTTATTTGCCAGTCTATTTTACTATACCAAGGTTAAACTTAATTCCAGCCTATTTTGTTTTATTAAGCTAATATTTTGACAGTTTTAACCAGTGCTTTTTTCTGCCGGAACGCTCCTGAATGGCGTTCCGGCACCTATCTTCAGCTATTAAAAAATAATTTACTTATTTTAATAAAAGAATCATTTCGTTATATTAATTTAATGTGACGTGAAAATGTTCTTGGGAAGGGTCTCACAGAAACCCCTCTCCAAAACTCAACCCCGTTTATGCTCGGGCTTCGCCCTCGATTTAGCCCTTCCATAATTGTTCAGTTCCGGAATTTATTTTCTATAGAAAAAACACTGGTTTTAACACAGCAAAATTTTATTTTCAGTTTATTTTGCTTTAATGAGGCTAAATTTTATTGCCAGCATATTTTGCTTGTACGAGGTTAAATTTTATTGCCAGACTATTTTGCTTTTACGAGGTTAAATTTTATTGCCAGCTTTGGGCATTAGCATGGTAAACTTACTGCAGCTAAAATCCACTTGATGAATGTATCGCGCATGTAAATACGGAGAATTTGGATGTGTTACTTTTTCAAGCTTTTTACATTTTATTTAGATAGTTTGTGTTACAAGCATCAGATCAATACAGAGGTCGTCCATTAATTATGTCAAAAAATTTTAGGCAGTTTTTGACCCCTACCTCCCCCTTGTCAACAACTGTCAAGCATTTAAGGACCCCTAGTAAAATTATGTCAAAACAAATTTACCTCCCTGCCAATATCTTTCCATCGAAAAGAAACTCGAAATATTAGATTTTAGAAAAGAACCCAGAATATTCGCATTTAAGAGATTATGCAGCGCATTTTCTCAGTAATCAAGTAACAACAGACAAGATAATTTAAACGAAGAAAATATCGGATTTGAATAAATTACCAACAAAAAGGAATAGATCACTCACAAAGACGTTCCGAATCAATGGTTGCTTTTTGATTAAATTATTGGTGACGTCAATTTGCCTTGAACACCCCTCCCCTGACAGGAATTGTCAAACTTTTCTAACCCCTCCCTCCCCCGTTTTGTTGACATAATTAATGGACGACCCCACACGGATTATAATCAGATTCATTTGTTAAACGGTATCTTGTTCCAGAAGTGACGCGGAAATGACGTCAGCAAATGACGTGAAAGCTTTGTTAAAAAAGACTCTGCAACAGTTCAGCAATTTTTAGGCGTTGTATGTTGATGTAAGGATGGATTTCTGAGGTACATTGCACGTTTGAATGTATTAATAATTATGTATGCATGTATATTTGTATGTATGTATATATGTATGCATGCATACATGCATGTATACGTGCATGATTATATGTATGCATGCACACATTAGTATCTCACTATTTGTGTAGCACCTTTTAAACCAAACAAATGTTCCAGTTATAAAAATTATACCTTTGTTCATTTAACCCAGTAGTTCCCAACCTGTGGGTCGCGACCCCCAAGGGTTGGCAAAGTGTTTTCTGGGGGGTCGCTCCGGTTATGCGGATGCTTTACAAACGCAGGCTCAAACAACAATTCGGAACCAGTTGGGAACTATTTAACTATTTAACCTATGGTCTACTACGGATTTATTTGGTGGAGAGCATTTCACCATCATAATATTTTCTAACTTTCTTACTTCAATTCCTGAGACAAATAATAGGTTATTATTTTATTGTGAGAAATCTATTTTGAATGTGTTTTCTTTACCCTATAGCCTAGACCCTATTGTAAATGCTTCTTACGCAAATGCGGCGGGGGTCGCAGGTTACTTGGCTATTATAAAAGGGGTCGTGACTGGAAACAGGTTGTGAAACAACGATTTAACCTGAGTCGACCTGATTCATAGATCGTTGCACCCTATGAATCACGACTCTAAACTTGAACCAACCCCAAAGCTGGCCTCAAAAGTTACAGAAACTGACTACGTTTACAATTTCAGTCATACAGGAAGTCGTCAACGGTGAAATTTTCGTCATTTTGTGGTTTATTATTTTATATGAAATATTTGCCCTTTCGACTGTTCTACTTACCAAGAAGAGCTGCTTTTCCTGACATTTTAAAGTCGAAACAACGGTATTATTTATCCGACGCGGACGCGAAAACATAAATCCATACATGTGCAGCGAGTAATTGCTATAGGCAATTTCTAGACAAGTATATGCTTACACAGAGACAGCCATAGAAGTTGAAAAAGGCTAATTAACGCGTGTTGTATTGATTGTACGAGCAAATAGGGTTTCTCGGAAGACCTTAAATACCCTGACTTCCCGTGTCTAACATGACGCAATGCCCAGAAACGTCTCTCCATGTTTGATCTTCTTCTGGTTCTCTGCTCTCAAGCAGGTTCAAACGCCCGACGTCGTCACTCCTCTCGATGTCGAACCTCTTCATAATCTACTGTATCCCTCCTTCATCATCCAATCCAGCATCATCTGTCTTGGTCTTCCTCTTCTACTCCTCCCATTCAGTCTTCCGCATTTGATATAATGACAGACGATGTCATAATCAAGAGCAATCTTGGCTGCATATAATTACGTAAAAATTTAATTAGCATCGTTGAGTCTTGTCTTGAGGCCTTTCAAAATTCGTTCCAATGGTCGAGTTTTGTCTTCGTCTCGTTAATAATCTACTAATTAATTCACTTGTATTGATTTATGTTTTCCGTGATCCCCTGAAAACTAATAGCTTAGGCATAATTTATACTTTAGAAATGTCAAAAGACTGCAAAAAATCTGTTCTGGAAGTCTAAAAAAGGGAAAACTGCGAATGCTTAAAACAAATTTACAAAATATCGCCCAAATGACATTGATGACGACATCCATTTTTGACATCAGTTTTTGACATCGATTTTTACATCAATTTTTGACATCGATTTTTGACATCGATTTTTTCGATGACGATTTCCTATAGAACTTAAATTTTGTGATCCTGTATTACATTTTCTTTTATAATTTGTTGTCGTCGTTAGTCTGTTTGGAATACCTTTCTGTAAACCTTTCAATAGTCTTGTTTTAAATATTAATTTTTCTATTATGTACATTTTAATCATTTTCATTTATCATTTTCATTCAGTCGACAGTAAACTAATAACATCAGAATCTATAATAGCCGAACCTATTAACAGCCGAAGCTAATACCAGCCTTTGTCCTCCCTAAGAAAGATGACAGAAATTTTATCACCCGACTCATATTAAATTGCCTTAAATCCAAACCATAACTAGCTCATTCGTTGTTTCATAGCTGTACTTTCTGTAACTAGATACGGTCTTGTCATTCTGGACTAATAAACGAAAAAAAATGAAAAAGTGTCGGCGATACCAAGTTATTACGCTACTGTATCGCGACAGAAACAGCCCTGTTGTTCAAATACATGTGCACATGAAAAACTGCCAAAGCCGACGTCTATGAAATATCGGTTGCTGCAGTAATTCGTGCGCATCGGTCGAAAGCCCCTTCAGTTACAACACGATGCCTCAGACAGTACTGTTGAAGCAAGAAACGAATTATGGACCGTGTCGTATTGCGTTAGGATACAACACCGCAAATGGGAGATTGGTGTATAGCTGATTAAGAGAAAAAGAAAGCCACGTCTTTCATTTATGTCTAAATATAATATCGGTAATATATATCCGTGGCGCGTCTAATTAGGAAAGGAAAAGTTGCGTTTGCTATATACAGTAGGGTGGAGTGAAAATGGCAACAAAAATTTTTTTTTAAGCAAACGTTTTCCAATAGCGATGGAAAGTTGCCAGCATGTGAGTGTAATTAGTGCTCAAAATATTGTTGATTTTGCTTTGCGTCTTCTGCCCTCTACCGACGGTTTTATATTTACCATATAAAATTCTTTGAATAACGTCAATGTGATGCATTATTTTTCTTTTTCTTCAACTGACTGTCGTCGAACTGTTACAATTCATGAAATGCACATTCAAATCAGTTGCGGAAATTGCCTCTGGTGTGTTACAGGGTAATATAATTGTAACCAGGGGCGTAACTTTGGTCTAAAAAGTGGGGGGATACCAATTTCTTACATGAAGGAAGCAAGGCGTTGACTGCGATCTCTGGGAAGGTAAAATAATAAAATATTGATTGGCATTGTTCATAAAGTGGGGGGGGGGTACGGTACCCCAGCAGAAAGAATGGGGTGGGGTACGATTACCCCTCGTTCCTCCGACAAATTACGCCTATGATTGTAACGCCTAATGAATGCAGCGACATTACTGAAAGGAAGAAAATTAGGAGAGAACGAAAGAAGTCCCGAAGCTCGGTCCAAGCAGGATGCGCCAGTGTACGACTGTGAGTGTTGAGGGGATTTTCCAGAGAGTAATCTAAAAGAGGTCCGCTTCTGGTTTGGGGGGGGTGCAGATCAAGAGAGGAAGCAGAGCAGCTGTGAAGGGGGTGTTATTTAGGGCAAGGAGAATTGGAAGGCAGAGGATCAACTGAGTCAGGGTAGGAGTAGGCCCTACTTGAAAAGGTGAGACTTCAGTTTGGGGTGGAAAGCCCGGAGATAGATAGAGGAACATGAGGAGAAAGATGGAGGACGGGTTGGAATGATGATGGAGGAACCAAGAATCTGCGGAATTCAAGGGGGAGATCGTTCCAGAGGCGTGGTGCTCTGTTGGATTTGACTGGGTTGGAGAACTTGGGATGAGTTGTGACCGGATATCGAGAAAGACTGAAATAGGAGGAGGATCGGGTGGAGCGGGTTGCCTGGATGGTGAAGAGACCGCTGAGGTACTTGGGCTGGATATATTGTAGGGAGTTATAGGTTAGTGATAGGACTTTGAAGTGGATTCACTCTGGGATTTTTAGCCAATGTAGAGATTTGACTTTTGGATAAGTTGCAGACGCTTGATTTTGGTGGATTCAAGATTGAGGAAGAGGGAATTGCTGTAATCAATGAACAATAGAGGTAACAATGGTAGAGGCAGTTTTAAGGTCGATCTTGGGGCGGATGCGACGGTCACAAATGTGTCTGAAGCAGGAGCGCGAGAGGTTTGAGATGTGGTTAGAGAAGGAGAGGTGTGGGTCACAAGTAATGGACTGGAGGGGGGTCCGATGTGAAAGGTAAGAAGCGATGAGTTAGTCGATGGGTGTATGGAAGGGTTAGGCTTTTCTTGATATGATCAGGAAGACCTAGGATTATGAATTCTGTTTTGGAAAGGTTAAGGCAGAGGAGATTGGATGACATCCATTGCGAAATTAGGTTAATCACGTTGAAATATTGCATCGACGGTAGAGGGCAGAAGATGTCATTTGAAATTTAAAATATTTTGTGTGTTTCTTACTCTACCTAAGTTGCAACTTTTGCCCACTATTAGAATTCATTTATTTAAAAATCATTTTTTCACTCCACCCTAATATACAGGGATGTTGCGTGAGACCGCTTTCAAAGCGCGGTTTCGACATAATTAGAGTAATGCTTCCAGGTTCTTGTACGTGTGATCAGTTGACGTGAGGAACGGGTAGATATATAAGGAAACAAAAGGAGACGACAAGAGAATAGGAAGACAAAGGCAGACAAGATGAGAGAAGATAAGATAATATAATAGAATAGAATAGAAGAGAGGAGGCGGTGGGACAAGAGGGACAAGAGGCGATAAAAAGAGTGATGAACATACAGCAGTATGCGATCCGAGAAGAGAAGGAGGAGACAAAGGTAGGCAAGATGAGAAAAGAGAAGAGGAGACAAGAAGAGATATGGAGCGACAAGAGGAGACAAGAGGAATCAGTGGGGAAAGAGAAGACAATGGCAGACGCAAAGATATGCGAAGACGAGAGGAAGCAAAAGAAGACAAGGGGGTGGAGACATGAGACACAGGACGAGCCAATTATAGGGGTCAGAAGGAGACAACAGGAGACAATAGAACACAACAGCAGACAATAGAACACAACAAGAGACAGTAGAAGACAACAGGAGACAATAGAAGACAACAAGAGACAGTAGAAGACAACAGGAGACAATAGAACAAGGGAATAAAAACACAAAGCACGTCATCGGTGGGAGAGATGAACCAGAGTTTTGCAAACTGTTAGAAGAATTCGGGCTATAGACACACAAACACACGCGCGCGCGCGAGCACACACACATACACACACCCACACACACGGCGTGATTAATTACATGAGGCTCTTTCAGTGAAAAGAAAGAAGCGTCCACAACGATGACAACCTGCGACCGAGCTGGTAAGAGTAGTAACAACACACTTAATCATCATAGCATCAGCGTCATCATCATTATCATCATTATCATTACTATCATCATCACCTTCAGCATCATCATTATTACTATTATTATTATGATTATTATTTTTATTATTATTATTATTATTATTATTATCATCATCATCATCATCATCATCATCATCATCATCATCATCATCATCATCATCACCTTCAGCATTATCATCATTATCGTCGTCATCATCATAATCATCACCATCATCATCACAATCTTTATCATCTTCATCACCATCATCCTCAGCTGTCATTGATTTCACTTCAGAACTATATGAGGGCAGAGGCCAGCTCTCTCTTGCACCACCGCATCTTCCCACGGCGAATGTGCAGATCAGACCCCGAGGTGTACTCATTATAGCCGAGTTGGCCAGGGGGCGCAAGTGGAGTCGAAATTTCGACACAGATTGCTGCCCTGGCTGGAATTTGAACCCCGACCGCTCGGTTGACAGTCCATCACGCTAACCACTAGGCTATCGGGCACCTACACAAAACGACGAGACCGCAAGGAAGTACGAAGTCCAGCCATGTTTGTTGTCATATGTTGGCCTACAAGTGTACACGTATGTACATCTGCATGGGCTTCACAATGAGGCGTTTCATGCGGTCTGCCAGACAGCCGAACGGAAACTGTTTCCCGGAGGATCGAGTCATCGAGGCGTCTCCCAGATGAAGATTGAGTGACTTCTATTGACTGTTGAACAATCGGTCAACGTTCCCCACACTTCTCCCCTCCCGCCGCATAAGAAGAGCGTTGGCGGGGGCTAGCCCTACGTGTCCGTGCGGATGGGCTGATGGACGGATAACAAACCTGCTATGTGGAGAGTCTTAGGGTGATTACGCTGTCTGCTTGCGCGTTTCAAGCGGGGGAATTGACCGCTTGTTTGCGCAAACGATGAAAAAATCTGCAGAAAACAGCGCAAATTAGATGCAGGTCATTAACTCCACTTCTTTTCTAGGGTTTGGGGGAAAAGCTGCAGAGTTCACTTCGCACTAAATTGCTTTAATTATGGTGTTATTATCCACGTTCACTCGCGATTTAGTCGTCCGCTCCCGTCGCCAACTGGATCGGGTTCTAAGGTTTGTCTGCAGAAATCTGTGCCTAATGAAGCTGCTTAAGATTCAACATGCAACAACGTGTATTCGTCTCAAGGGATTTGCCAATCGTAGGCCTATATGGATGGTAGCAGCGAAAAGGTTTTTATGTTGGATGTTCGGAAGATATAATGGACGCAATTACTTGCGGAACTGTGATGGTATGGCGGTAACAGCGAAAGAGAATTTTCAAGTACATGGATCTGTTTGCAGGTTAAACAACATGGGATGCGTACTTGCTGGTTTGGTGCGGAGAAAGGCTCGCAAATAGTGCTATAAAGACGTTCTCAGGTCGCGCATTTCACGAGCTTCTCTTGAAGTGGCGATATACAAATTTACGATTACGATTACAGTCTGTATCAAAACATATCATGATCTGAAGGCATGCGGAGTTTCTGCTTTATGTATGAAGATCTGATATATTGGTCTCAATGGACCAGATGCAAATTCTTGTCAACGAAGTCATAGGGGTGATCTGCTGGCCATAGATCTCAGGCTGTATTCCCACACACCCCCACACCCCCAATAACACTCTTATATATATATTATATTATACATATATATATAATATATATATATGTATTATACTTAAGCTATACGTGATAGAAATTTATAAACGAATATCAGATATTGTTTTTGAGATATATATTATATCATTTGCGAGCTTATATTTATTGTTTGTAAAATACATATCATCTCTTATCATATATCATATAATATATAAAATAACCAGACGCAAATTCTTGTCAACGAAGTCATAGGAGTCATATAACATGATATATGTATATATATATATATATATATATATATATATATATATATATATATATATATATATATATATATATATATAGCATCAGATGTTTGGTAGACGTGGACCCTTTGTAATTTTCTCTGGCGCCATGAAGTATATTTTGTGTCTGTCGTTGAGATTTATTTTTTGTCGCTATGATTAGCATGAACAAAGACCCGGTAGCCTATTGATTAGAGCGCTCACTTGGAAACGCGGAGAGTTTCGCGTGGTTCAAGTCTCATCTGAGATGGTTACCTCGTAAGGACCCTGAGCAAGTCCTTCAATCACAGTTGCTCAGCGTCATGGATTGATGCTTCGTCTTTCGATAGTGACGCTTAGTAAATGCATTGACCCCTGTGTTAACAATGATGATGATGATGATGATGATGATGATGATGATGATGATGATGATGATGATGATGATGATGATGATGATGATGATGATGGTGGTGGTGGTGGTGGTGGTGGTGGTGGTGGTGGTGGTGGTGTGGTGGTGGTGGTGATGATAATAATAATAATGATGATGATGATAATAATAATAATAATAATAATAATAATAATAATAATAATAATAATAATAATAATAATAATAATAATAATAATAATAACAAACCCGTCTTTATACATCGCCTTCTTAACGGAGGTAGCGGCGGGAAACTCGTTTTGAGAGTGAACAGAACCTAGACATGAATTCTCGGATAATAATAATAATAATAATAATAATAATAATAATAATAATAATAATAATAATAATAATAATAATATTGTTCATTAATGTTGCGGAGGACAAGGCCTGATTTTTGAGACATTAGAAAAAATAATAAAAGTAAAGAGCATTGGTTGCCTTCGTTCTATAGAAACTTTCCGATTCGTCTAAACTACGGTGAGGAGTTTGAAAATATTTCGGGTCTATAGGTTTTGGTACAACGGCGGTGCATCCATTTAGTGAAATACTCAAAATGCGCCAAATTAATTGTATAGATACTCAAGTACTACTAACGTACTCCATTGCTTGTGCTACTACTTTAGAGGTAGGTGCGGATGAATTCATCAAGATAGATCGGATTTGAGAAAATAAATGCTTCGGTAATGATTACTCAGTGGAAAAAACGCTGTATTTGAGAAGACTTCTCAAATACGCGTTTTTTCCACTGAGTAATATTATGAATGGACTTTGAGAAATGACTTCTTAAAGCCTCTCTCGGTGCAGTTCCGTAATAAGCATCGAATAACCCAATCAGTCATTTTTCTTCGACTTTCGACTATCTTCTGTTGACCAGCCGTGAGTAATGAAGAATATCGTTGGCCAAATAAATATCGTTGCACCAGAGGAGAGGATGATGGCAAATGCAATAAGTTTCCTATGAATGATAAGCCACACAAGTGAGACGCTTACTGTTATCGGCAAGAAGCAACAGACGTTGAATTATGGCGTTCATGGTCAGTGCAATTAAGAAGATATAAGCCTGTAGACGCATATAGCTTAAAACACCGGAAGAAATTGTACTTTCAGTAATCTTGAAACGGAAGAAATGGTACTTTCAGTAATCTTGAAATGGAAGAAATGGTACTTTCAGTAATCTTGCGCTTCGAGTGCTTCGCAGGAGTTGGGCTGGGAGTCCCTCTGAGTAGGTATCTTTGAGAGGCGCTATATAAGTCCTCTAAATGAATAAATAAAAGTCATTATAAGGATGGACACACCATAGACTGTCCCTTAAAATCATCATAGACTGTCTTCCTGTCTCTGGGGATTGATCAAATATTTGGATGCTGACCATATTAACGGCTTCGCTCTTGTGCCATTGGCTGATGCCTTGTGCACTAGAAACCAGTGCTATATAGAAGTTATTAATTAGTAATAAATATTAGTAATATTACTCACGGACCTGCCGTTAATGGTTTTTGAGTCATTTATTTATTCAACGAAAATTAAATACGGTACTAACAAATCATATTTCTGGCCCAGGGGTGTAGCCAGTGATATAAGGATTCAGTGGTGCTGGCACGCAGACACAGTAGACGCACTCGTGTCTACTATTTGGCTAAACAGTAAACGATGAAATAATTATGGCACTAATGAGAACCACTGATTGACCGAAATGACTGGCAATGCTTTATGTCCTAAATATGTTTGCGACTTAGTGTCCACTTTTTTGGCGTCTGGCTGTAAGGATTTATTTGAAATGCATTGAGCGTTGAGCGTTGAGCATGCAGATTTCATGTTTGTAGTTATTCAGTCTGAATCCAGATAGTTTCGAGGCTGCAATGATAGCTACCAGCAAGTTCTCATGGATGGTAGCTCACTTAGACGCATGACTCATGGGCAAGGCGAGACAAAAAAGGAAGGTACGAAATCCCCGTACGATAAGGTAATCGCTATGGTATTGCATACCTCCATCAAACCAGATTTGTAAACAAGTTGCTTCTGTGCCAGCTTGTAATTTTTGAATAAACGAATATTAATTGACTGATTGAACAATATGACAGAATGATACATTTCTTTTAATTAATTAATTAATTTTATTTATTTATTCAGTGGACTTATATAGCGCCCTTTCAAGATACCTACTCAGAGGTGCTCCCGGCCCAACTCCGGCGATAAAGAACAGTTTTCAGATGCTTATAAAAGGTGTATGCAGAATCCATATCTAAAAGAACACGCATTTGTGAAGGAAGGTTACTCCACGTGGTCGACCCAACCTCTGAAATGGCGCAAGGCTGCATCTTTGAAGAGCGCGCAGAGGGAAAAACAAGTTCACCTGGAGACGCAGAACGAAGATTTCCGCGGACAGCCAAACCTGTGGTGGGGCAAGAAAACTCCCGCAAGTAGGCCGAGGGTTCCCTAACTAGCATCGCCAGACGCAGGCCATAATCCTAAATTCAATGCGCTGGGAAATAGGTAGCTAAAGGAGCACGTTAGGTACCTGAAATACCACCAATGAGCCTAGCAACTGTACACAGCACGCGCTTAAGCTGCCCAATGCGGCCCAACGGGTAGGCCAATATAGATGGTACCTGCAGTAGTCACTCCTACCACCCACATACGCGTGCACAAGAGCAGGTGCAGCATTTAGTTGAGAGTGAATGGGAAATGACCCACAACTGGGTCGCAGCCTTTATTTCCATTTACGCTCATAGCGATCTCAGCTACAGAATTAGTACACTGTCAATGTACTTGCCATACAATGGCAAGATCAGGCAGCGGAAGAGCTGGACACTGGCCCACATAAGCCGAGGCTAATAAAGGGAAGTCGCAACACTTATTACCAATGAGTGCCCTTCGAGAATATAGCTGACTATTCTTCTTTCAACACTTAGTCTAGTCATAGGTCGCAGCGGGATTTGTACCCGGATATATGGTCAGAGGTGAAAGGCAAGATATTACTTGGTTGCCTTTGTATCAAACTCAAAGACGTCACTGGAACTCAGATCTATAACTTTGAATATAAATCGAATAATTCCCAGTCGTACTTTCTGACGCTGAAACAAATCTTGGAATCGCTAATCGATAATATCCTGTTAACTTCTCTCTCTTAAAATGTGCGATCCAAACCGCATCAGTAAGTAGCTTTTGTCAACGATTTGCTTGGTGGTCGTCTAAAGTTTCTTGCAAACTGTCTCAATAACTCCCTCAGTTATTGATGCGGCCGAAGGGATTTTAGACAAACCATAGAGATCGATCGATTACATTCGTTCAAAACATAGCGACTAATGCACGAAACTTCGACTTATACACGAGACCTTTACCAATAACAACAGTTATTATTGTTCCTGTTATACTCAGTCATAATATATGGCCACGGAAGACCTGTTGTGATCTAGACGGGGTTTCCTACGTGGGCGACGCCTCCATTTCTCGAAATAAATCAACTTTAGATTGGATTTCTTCGCCTGATTCAGACCAGTATGCCTAAGCAGAAGAGGATTATGGCGTTTACAGTTTCGTTTGGGAAATGGATGATCTACGAAGAATTAACCTGTGAGTGAGTATTTCGCGAACTGAGACGATTTAGCTGTGCATGCGTGAGATACGAGATGCGCTGTAAATGCTTTATGCAAGGGTAGTGTGCGTTAGCTGCGAATATTTGGCATTTGCCTGGTAATTATATTCACGCAGACCTAGGGAAAGATTAACCATTTGCGTTTGTCGACTGCAGCAGAATATATTGGCCTACATAGAAAGATACATTGATCACAGACAACCCGTATGCAAGCTTTTCACAGAGTTTCGATTTTCTCGTCCCCTGATATATGCGTTGGCAAATAACAGTTTGCGAAATGTACTGAAGCATATTAAATAATATTTCATATGCGTATAGACTACGCAGGTTTGTGACAGATATCGGAAGAGTGGAAATGAAGTCGGAGAAAATAAGGAAAGAGAGGATCATTGCGCACGAGTGCGGAACATTTATCAGAGCAAGATAGCTCGAATTTGTGTTGTGTTTATTATATACGACTTTCGAAGCTATTTTCGCTCAGCTATTATCGGTCAGCCATTACCGGTCAGCTATTATTCATCGGTCAGTAATTATCGGTCGCTGAATTATCAATTTTCAAACCATGTTCAGATCTGTTCAGATAAATATCACTAGGGTCAGCGGCGTAGCTGTAGGATAGTTTGCGCCCCGGACGAACTATGAAATTGGCGCCCTTTCTGTTTTATTCATTTCACATGGCAATTAACATGGCAATTTAAATTTTAATGAAATGAAATATGAAAAAACAGATAGCATATGGAGCCCATTTATTTAGTGTTCACTGGGGCGCCAAAATTATACCTGACAACTGGTTGCAAGTATTGAGGATATAACTGAATATTTTGGGGGCACCAAAATTAAATCTTATACATTTATTTTGGATAAATTAATTAAAATTGCATCACAATTAAGGATAAAATTATTTATTTGAACCCTCAGTTTGGCGCCCCCTTCTTTTGGCGCACGGAAACACAATGTCATGTCCCCTCCAGCACCCCCCATAGCTATGCTGACCAGGGTGCTTCAATTTTAGTTCGTATTTCCGCTAAGGCTAAGGTAGACGATCAATCATTTGAAATCCATTTCATCTGATCATTTGGGATTACTTACATTGAGTCGTCAGTTACTTGAATTAGCTTCGTTTACCTGAATTAGTATAATTTAGTGAGCACTGATTAAGTAGACCTGCTGCCACAACGCGAGTGATTGCTTCTCGAATAGTAGAGTCGCCGCAAGCTCAATCTACAGAAAGCTTGGATTATTTCGCATCAGAGCTTACATTTCACATCGTTGTCGTTGTTATTCGAACATCCATCGTAGAACGCCTTCGGCTCTCATACTGCGCACAGTTAACTGTAGAACGCGACTGTACAAAAATCTGGCGGTAAACATGTTATATTGTCAAAACGGTCGAGGGTCTAAATCAAAGGTATCTATTATGATTGCAGCCTGTGGAAGTGGTCTTGGAAGAGAAGGACATCTCACGGTTTGCAGAGTGAGTGTTTGCCTGACAGATTTTAAGAGTCTATAGGCTCGTGTTGCGACGGAAAAGTATTGCCTGGAGCTGTCCTAGCCCATGGTACAGACAAAGATAGTAGAAGGATTTGACTGAGTATTGAAAAGGGGTGTCTTTAAAGACTGTGTAATCCTGTCGCATTTGTGTCGACAGGAATTTCTGCAATAAACGAATATTGATTGATTGGTAAAAGTCTTCGCCGTAGCCTAAGCGCAGGGGATAGGTAGCGAGCAATAAAAATAATAGTAATGATAATTCCAGTAACAATGGTAATAGTAATAACAGCAATAAAAGGATTTATATAACGTAGTTGTAGGACTGCCGAGGCCAAAGGAAAGGGTGCTGTACAAGAGTTCTAAAAATCAACGACAGTCATACGATACTTCAAAAGATAGGTATTTGAGCTGCGATCTGAATATCTCCATAGATGGCGCATTCTTCACGTGGTCGTGAAAACTGTTCTACGCTGTGTGTCCAGCGACAGAGAAGGAACAGTCGCCAAACCTCGTATACGAAGAATGCAGGACTGGCTTTTCGATGAGAACCGTAGCCGACATCTTTTCCTGTCATCTGCAACTCGAATGCAGAGACATTGTCTCAATTGTTATTGTTTACATTGCGTTGCCTCCGCCTCTGACACTAGCACGTAATAAACAGTGACTGGATATCTCTCCCGGAAATCAAAACCAGGACCAGCGTCCAAACCGGAGACCAGTCAACAACATTCTTCCGCAAATCCATTAACGACACCTCATAATATATCAGCGATTCGTGCTTTTGGCGCACGCATCTGTCACGAAGTTTAATTCCTTTCACTCGAGCGGCTGCGCAAGGTCACGTCAGCCTCCGGGTAATGGCTCGAAAGTCGGTTGGTGTTTTTCTGGGGACTGGTTCCGTCTCGTCGTCCTGTTCGTGTTACGTGATCTTATCATTTGCCTCGTCCTTGATTAGGGCTCGCGGAGATGAGAAACGCTTCGTAATTAGGTAAACTGAGTGATCAAACAGCCGCGGGAAAAGCGTGAAGAGAAGCGTGTTACGGATAGGTTCATAGATGAAGAAAAAGGCACGTAGAGAAGCAGATGGGGTGAGAAACAAAGGTACAGAGACAAAGATGGGAAGAGACTGAGAATGCGGAATGCACAAAGATGTAGAAACGACCATTGGCAAAGCCGGGAAAAGAGACAGAGAGAGCAAAAGGGAGGGAAGAGGGAAGGAAAGAGGGAGGGAGGGACTCGAGGGAGGGAGAGAGAGGGGGAGAGAGACTCGATGCACAGAAGTAGAAAGAGACAAAGACAGATCAAAAGATGCAGGTAAACATACAGCGATGAAGACAAGAAAATAGACACACACACACACACACACACACACACACACACACACACACACACACACACACACACACACACACACACACACACACACACACACACACACACACACACACACACACACACACACACACACACACACACACACACACACACACACACACACACACACACACAGATATAGACACTTCCCTCCAACATCTATTTGCGTTTCAGGCTTCACTCCAAATGTTCATTAACCAAACGCAGAGAGAGACATAGAAAAACAAAGACATACCTAAACGAGCACAAACACAGAAACACGCAGAGATAGGCACACAGGCATACAAAGAAAAAATGGATCAATGCAGATCGGCAGTTCGTGATGCGCTTGAATCCAATGTCAACCGGAAGCTTTGAGACGGCGACAGTCGCCAGATGGAGCAACGTATGTTAAGTGATACGTCTTTCGCCAGATGGAGTGACGCTCTCTGTCTAGACGCGATAACACGGCGCTGTTTCTTTTGACTGACAGGCGACTATCGTATGACGACAACATGCTTCGCTCGACCAATCACCATCTTTAGCTGCGGGGTTTCTAGGTCACCGCTTACGAAAAGAGGTCAACATCAATGACAGCCACAAGATTTCGCTGTATACCCGATACCACTGACACTACTCCTGCTCTTCCTCGTGATACACTAGTGGAATTTACCTGAAGAACTGAGAAGAAATGGCTGGATGACCAATTAACGAAGCAGCTGACTATATTTGCTAATTGATGTAGCAGTCTAAATCTGAGTGGCATTTAGCATGAATTGATTAACGATAAGGATAATTAGCTTACTCTATGCATGATAAGATTCCATCTATACCATTTAGGTCAATTGAACAAAGAGAATACATTTAAAAACCTATACTAGTGGTGGTTAAATTGGTTATCCACATTTTAGCAAAACTAAAACCAAAGTTTTCTGGCTAACCTATAATATATAACAACTGCTCGTGAATATCGTGAAAAATATAATTTAAATCTATAGCCCTGAACAGAGAATATCGAGTTAAGCTTCCAAATTTCAACAATTTAACGTTGAGAGTTTTATTTCTTGTTAAGTCGCCTTAACTTGAATAATCGCACAAGATATATAAATACTGTATATTTATATATAGACTATATCAGTTGCTAAAAATAGTAAAGCACAACAAGGTATACGTAAACAACGATATGTACGAGATCAAAATGCACGATATTTGGAGGTCTCGAATAATAGATGATGTAACCGTGCATGTTATAACCGGGACCACGTCAGCAACGCGGAAGTCCTGAGATTGACCGGGGCGGTAGAGCTTGAGACGATCGTGGAGACGAGAAGGAGGATGGCTGGACACATACTACGATTACCGGTACAGAGACCGGCAAAGAAGGCAATGACCTGGATACTAGAGGGAGGAAGAAGAAATAGAGGACGTCCAAAGAACACCTGGAGAAGCACTTTCAAGGAGGATCTAGCGGCGATGGGTGTCGAATGGAGCGAGGCAGAGGCCATCGCAGACAACCGTACAGAGTGGAGGAATCTTGTCGCCCGATGTTCTGCAAAGAACGTGAGAAACTAAGAGAGAGAGAGAGAGAGAGAGAGAGAGAGAGAGAGAGAGAGAGAGAGAGAGAGAGAGAGAGAGAGAGAGAGAGAGAGAGAGAGAGAGAGAGAGAGAGAGAGAGAGAGAGAGAGAGAGAGAGAGAGAGAGAGAGAGAGAGAGAGAAAGAGAGAGAGAGAGAGACAGACAGACAGACAGACAGACAGACAGACAGACAGACAGACAGAGCATACGCATGGAGAAACATTATGCCTAACAATTCAATCAATCAATTAATACTTTATTGAACAAAATAACACCATAATTCAATCAAACATAATTTTGACAGTTAGGTTCAATTGTGCCAAGGCGCCAATCATTCTGTCATCGATTATAATCCTCAAACATCATCCAAATAAATATATTATTCCGCTAACAGGGTCGCTCAAGTTACCTCAATCATTTATCTTTATCAGATAGTAGGCTATATTGGGTTAACCATTTTAATTTGGGAGGGGTAAATGCGCTTAATAAATCAACCGATCTGCAGATTAACGATTTCACTTGCAAGTAACTAACCATGTATATAGTTACTAGCTGGTTTACCCGGCGTTGCCCGGGGTTATAAGTTTCACACCACCACCACCACCACCACCACCACCACCACCACCACCACCACCACCACCACCACCACCACCACCACCACCACCACCACCACCACCACCACCACCACCACCACCACCACCACCACCACCACCACCACCACCACCACCACCACCACCACCACCACCACCACCACCACCACCACCACCACCACCACCACCACCACCACCACCACCACCACCACCACCACCACCACCACCACCACCACCACCACCACCACCACCACCACCACCACCACCACCACCACCACCACCACCACCACCACCACCACCACCACCACCACCACCACCACCACCACCACCACCACCACCACCACCACCACCACCACCACCACCACCACCACCACCACCACCACCACCACCACCACCACCACCACCACCACCACCAGTTAATGTGAAGTGAAATCCCTATTGGGATTGGCGAATCTTTAAAAATGCGTGCCGGTGACAGAGAATAATCTCGGGCGGCTCCATCAGATTCTGTCGTATGAAAATAGGTCGAATCGAATTTGTAAAAAGGTGGGGGTTTTGGAGAGTTTTTTGCCCGGGAGACCATGGTAGCGGTGAAAACGGGGGGGGGGGGGGGCGCGAAGCCTCACACTGGGTGTGTAATGCCCACCCCGAGACAGTAGTGACGGTTTGGAGTGAAAAGCTCGAAAGGTGTAGAAATGTATTCCGGTCAAAGATCGCGTGCTATAGACAGAGGGACAGAGGGACAGATTCTTTGCTTTATTTATGTAGATATTCATTCAACCCGTATTGCGTCACTGGTGGAAACGTGGTTGGCCACATTTGTGCTCTGTATGTCACCGGGGCTGTGGTCTATCGCTTCACTTAGACCCAGGGAGCGTTGTCTGACGTGGAGCAAGTTTACACGTTCCCCTCCATGGCGAGCACTGCCATTTCCCATCCTTCTTTTCCCTTAGACAGATAAAACAGAAGCCATAGTCGCCGCAGTTGGTACAGTCCATATGTCCACATTGGTCCTTGTGTTCAATCAGGATTCCGCATTTGGGACAGCCGCGAATGCTTGGACAGTCGCTACAGAAGTTAATTTGCTTTACTGGGCACTTTTCCAGCATTTTTAACCTTGCGTCTCTTCCATCGCAACCCGCGTTACCACATGGTTGATTGGCGGTGGTAGCTTTCCAGGTGTCCAGGCACCACCAGCAGAAATCGAAACGTTTACCACTGACTTTAGTGCACATTTGACATCGTACACAGCTGCCTGTGCCAGGTGCACGAAAGCACCAAATCTGACATCCAGGACACTTTTGCATTCCTTTGGCCTTCTTAAGGTAATTCTCGGAAATCTGCTTCTCGAAGTCGTGCATTTCCTCCATGGTAAGACGAGCGACATGGCGAACGAGGAAATATTCCCACTCACGGTTACACGGTTTAGGATTGCTGGAAGGACAGAAGAACCGATAGCGGCCTTTCTCGATTAGATCTCTACAATAGTCTGTCATCGATAATGGTCCTGAAACATCATCCAATATGACAATGCTAGAACATGATCATTTTTTAAACATCTTTACATTGATAGTAAGATTCTTAAAGGAATTTCTAGCCAGTTTAAACTTAGCTATTTCCACGAGACGCCCATCAGAAAATCTAGATTTCAGGTATAGTAGGTGTGATGCGAATTATCGGCTTATAAAGAGGTCTTACTTGTCACCCTGTTCTGCAGTATCTTAGTCTGTTTTGTAGTCAGCATGGCGAGTATGAAAAGATGAGCTAGAATAGTTTACCTCCTAGTCGGTTCATTACCATACAATTTATGCGTTACAGTAAGGAGCCTGTTGTTAAAATGTTTAATTGAACGTTTTGATTTTAGTTATTGTCTTTGCTTGCTCTTGCTTTGGCTAAATTTTAAAACTGCTTGGCAGCGGAACCACCCTTAGGCGTAATTCGTGAGGGTTCGAAGGGTACGCGTACCTCCACTTTTGGACTGGAGGTACCGTATCCCCACTTTTTGGACTCAAAGGTACCGTACCGCCACTTTTTGGACTGAGGGGTATCGTACCACCACTTGTAGACAATGCCAATCACTATTTTATTACTGAGCCTTCCCAGAGAGCTCAGTCTCCGCTTTGCCTCGTGTAGGCCTATTTATTTATTTTATTTTATTTTTATTTATTCCTGATATTTCAATAGCTCCTCTCGAAGTCAACTACTACTCAGAGGCGCTCCCGACTACAGCATTTGATACTGTGCCGGAATTTTCACGCCGACGCGCCACGAGCAATTGCGAGTGAAGGACTTGCCCAAGGTCCGTACGCAGCGGCAAGAGTGGGATTCGAACCTGCAACCCTCCGGTCACAAGGCGCCGAACTTGCCACTGAGCCACCACGCCCCATGTAAGATATTAATACCTCCTCCACTTTTCAGACAAAAGCTACGCCTCCGGAACCACCAGTTATTCAGAGGAAGCTAATACCAAATACCATCAAGGTCGTCACAGGCAATGGGAGACTATACGCACCTCTTTAGACAACCTTATAGGCTGACGACTCTTAGTATAGGGTTTTGCAACTGCCTCAGAAGTCTGCGAGTGTTAAACCATTTACCCATGCAGACATAATTTTTTATTAAAAATTGATACTGCTGTGATAATGGTAAACTCAGCAAGCAGCTGCAAAAACTGACACTCGATTTCGCCAGTATAAAACCTGGTGCTGAATAGAGCACATGCAGTAGTCTTCCTATTTTTTCTCTCACTCAGACAGTCTCCCATTCAGAGACCTGTATCTCCAGTTAGAATGAGTAAATGACCAATGCGAAAACTACAAGGTCATAGGCGTAGACTCTGGGGAAGGGGGAGCCGGGGCACGTGCCACCCACTTAATGCACAAAGTGTAGAAAAAATAACCAAATCCCCCCAATATTTTGGACAAGTTTACGCCAGAGTACAAGGTCAAGGTCAAATCTGCTTAAGATTTGATATGCCTAGAATATTCAAATACTTTTGTTTAACAGGCGTATAATATTATCGGTTTTCTTCTCATTGTGCAAACTGGTACGAAGTCTCGTGATCTGAGTACAATATATCTATATGTGTATATATGTATATATATATATATATATGTATGTATGACATGTAATGTATGCATTTGTATGTATATATATATATATGACTGATATATGTATGTATGTATGTATATATGTATATATGACTGATATGATGTATGTATATAATATATATATATAAGAATGTTTTATTCTAATAATCGACGACTTACCGATTACATGACCACATGGCATCTTTGCAAGTACTGGACTCTCATCATCCAAGCCGAGCATATCTGGTTCTGTTGTGGTTGTTTCGATGAACCCAGGCAATGGAAGAAGTTCACTGCTAACTGTTTTAGCAACCAATAAAACAATTTTAATTGTGCTAAGTTCCTGCCTCTGGTCGCAAAATCTTCTTCAACTCAATCTCCGTTAAAGCTCGGCGCGTTCGTAAGTACATCATACACTATTTTATACACGATAAAATTGGTGGTTATCAGTAGAGAAAAGTCCTATGAGCAGGAGGAAAATGTGTCGAAAAATGAATATTCTGTGGAAGGTAGAGTAAACCTGTGGGATGTTTGAGAATTTTCACCTCCAAATCGGACATTTATTTCATTGCAATTGAATAATGTCACATCATAAAGTGTTAAAAAATTGCATTTCAGAACTATCAAAAAGTCTGAATATTAATTTATTGTGAACTGGTAGCATGGGTAATATTTAGTTATACATTATTATCATTGTTACTATTATTGTTATTATGATTAATTACTAGTTATTAACTATTATCATTTATTATTTTTATTCTCATTATCCACGTACGTGTTGTATCGACTTACTCTGAGGTGCTGCCGAACATGGATAGAAGACTTGCATCCAGGTTCTATACAACGACACGTCATCCGGAGTAAACAGACAGAATATGATGCGTTCTATTTTATCCAGCTGAAATTGGTGGAAAATTAAACTTGTAGCACTTATTATGCATATAAATACAGAGTAATGTATCTTAGACCTATGTCTAATTTACAGCTTGACCAACTTGGCTTAACACCATGATCGCCTACGGCTACCTCGTGGATGCGCTTGAAGGCGGGATCTACGCTTGGCTAGTAACTGCCGGGCAAGTTTAAAGACTGGACTGGATTACTTACAATTGCAAAGTAGCGTAATGCTATCTTATTGTTAATTTACAGTGTGACTAATTTGACTTGAAGGCGGATTTTTGCTGAAACAATAAGTGCTTGGGAACCTTAGTAATATCGATAACCTAGGCCTACCATTACCAAACACGGCAGAGAGTTTTTAACATTTCGATATATTTTTTTAGATTTCAGCTCCTAATATTGAATTGAATGGGTTTTAAATAAGCAATACTCTGTATAGAAGCATGGAAAAACATAATGCGATTTACCTGCTCTTTGTGTTTCTGTTCTTCCAACCACACACGAACGGTTTTCAGCGCCACAAGAACGGCTTTGTCGCTCGGGTATTCTGTTAGAATTATAAAAAGCACCCAACTGCAATTCAGAAAATTAGGAAATTTATTTAGTGAACAGACGAGATTTAGGGGGCGTCAGACAAGACTAATACCATGCATATGTAGGGCAAGTTTTCAATATTCTCAGCAAAGTATAAGGCTTTTTCAGCCATTTGTATTTTACAGACTACATAATTTCTCGAAGGTGGAGCTATCCGCCGGGAGATAATGCAGACGCACCAGACGGTTTATCACGGACTGCAGTCTATTCCGATCCTGCTGACCCGCGGAGTCCCACCATGCCGGAGACGCGTATAAAACACGGGCCAGTGTGGTCATTTTTACGACGTCATGTAGACTTGGGCCCTGCAGGCCGTGCTCTGTCATGATTCGCAAAGCATCATGGGCGGTGATCCCGGGGGTCGAGGGGGACAAGACCCCAACCTTTTAGAGTGGAGGGCGGAACACACCATACATCTGTCCCCACATTTTGAAGAAACACCAAAAAGTTGACTTTATTTTGAGCAGTTCAGTTCAGAACTCTTTTTTGACCAGATCAGTTCTAAATGTTCCCCCGTGCACATGACCCCCCACGTGTCAAACAAGATCGCCGCCAGTGCAAAGCATACATCGATTGTCTTGCTTGGACGCAAGCATTCTTTATATGCGCCTCGAAATCTATTTTCGCAGCCATAACAACTCCTAGAACTTCATACTCTGGACCCGCCGAAGTTCCGGCATCCCTGCCGGATCCTCTACCCCCTTCCCCTCCCTTAGCGGCGGACTATCATCTCCTGAGTTTTGCTTTGATTAAGGCTCAGATTGCATATCTTTGCCAACTCTGCTACATGATCCAACACTGCATTGATTGTGTTACTATCTTTGGCTGGTACTAACAGGTAGATGTCATCAGCGTATTTAATCAAACGATTGGGAGGATAGACTGCTTTCAGCTTTGACATCGCCACGATGAAGTTCAAAGAGCCCAGAGCGTTGATGTTAGTAGCAATCGAGACCATTCCGTTGTATTTTGTTCTATAGTTTCGGTTTCTCAGAAAAGCCACAATCCAGTTATGCACACAGTCCGGACTCCGGAACGGGCAGCTCTGCCAGTTGCTCCACAAGATACTCATGTCGTATCATGTTGCATGCCTAGAGAAGTCGACAGCTATCAAGTGTACATAATGGTCCTCGCTGAGGAGTTCCACCAGGTCCTGGGTTAGGGCAATGATGGCAGCGGTGGTAGATCCTGTACTCCGAGAATTGCTGGTTTGTGCATGGTGTCATCAAGGAAGGATAAAAGAAGCGGCACACTATGATCTTCTCCAGGAGCATGCGGAGTATGGACGTGACCAAAATTGGTCGAAAGTCTGCATCTTCCATAGTTTGAGGGATATTAGCTAACCTACCGGCGTTATTGTGCTCGTCTTCCAATGCGAAGGGACGAAGGCATGATGGATGGATACCGTATGTTGTACTGTATAGCTTTGCGACCGGCTTTACCAGTAGGTGCGCCGCTCCCTTAAGCAGCCATGCCATCAGACCATCCGGGCCAGTAAATGTGCACAGGAAAGGTGTTTTACTATACCATTTGTCATTGAGTTTTCATATATATGTTCGATATCATCTTCGGTTGTGGCAAAAATAAATGTGCTCAATGAGATTTCCGTAATATTACTCCAAATGGAATCCAAGTTTTAAAATGGATAATCAGCCGTGTAACTAACACTGTATGGCACATTAATTGGACGCGTTAAATCGCATTCGTAAACTTTACATTTTCTCACGTCCAGCACTGAAATATTATACGTAATCTAATATACTTCATACTAACCATTGAAACCTGTGGCGATACAGGGGAATGCCTGAAAATTGAAAATAATACATTCACAATTACTCGAACGTCTGAGGAATTTTGGTGCCAGGTGGGCAGCTCTTAAGTCGAATAAATACCTATTAAATAGTTCTATTTAATCACAGTCTCAACATAATAAATTGATTTAATTAATGCAATAATGGTGAATATGAAATAAGATATATTTAATACAGAGTATGATTCACTAGAAATAAAATTACGACCTCAAAAATAGTTAACCAAACTCATAAAAATTATATTAAATGAGTAGCACAAAAAGAAGTTAAAATAATGCCATGAGAATAATAGCATTTAAGTAGACATTGTCCAAAGAGTTGCGTTCTTGTAGCAGTATCACAGATAGGAGGTGATAGCGAAAAACAGAAATGAAGATGGAATACAAAAGTGGCTTTTGAATTAACCCCTACCAGTCCATTGACTTCTACTACAGCGACGTAATCAAAACTTTCAAAGTCATTTGAAAGCTAATTGTTTATAATCTGTAACGGAAGAAACAAAAACGAAAAGAAAAGACATTACCAACGATTTCATTCGCCACGACTTCATCTCCTTCAAGCAATTTCTGTAACAACTCTCCAAAATCTTAGGCTCCACTCCCTGCGGACCAACTGTGTGCACGACGTCTGAAGGTAAAGAGGTAAATAAGATAACCTGTTGTACGCCACTTAGATGTATAGTTCTAAGGTCGAAGTTCATTTAGCTGAGGCGCGTGTATTACTACAGTAATTCAACGAAGGGGCAACTTTTTCCAACACACTATTTTGTAATGCTCTACTAAACTAAAGAAAATCTATCCATATGGAGTAGTTCCCGCAAAAAATAACAGAAGATAGCCTTAAAATAGAATAGTTTCATCAAAGTTCGTGAAACGACTCTTTACCATTTTCAGTCGTAAAATGAAGTAGGCCTGTAAATCACTGTGATCAAACTCTATATTCCAGCTCAGTGATTCTTGGAGCTTCATACGTTTATAAGCTGAAGAAGCAAAGTCTAGATAGAGTTTAAACTTTATTGGTAAATGCCAAATAGTATCATTAAACTTCAGTTGAATGCCACACTCACATTGGGCCGGCAAGTTGAAACCTGAAAGGAAAACAAAATACCTAATAAATCAAAATAGAATGCAAAACAGAAATATCGGTTACTGAGCAACATACATTCTAATCAGAGATCAAATCAAATCAAATCATTTTTTATTGATACCAGATATGTACAATCAAGGCAAATACAATTACACTTTTAGGATAACGGTTTGGTAACAACGGTAGGCCCAGAAGGGATATAATCCCGCTAATAGGGACACCTATTTGCTATGAAAAAAAATTTATAGTTTGAACAGCGCGGTTGACACCTTGATTTATTATACATTGCTTAAACATGTTGTCGAGTACTCCAGTCATGATTCATGTATACTAACAACAACAAAAAACAAAAAAAAGACAAATCAGAATCAAATACAGAGGAAAAACCATGACTGGAGAACACAAACACTTAACTAAAGACTTAACTAATGCGTAGTGAGTAAAGTACAATCAATTATGAATTGAACTATCATCAATAAGATACAGTCGTAGCATTCTTTTAAACCCTTGCAGAGTTTTTGCCTGTTGGATAGAGGGAAGAAGTACATTCCAAACACCTGGTCCTGTGAATTTGATAGAAAATCTACGGGAGTTGGAGTGTGCATATATATTACGATAATTTTTTGAAGTCCTAGTAAAGTGGGAGTGGATCTCCGATCCGAGGCGGAATATGCCTTTAAATTTCGGAGGTAAAAGGTCATGGACAAATCTATACATAAAAACTCCGGTCTGAAATGTTTTTATCTGATGGAACTTTAGTAATTTGAAATATGAGAAAATTGGGTCGGTGTGCGAGCCCCATGGGGTTCCAGCGATGAGGCGTACAGCCTCATCGCTGGATGAGATGATTTGATCTAAAGTGATCTGATGCAAGATATTTTAATTTTCATTTCTTTACTCTACTTCAGTTTAATTCGATTCAATTCGCTTTGTTATATTTCATATTTCATCTACTTTATTTTACTTTTTCTACTCATTTCTATTTTACTATGTTTTTGTCACTAAGCAGGATGCCCTGTTGCCGTGTATACCTAGGCGAGATCCAGTTCATCGAGGTATAACAACGTATACATATACTTGCCCAGGATCATGGGTGAAGGCAACGACGTAGGTATCCGAGGGCCTCCATGAATGGAACAGTCCTGAGGGCGGTCAAAGGCACGACGAGTCAGTAACCCGGCGTCAGGATATTGGTGGATGATCCCCCATCTTATTACCGTTCGAATTCATTCCGTTCTATAAAGTCGTATTTCATTCTACTCTATTCGTTTCGATTTCGTTCTATTCTGCTAGAATGTAATGAATTATATTCAACCGTATTTCCCTTTCTAATCACACGCTAAAATAGTAGGCTACAATACTGCCTTATCCGTCTCTACGTACCCACGGTTATTTTGGCTTCTCCTGTGCTGCACCCATTCAATGCCTTTATGGTTTTCTCCAACTTTTTTCCGGCCACAGCGTTAATCCGTAGACTGACTGAAATTAACATAACCCAAACCTAACGTTGGATTTTATTATGCTTACATACTTATGTATGTAGGCATATGCAGGCATGTAGGACCTGCAAGTATGCATGTATACAGGAATGTATGTATGCACGTATTAAGACACTATAGCGCACTTTTAACTCTTAGCAAAACCTCTTCCTGCTCAAGCGTAAATTGAAGAAGAAGAAGAGCAGTCCCATAAGCTAGCCCTGAGGCAGCCATGAGTATGGTGTTAGCGACTTTATTTTCTTGGCCTCGGCATATGAGGGCGGGTGGGACAGTCATCTTCCTCGCCGTCTCATCTTCCCACTGACAGTATACGGTCAGTGTACTCATCATAGCTGAGTTGGTCAGGGGTGCAGATGGAACAAATCTCGAACCAAATTTTTGCCCAGGCGGGGATTTGAAGCCCCGACCTATCGGTTGACAGTCTAGCGCGTTAACCACTAAACTATCGAGCACCCCCCCCCAAACACTATTGAGCCCCAAGCGTAAATTATGTTAAGGCAAATAAGAACAAGAACTTCACCACTAAGCGAACAGTGCTCAGATACCCAAAAGAGTCATAACAGGTGAGCCCTCGCAGACACATAGAGCCAAACCGACGGATTTCCACCCACAGCTGATTATAGACACAATGCTTGGAGCATGTATGCAAATAGTTGGGTTTCCACTGAAGATAAAAAGGGAGGTGTAAACTTTAAAGTGACGTCAGATATGCCTACTCCGTGCGATCTATACGTAGAACAATTCGGTTTTCTCTGATTAAAGTTGGGTATATCATAATTTTATTAACATGCTGCGATTGATATTAACCACTCTGCATTCTATGTTCATCCTGAGCAGTAAGTGGGAAATGACGAAAGATAAGTCAGAGCATACTTCGAATACCTCCGGTAGATTTCAGATTGCTATTGGTTGAGCTGACGATTCCATCGATTTGAAGAGAAGTGATATCGCCCTCGAAAAGTGATATTTTGCTGTTAATCTCCGGATCTATCTTGTATTTACCTTCAATTTCTTGTTTCCACGTTTCACCTGCAACAAATTTATGAATTTCAAGTACTTATGATAGCCTGCGAATGTTGGTCTACATTTATACATACATTATTTAAAGCGTATGCCGCGTGAGGAGATCGACGACAACGACGAGATGTCATCATCATCACGATGGAGTCGTCGTTGACGGTCGAGATAGGATGATGACGGACGAAAGCCAGTCTCCACTAGGTCAACAATGAAGGCAGCGAGGCCGAGGTGTAATCGGACACCACACAGCCAAGGTGTAATAGGACACCTCGCGGCTATGGTGTAACCAGACACCGCCCGCGCTGCAGGCGAGCGACGACCCGCATCTCGAGGAGCAATCTGACACTAATTGACGATAGCTTGACGTGGGGAGGGGGCTGACCGATGCACGCTGAAGTTCCTACTTAACGGAAGGAAAAGGAGAAAACGGGACTTGTACTACTGACGCGGGCGACGCGTGAACATCGGTCGAGCGATCAACATCGAGAGGACGACCAACGCCAGGCGGCAGAGTATAGTCCGTCAGATTCAGAGACTGACGCGAAAGAACGATCTGGAGTTAGGCTGTACGAAGCAACATTTGAGATAGTCCGATTTAATAACTAAACGCTTTAATACTACGTGGAAGTTCCCGTAGAGTTAGTGTATATATTTGTTTCTTTAATTAAATTCATTTATTAATTAAACAAAGTTCGTCGTGAATCTTCTATAGAAAAGTTAGGCACGTTAAATAAAAGTGCAAGTAAAAGAACAAGCAGTCGAGGGTCGACATCAACACACGGCAAACACACGACAAGGGCGACCTTCGATTGCGACATTGGCGCAGTCGACAGGATTTTCAACTGAAGACGTCACGACGAAAAACGGAACCGGAAACGGAAAAGAGGAATCTCAACAGATCGGGACCAGCGGCGAATACAACCCTTCGCAACTGGAGAAATCGAGTGCCGGACTCCGAAGACGAAGGACTCGAAGGAACCGACAGCAACAGGCAAGGACGAGGAACAAGAGCGCCAACGGACGACCGACCATCGCTAGCAACGACGGACGGGAGTGGCAACGGAGGACAGCGGATCAGCCAAGATACCAAAAGACGGAGCTCGCTCGACGTATCAGAGGGTAAGTCCTTACTGGTAGTCGTGGTAAATCTGTGAGGTTGCGGTTGAGGTCTGGATGAGGATTGGTGTGCGAATAGCCGAGGCTTTTGCGTAGCTCCTTTTGCTCAGTTCTGTTCTTGTTGTATTTTGGTAGAATTTTAGGACGTTGTTTTCTTTGATTTCTGACCAACGGTGACTCTCCTCTAACTTACTTATCTTTTTCTATTAGTGAGCGGACTGTTGGAAGATGGATAAGTTGTCGATAGGGAAAAGAGTGAAGGTGCTGAACATGCCCCGTCACAGACTAGTCGCATATCTGATAAAGATGGGACTAGGAGAGGAGGAATTGGGTTCCATGAGTATGGACCAGCTCCGAGAGGCTAGTGCTGAAATAATTGTTTCTGGACGGGAGACTCCGCCAGAAGTAAGTGAGGAAGTAAGCACGGGTAGCATAGAAAGCCGTATCGATTCGGCAGCGCAAACGCAGTTACTCGAATTAAAACGCTTAAAATACGAGAGAGAGGAAGCCGCGGGGCAGAGAGAGGAAGCCGCGAGGCTGAGGAAAGAAGAGAAAGAGGAAGCGGAGAAGCTGAGAAGAGAAGCGAGAGAGGAAGCGGAGAGAATAGAAAGAGTGAGGAGAGAAGAGAAAGAGGAAGCGGAGAAGCTGAGAAGAGAAGCGAGAGAGGAAGCGGAGAGAATAGAAAGAGTGAGGAGAGAAGAAAAAGAGGAAACAGAGAAACGGAGGAGAGAAGAGAAAGAGGAAGCGGAGAAGCAGAGGAGAGAAGCGAGAGAGGAAGCGGAGAAGCTGAGAAGAGAAGTGAGAGAGGAAGCGGAGAGAATAGAAAGAGTGAGGAGAGAAGAGAAAGAGGAAACAGAGAAACGGAGGAGAGAAGAGAAAGAGGAAACAGAGAAACGGAGGAGAGAAGAGAAAGAGGAAGCGGAGAAACGGAGGAGAGAAGAGAAAGAGGAAGCAGAGAAATTAAGGCTTCGGGAGGAGAAGCGGAGGAGAGAAGAAAAGGAGGAGGCAGAGAAGAGAGAGAAGGAAGTCCGAGAAGAAAGGGACGCAGAGAGGAGACTCAGAGACGAAAGGGACTATAACTTAAGGCATTCGATCGTAGGACGAATGAAAACGTATAGTGAAAGCTTGCGAGGCCTATTACCTAGATTCCCAAGCGACCATGCGCAAATCCCTGGTTTCTTTGTGCATTGTGAAAGGTTATTCGACTCTTGCGCTGTCCCGGACGACCTTCGAAGCAGATTACTCTTGACATGTCTAGATAATCAGGCCAGAGCATTGACGGCCAGACTCACACAAGAGGAGCTTGATAACTACGGGAAGCTAAAAACCTTCTTGTTGAAAGAGTTCAAAGTGAGCGCAGTCTCTTTACGAGAGCGATTCATGAACGCAAAAAAGGCGGTAGATGAATCGTACACAACGTTAGCCTCGAGATTACATAATCTACTTTCTTACTATTTGCAAGATCGCAAGGCAATGACGTTTGATGAGGTTACGAGTCTCTTGATTGCAGATAAGATGAAAGAAATGCTACCCAGAGGATGTTTGAATTTCATCCTCAGTCAAGAGCAGCAGAAGTGGTTAGGGCACAAAGAGTTAGCCGAAGCGGCTGACACTTATACTGCTACACACCCTTGGGAAAATGACTATGCGAAGCATAGTCTAGGCACGGGTAAGACGGAGGCACGCTACGCGAAAGCGCCAGCACCTCCTCAGACGACAGCTAAACAGACGGACACGTGGACTGACCGACCGGGAGGGACACAGACAAATAACAGGACAGACGGACGTCCAACCCCCGACGAGATTAGAAAGCGTGGCCTTTGTTTCCTATGCTTTTCTCCAGACCACAGAGCTAAACTGTGCTCGAAGAACAAACAAATTAAAAGCAAGCAGGTGAGCGCGTGTGCGGTCCAGCCAACCGTGACCAGAGCTCAAGACAGACAGGCAGACAGACAAAGCGAGACGCGACAAGACGGACCGCCATTGATACAAGAGATAGACCAGCATGCATTGCCGACAAACCCGGATTGCATTGACGTGGAGGAGACTTATGTAAGAGAATACATGAAAGTGTATATTACAGGGCTCCCTGTGACATCGTCTCTAATAGATAGCGGGGCCGAATATAATTGTGCGCGAGCAGAACTAATCAGGCCGCTCAACCTACCTGTGGTCAAGCAGATAGAGGTGAAGGGGCTGAACGGTCAATCAATGATTGTGGACGTGGTGCGGCTGAGACTAAAGGGGTCTCAGGCCGGCGAGGACAGGGAGGGGGAGGTGAATTACGCCCCTGATGTTCGGATATGGGCGGCACTAATTAAAGACCTTAATGAACCGTTAATTATCACGCCCACTACAGCCGACTTGCTGCGCGAGACAGCGTTGTACTCGAGTCACGCGGCCAGCGCTCCTGAAATAGAACAAATTTCAGAAGCGCAGGCGGTCGCAAGGACTGAGACGAATGAGGAAGAGGAGAGAGGGGAGGAGGTAGAGGGACTTAGGACGCTGATAGGAGAGGATTACTTCACGGTCGCTCAAGCAGACAGTGGGAATGTAGGAGAAATCAGTCCCGAAGAAACGGATAATGAAGAGCTATTCTTCAATCCTGAGATACCACCCCCACCCAAGGAAGACACAATAGTAGGCAGAAACAAGATGGCGGCCGAACAAGCACAATGTTCGACACTAGCACCATTCTTGGCCCACGGGAAAATTGGGGCGAAGAACTTCTTCATTGAAGACAATTTGCTCTTTCATAAAGACAAAATAGCTGGGCATTCTGTAAAACAACTGTGTTTACCTAAAGAAAGAATAGACAAGGTCTTAAACTTAGCACATGACGCTGCGTTCGCAGGTCATATGGCGTTGAAAACGACTAAGGACCGAATTAAGCTGAATTTCTGGTTTCCCAACATGGAGGATATAGTGAAGGAATATTGTGCATCTTGCGACATTTGCCAAAGGCATGCGCCGCTGCGAGTGGCGCAGCGAGCCTCCATAACTCCTATCCCTCGCAACGACGAGACCAGATTCGGTTGTCTAGTGGCAGATTGTATAGGGCCTATAGTTACCAACGTAGACCCCACAAGCCCAAAACCCGAGTACAACTACGCCTTAGTGGTAGTTGACCAATTTTCAAGATGGCCGATGGCCTATCCTCTGAAATCATTAACGGTAAAAGCGACATGTGATGCATACATGCAAATCTTCACGACCTTCGGTTTTCCAAAAACGATTAGGTCCGACAACGGGTCGAATTTCAACAGCAAATTAACCCAAGAGTTTCTGCATCGTATGGGGTGCTCACCACGCTTTGGGCCAGTCGCACATCCTGAGTCACAAGGTCTAGTGGAGCGCTGCAATGCCACACGGAAGACCATGATTCAGAAATTGGCAGAAGAAAACCCGAGGGGATGGCACAGACGGTTACCTTTCGGGCTTTGGAGTCTAAGGGAACGCCCCTCGGCAACCACCCTTAACATTAAGAAGAGTTCGTTTGCTAGGCGACAAACAACGTTCGTAGGTCACCTGATCGGATCATGGAGCATTGAACCGGATCCTATTAAAATCGCAGGGCTAGGGAAAATCCCTCAACCCGAGTCCAAGAAGGACATACGGAGATTAATTGGTTTCTTCAGTTATTTTAGGAACTTCATCCCTAACCTAGCTGAGACAGCCAGAATTCTCACTGACTTGACCCAGAAATCGGTGCCTGCTAAGATACCCTGGCGAGTTGAACACCAAAATGCGCTAGATAAACTTACGCACGATTTGAATAACGCTGTATGTTTGCAGACAATTGACTACGGCAGAGAGTTTGGTCTATCGACTGACGCTTCAGACAAAGCAGTCGGTTGCTGCTTATTCCAAATTCAAGACGATGGAACAGAACGGCCAATATGTTTCACCAGTTCTAAATTAGATGCTACGCAAGCGCGTTGGTCCACTGTGGAACGCGAAGCGTATGCCGTAATCTTTGCGTTGAAGAAGTTTAGGAACTGGATTTTTATGTCAAGGACCACCCTCTATTCTGATCACAATCCCTTGACTTTCCTAACTGCTTCTACGCCCACAAGTGCTAAACTTGCGAGATGGGCTCTGGCACTCCAGGACTTCGATAGTTCTTTTGAATATCGACCTGGGGCGCTGAATATTCCCGCTGATCTTTTGTCCAGACTATGATTGAGGAAGAAGGCGGACTACCATGTAAGGCACCGCGACAACTGTAAATATAATTTCTAACTGTGCTGATATTTTGTATTTTTATGGGAACGACGAGGACATGGTCTGGAGGAAATCGATGGAGGGAACGACATCATTCTCAGCCGGGAGTCGAACCAATGACTGGCTTTGTCCTCCCCCGGGAAGGGAGGTGTCGCGTGAGGAGATCGACGACAACGACGAGATGTCATCATCATCACGATGGAGTCGTCGTTGACGGTCGAGATAGGATGATGACGGACGAAAGCCAGTCTCCACTAGGTCAACAATGAAGGCAGCGAGGCCGAGGTGTAATCGGACACCACACAGCCAAGGTGTAATAGGACACCTCGCGGCTATGGTGTAACCAGACACCGCCCGCGCTGCAGGCGAGCGACGACCCGCATCTCGAGGAGCAATCTGACACTAATTGACGATAGCTTGACGTGGGGAGGGGGCTGACCGATGCACGCTGAAGTTCCTACTTAACGGAAGGAAAAGGAGAAAACGGGACTTGTACTACTGACGCGGGCGACGCGTGAACATCGGTCGAGCGATCAACATCGAGAGGACGACCAACGCCAGGCGGCAGAGTATAGTCCGTCAGATTCAGAGACTGACGCGAAAGAACGATCTGGAGTTAGGCTGTACGAAGCAACATTTGAGATAGTCCGATTTAATAACTAAACGCTTTAATACTACGTGGAAGTTCCCGTAGAGTTAGTGTATATATTTGTTTCTTTAATTAAATTCATTTATTAATTAAACAAAGTTCGTCGTGAATCTTCTATAGAAAAGTTAGGCACGTTAAATAAAAGTGCAAGTAAAAGAACAAGCAGTCGAGGGTCGACATCAACACACGGCAAACACACGACAAGGGCGACCTTCGATTGCGACAGCGTACGCCATGGCGACTCTGTAAGTGGCTATATTTAAGGAATTTGGTTGTCATGCCTGAACAGTCTGTAAACTTGGATCTGAATGGCTCTAGCATCGTTTAGGCTATTCTTAACCGAAATTTAGTCAGAAAGATAAAGCGCTATCCCAATGTATGTTATATTATTAGGTGAAACTAACCTACAACTTCCTACAATATTCGCATCCCAAGTACCTTCGTGATCTCTTCACCATTCACATAACCCGCTCCACCCAATCATCATCCTTTCTTAGTCTTTCTCGACTCCCAGTCACTTCTCATTCCAAGTTCTCCAACCGAGCTATATCCAAAACAGCACCACGCCTCTGGAATGGTCTCCATCTGAATTTCTCAGTTTCTCAGTTCCTCCATTATCATTACACCCCCTCCTTCATCCTCCTTCTCATGTTCGTCTATCTGTCCCCCCTCCCCTGGGCTTTCCACTCGAAACTGAAGTCTCACCTTTTCAAGTACTCCTATCCTGACTCATCTGATTCTCTGCCTTCCAATTATTCTCGACCTAAACGACACCCGCTTTGACAGCTGCTCTACCTCCTCTCTTAATCTGGTTCTCTGGAAACCGGACATGGACCTCTTTCGACTACTCTCTGGCACCCCCACTGACTTGAATTGGCCTTCTGGAAACCGGACTTCGATCTCTTTTGGACCACTCCTTGGAAACCCATCTGATTTGTTTTGGCCTCCTGGAAACTGGACTCGGATCTCTTTTGGACTACTTTCTGGAAACCCCTCTCTGATTTTTGACGTAGTGCTCGTGAATAGGCTGGTGCCCTGCGCTTGGCCTTCGAGTGGCGCTTTAGAAGTTTGGAGAATACGATTACAATTAGGATGAATTTAATCTGTATAAACAAGCTCAAGTGACTGTTCACCGAAATGCTGTTTACAATTGGTTTCAATATTCTATTCTATTTTGATGTCTACATGTACGCATGCAAAAGTCCATAAAAATTGTACAGAACCGTGGAATAATTAATTACTTGCATAATAGCATTACAATAGTGATGAATCATTGTCATTTTGTATAACAAACCTTTGACTTGTAAACATTTTATCAGCTCCTCTTTGTCGCTGTCGTAAAACTCTGTCCATGTTGGAATTTCCGTTAGCTGCACAACGCGTTGCTTTGAGTCAACGGTTCTTTGTGTTCGGTTGGACATCCTGAGACAAAGATAAGCGAAGTGATTCGCTTGTTCCGACATTTAGTACTGTTGTAAAGCAGGTGAGCTTTAGCAAATCTTAAAATCATGTAAATTAACTGCTACCATAGCAACGCAGACTACACTTTCGTTTTCAGATTCCGTTGGTTAAGTACCATGCCGTTAAATTCCCGGCTGACCCTATTCTTAGCACTTAGCGAGAGACATTTAAATCAGGGCCTACTAGTAGACACACAGGCTCAAATGTGGTCATATCCAAAGAACAGGCCTAGACAAACACCGTCAGGCTATACATTTTAACGAAAGTGGTTCACAAGAAAAGGCAAGGCGAGATAATTCACGTTTGCCTCAGGTAAAACCAAACAGTATCTTACTGTTCACTTGACTGCTGGATAGAGCCATGCTTAAACGCTAGGCAATATTGATTTTTGTGATTTCATTTAAATTAAGAATGTTAATAACAGATTCCACCAGCATAAATCAACATCAAGATATCAGCTCGAGTGATAGATCCTTACCTGAGCGCAGCATAATTATTAAGAGTGCAAGGTACAACTAGTGTATATCGAGTGATTAGAGTTAAAAGGTGCTATTGGCAATGCTAAGGTATAGGACAATAGCACCTTTGCATTCTAAGCACACGAATTATTAAAAATAAGTATCTATACATATAATATCCATAGAGCGTGTGCCTGTCGATAAACGCTGACTGACGCCACAAACGGTTTCTGTTCTACTGTGAAACAGAAACCGTTTGTGACGTCAGAACTGCGGTTTTGACGACGGCGATCAGAGCATTTTAACCAACGATACATATAAGCCTATATACACTGCCGTCATAATATGACGGATAAATACTCCAGTATGTTAAGAAAAGACCATGTGAGGTGGAGGTCAACGGCTATGAGATCAATAAAATATCGTTCAACACTAGAAAACCCAACTCAGCTTAGGCCCTACACTTTTACTTTCCAGGGGGGGGGGAGGGGCAAATATTATTGATCTTGGAATAAAAAGAGTCGTCTCCTGTATCGTGAAAACAGGGCAGGGTCTGGTTAGCTAGTCAGGTGTATGCTAAAAAACAGTGTAAAGCCGTTGAGATGTTGTGTTTGATATTTTGCCTCAGATACAACGGGACCATACTGCTCCATCTACACATGCATACATAGACACATATGTTACCTTTTTAGAATCGGTCCGAAACTTGGGAATTATTCTTGAAAACAAACCCTGTTTCCTCCCTCATATAAATCAGCTTACTCGTACCTGCTACTGTCAGCTGCGCCAGCTGCGGGTTGTCTCTCACTCCTTAACTCGTGATGCTGCAGCTACCCTTATCCTTGCCTCTGTAACCATTCAATTAGACCATTGCTGCTCGATTCTGGTTGGCCTACCACTTTCTCTGACTGCTCGTCTTGATCGGGTTCTTCGATCTGCTGCGCGTCTCATTTGTCACCTTCCTAAACGTGCCTCTGTCTCAGCCTACACACTAGACTGGCTTCCCATCTCGTAACACGTTAACTATAGAACAGCTGCGTTGATCTGGCGATGCCTTCTTGGCTGTGCCCCGGTTTACTTACGTGAGCTCTGCTGTCCTGTCTCTCATGTGACTGGCCGCCATGTGACTGGCCGCCGAGCCCCTCGCTCTTCTTCTGCGGGTGAGCTCTTGGTTCCTCGTTCTACCACCGCAACTAGGCAGCGTCGTGCTTTCTCTGTGGAATCAACTCCCGTTGCAGATACGCCTGCTGCCTAAGAATAGTTCGCTTATGTCTTATAAATTACATAAATCCAGTTTATATTGCCGTGGTTGGGCTGGGAGCGCTTCTGAGTGGGTAACTTGAGGGGGCGCTAGGCTATGTTAAGTTTTCAAAATGAATGAATGAATGAATGAATGAATGAATGAATGAATGAATGAATGAATGAATGAATCAGAGGGAAGAACCTAGTCACATGAGAGAAAAGAGACACTGTGCTTGGTGACAAATTATATTATAAGAAGTACATGTTCGTACCTCAATCAAGAACAATGAAAAGACTAACCTGTTCCCTACAGCATAGACATCAATGATTCTGTGTATCTCTGTCGGCAGTCAGGCAACACAGAATGCCGCATCGTCTCGTCTCCTAATCTTATATCTCAAAACGTCTTCAGCAAGCCCATTAAGACACCACTAGGCTAAAACTAACCTCAGTCTTAGGCTTGCTTCTCATCCTCAGAGGATTATTCGCTATTCCTCTCGGCTCCTCCTCCTGCTATGCTGTCTTCCAGGTGACCATTTACATCCTGGTTTCTTCTTTCCCTGTCCAACTAGATTGTCTATACCTACGTCATACCTTCAGCCATAGCCACTACTACCTCCACGCCTGAATATATATCTTACGCTCTATGTCCATTGGCTGACGACTGCTCTAAACTTAGATCTACCCATAACCAGTTCCTAGTGCAAGCTGACCACTAGATAACCATTACCTATATGCTTGCCTATATATTACTGAATATTTTTTTTATGTCCGTCTATCCTGCTGGTCTTTTGCCACTTGTGTATCGATGTTCCATTCTATGTTCTCCTATTCGTCTTCCATGCATTTGACTCCCATTCTGCAATGCCAATTTCCGTTCCCTATCATATTGCTGATTTCACTTGTCTGCCTGCTTCTGTCGTTGGCATCCCACAATCAAACCAATAATCTGCAATTCCACACCTTATCCTTCATTACTTCCTTCAAGAATTCGTTCAGAAGGTCTGTATCTTCTAAACCTGCTCGCAGCCGATACATATCGTTTCCTATTAAGCAGTCTGTGGTCCACTTCTACACTAACCAATAGTAAACCTACATTATCATACAGTCCATTGCTTGAACTTCTATACTGCCTTCTAAGTTCTAACTGTCTCATACATACATGAATATTCCCAGGATACATATATACATGCACGCAAACATAAAGATATATTATATGCATGATCACCTACACATATATATACATACCTGCAAACACAGACACATACATAGCCTACATACATACGTATGTACATACAAACATACTTACACACACATAATATAAGTACATACATAGACATACAAACATGCATACATACATACACATGTACATATATGCATACATATACATGTATATACACACATGCATGCATACATACATTCATACACAAGGCATGCATCTACAACAGTAAATTTTAATGCCATTTAGTATAAGGATCTTTTTTAGTAAAGTGCAGTATCGTATAGTAGGCCCCTCTAATCGTAATTGTAAACTCCATTTATCTAAAGCGCTGCTCTAAAGCTAAGCGCAAATCACCAGCTTATTCATGAGCGCTGCGTCGATTTCGAAGAGTTGCCCAGAGATCGATGTCCATTGGAGGTCTGAGTCCGGATGGCAGAGACCAGAGAGGTAGAGCAGCCGTTACGGCGGGTTTCGTTGAGGTTTTGTTGAGGACGAGAAGACTTGGAATTCAGAGGATCGGATGGATAGTAAACCTACATTATCATACAGGAATTCTTGAAGAGGTCAGACTTCAATTTTGAACGGAAAGCCTGTGGAGTGATGAGGACAGGAGTCTGAAGCAGATGACGGTGAGTGAGTTGCGATATTGGTGCAGAAACTGAGAATATGCGGAATTCAGAGGGAAGTCCGTTCCAGAGTTGAGATGCAGTGTGGGTTATGGATCGATTGGAGAACTTGAGGCGAGTAGTGACTGGGCGACGGGAGAGAGAGTGAGATAGGCCTATGAGGTAGAACGGGTTGACCGGGTGGCTGGATGGTTCAGTATAAGACACTTGGATTTTGACCAAAATGAGATATTTATCATATGACATCCGGTTCACACTTAGACCAAGTTTGGTGCTCATCACAAGCTTTAAGAGTTGGGAATTAATGTTTATGCTAGATATCAGGTATCCTGAGTCAGTATAGCAATGTGCAAATTATCCAAAATAGTAGCTGATTTAGTTGGATTATAAAATCCAACTAGCCTAAATCAGTTACTATTTTTTCAGCTACTTTCTTTGACTTGAAAGACTTTGAATAAAAGCTCTTTCTAATTAGTTCAATATGAAAGACTTGAACTTCATTCGAAATTAACAAGAATTAACGATTTTCTGGAATATGTTTAATATCAGTCATGACAAATAGCAAAGGAATAGTTGCTTTGTTATTGCGACAATAAACCGATTTGCAGCAATTTGAGAAATTGACGTGCAAGTTCTTGTCGATATGCAGGATGGATCTAGGAATTACGTCATGGATTATTGACATCATGGAGTAGACTCTTGTTCCGTGGAGTTGGAATTTCTTCCACCATGAACTCGAACAAGCATCGTAAGCGCTGACTGATGAACCAAATGGTAGTCCTTGAAGAGTTTGTTGTTATTATATTCAAGTTCTACCCCTGTAAAAGTCAGTTTCGAACATTGATCACTGGAACTGCAGCAGCTAATCTCCAACTCCATCGACCATTGCCCAATTTAAACACATCACTTCAGATGTAGTGCGTTTCTAACTCTATTCCTAATCCTAACTCAGACCATAATCTAACAATTACATTACCCATACTCTACCCGTAATCATAATACTAACCCTAACCTTACCAAAAATTGACTACAATTCAAGATCGAACCATGGTCATGACCAAGTCCACAATCCTAACCATACCCTAACCATAACCTTAATACTAAATCAAACCGTAACCACAACTCTTACTAAAACCCTAACCTATCTCCCTAAACTGGTGGTGACTGGTGAGGGATCATACCGGATCAATTCATTGAGAATTTAGCAGGCTCGAAGCCATACAGTCGCTAAAGAAAACCGTGTACATTTACATTTACTTGAACGCAAAGCCAAACTTTTCTCCTTATACATGCAGGGGTCTTTATTACAACCGTATGTCGAAAATAGTTTGCAAAGGCATAAATCATAAGTTGAAACCCAAATATAGCCAAAAGAGATGCACTACCACAACAGTTTATTGAATAATTTGAAAAAGGTAATTGTTAACTTAACCTCCAAAAACGAGCCTGATGTCTTCGGGGTTCACACCTGTGGTACATTCCTGACTAACTTTTCGGAACAGTTCATCGACTCCAGCACTCTGAAGTAAAAGAAAAAGATCATTTAAAAAAATTAAGTTAAAGTAGAGTGTCGTTGCATTTTGAAATTTATATAGCACCACTTAGAAAGCTATTCTCTGCACTAGCTTATAAATGATGTGCAAATGTCATTAGGAAGAGAACTTTAACCAGTAAGCAAAGCTATGCACAGAGAACGAGAAGAGCCACCGTTGCCAGGTTCACGCATACACTTAACTGTAACTCAATCCTAGCAGTAACCCTATTCCTAACCAACTGATTTCTATTCAACGTGGACGGAAGTTCAGAGCTTCTGAACCAAGCACCGCTGCGTCGATAGTGACAACTAGTAGCATTGGAAGACGCTGACTCGTTTGTCATAATTAAGAAATAGACTATTTTCCGAATTCAGCCCTTTTAGGCCTCTGTCCAAACATAAATATGACGACATTACGCGACCCAGTCCTATTATTTACAATATGTTTCCGTTAAATTTGGGATGGCTGCCTATTGTTCCCGATTAAAAATAAGATTCACAGTAACCAAAAACCCAAATTAGGAAAGGCTTAGAAATAAATAATATCCTCATCAACTTACCTCTTTTATGTGAATAGGCCGAGTCTTTTCCGCAACGCTAACGTTAAACTGGAGTGAAGCCATGCATCAGTGATACAGTTTTAAAATATTCTGATTACTTCAAGCAAACTCAGTACTCAATACGATAACACTGTTGCTTTGAAATTAAAAAGACGAATTCAACACAAAGCACTCAGACTGTTTACTGTGTCGTGGGCCTAGTCTACGAACCCAAGATATGAAAACGAAAATAAGTTACCTTTGGGCTTTTGATAGGCATAGCCTATTCCATGCTTCACTGCACAACCATCGTTGCCAAGGGGAAGTTTTGTGACTAAGTGAGGTTAAGTAAATGTACATGACATTATGTAGGTCTACATATTTTTCTACAGCGACCGTATGGCCTCGACCATAGTTAGGCCTATTTCTTAGTGAATTGATCGAGTGAGATCCGTCACCACCGCTGCCCGTTTGCACAGTTGCCACACCATGTAAGGTCCCCGGCGTACAGACGAGATTCACAAATGGTTCTTGATAGAGATGAACAAACACTCTTCTGAACCAATTTTAATAACTCTCCTGTAATAGTTAACTGTTTCTAGTCTGTCCAGCATATACAAATACAATATATATTTTGAGTTTCTAGGCTAGAATCTCAGTGTTCCGTCTCACTCTTCGTCGACATCGGTGACCTCTGTGACCACCATCGTCAACGACTACCACCGTAGCTGTCTCCTCGGCTTCATCTCCCCGGACTCTGACCGGGCACCGGAACGGCCAATGCAACCTGGCTATTGCGGACTTGATTTCATACAGCGCTGGTGAATATGTAGATTTACATTTACATTTATTATTTAAAAGAGAGATTAGCGATTATTTGGAGAAAACTAAGGAGAATCCATGTTGGGAAAATCACTGAGGAACCTGAACGCTTAATATAGTGTCTTCACAACGTTTAAAAACAATGGTGGCATAATAGCAGCTAGTAATTTTAGAAAAAAATCCGTATAAAAGTAAGATGTATTAAGCAGATATCGCTATTGATGACGTTATTCTTTCAGTGCCATGACGACCAGCGTTCATCATTTTATCACTATTCTTGTCGTCTTGTGTTGGGACCAGGGACCATAAATGGCATGGCATCCATTCAAACGTGGCACCCATTCAAATGGCGAAGGATCCCACCCGGTCAACTGATTGAAAAATGAACAGGTTTGAGGTCACACGGCCCCCGTAGAAAAACGTGCAGGCCTTATACTTCGTTATGTCGGGAGCACATCTGATGGGTTGTTGAAGAGGCGCTAAATATATAGCCTAAGCACCTACACTTACAGATCACAAAAATTACCATTATCCTATCACCATAATACTCCTCATCCTTCTCTTCGATAATCATCTTTGTCGTTGCCGTAGTCATTCGTTGTCATCATCATCTTCATTACTTCCATGTTCTTTCTCCCACTTTGTCGTCACCATCACCACCACCACCACCACCTCCGCCGCCGTACCATCATCATCGACACCGTTTTCATCTTAAATGTTCTCACTGTTGTCCCCTAATAACTTTCTCAGCCATGTGACAAATAGCTGCTATAACTATTATTGGTAGTACTGTAAGTCGTGATCGTTTCAGCCTAGTGTTTGCATGTTATAGGCCTATTAGAACTTGGCAGCTTGTTTGTAGGCTTGTCAATAGGTCCTACTAGCTGGCAGGCCGCTAGTCAAAGGTACTCATTCAAAAGTCTAATTTACATGTAAAAGGATTCACTTTTATACCTTGCATTCGTTAAGGAGCAATACTATTTTTCATATAAATAGGGCATTAGGTTAGCTACATTGGATAGAGCGTACGTCCCAGTCCCATGTACGTTCGCAAACTGAGGCATATTTAAGAGATTTGAATCTCGGGATAGCACGGTTCGTGCCTTAAATTTCGTGACATCAAGTCAAACGGGCAGCTGTGTTGAGTATCTCACCCAATCAATTCACTGAAAAATGAGCACGATCGAGGCCATAAGGTCACTGTAGAAAAGCGTGTGCACTGACATTTTGTTTTACTTTAAGGATAATAAAATTTATAATCTATTGGATAACAGGCCATACCCGAAGAAATTGAACTTGAACTGCGGTGAACCAAGATCGAGAGCATTCTATGTTTGCCTTTCTAAAAAAGAGGAGATTCTCGCTTGTTTCTCGGAGACTGAGAATTACGGCGACGGGGACGATTTTAGTTTTGTTGTCGAAGAACCGAAAAGGGAGTCTCCGTTGTATGTTTTCCTTGATTGTTTAGACAATTTATTCATTTACTGTCGGCATGTTAAGCTGTAGGCCTAGGCATAAATTAGGGTATGAAGCATCAAGTTCTGTTAATGTTCAAGGCATTAGTTTTCAACATTCAGTTAATAGTCAAATCGCTGGTAACTACATTATCATTGTCTGTCGAAGATAAATAATGACAAAGCTTGGCCTTAAGAAACAATAAAGTGCCATTCGCCTGATAAAACAATGTCAGTCGTTCGGTAAGCATTGAAAATAATCATTTGTAACTGCTAGCCTTTTACTAGTTAGTTTGTAGCAAAATATAGCAATTTTAAATGTAACTTCTTCTGCAGGAAATTAGCATATCCTGCAATTTACGAATATAATAATAATTATTATTATTAAGGAGCTTTTATATTGCGCCCCTTCAAGGTGATCTACTCAGGAGCGCTCCTAGTCCAACCACGGCTAAAGAGAGTAGTTTTCAAGTTTGTAAGAAACAAGGTACTGTGAGTCACAGGGACCAGGCGGAGTGCAACAGGAAGGCCATTCCAGGTTGCGGGGCCAGCAACCGAAAAAGAACGGCGCTGCATAATGGCTGTCCGCGTGCGGGGGACCAACAGCTCGGCCTGGTCAGCCGAGCGAAGAGCAGATCGCCGCAAGACTCCCGGGGTAGGGCGACACAACTCCCGCAGGTATGTGGGGGCAAGTCCCTCCAGACAACGCCTAACCAGTGCAGAGACCATGTAGGCGATCCGCAGCGGGAAAGGAGCCAGTGTAAAACATCCCGCATGTAAAGAGAAACCTGGCCATATCTAGGGATGCGACCAATAAGACGTGCGGCTGCACGTAAAACCCGGTCCAAGCACCCAAGGCGGGCAGCTGGGAGCCCAGCGTAAAGGGCGCTACAATAGTCCGGACGGGAAACCACAAACGCATGGACAAGGGTGGAAGCAGCCGCCTGCGTCAGAGTGTGGGAGACTATCCTTAACTGACGAAGTTGATAATAACAGTCCCGACAAAGCAAATTAATATGTCGCATGAATGTGAGCTCTTGATCCAGAATTGCACCAAGATCCCGTACTGAGGAGGCAAAGGAAACCCAGGGGTATTCAAGGTTAATTTTTGCAAGCTGTTGGCGCGTACCAAACCAGATATATTGAGTCTTATGGTGTAGGCCTATATATATATTCAGCACACTTGCAAGGTAGGCCTACATAAAAAGCGTTTTGGTAAGTGTTTCAATACATATGCACGTACAAGCTTGCATACAAAGATACATGCATACATATACATACAACTGTAATGAGGAATTTGTGCATGCTGACATTTACATTATAGAGCATCGTCCTTTGCTTTCTGGCTGGTCCGTTTGACGTGGGGCGACAGTGCATTTACCGCTGGGGGAACAAGGCCAGTCGTGTCCGTTTTGCTTTCCTTTTAAACATATAAAGCAAAAGCCTTGTTCACAATACGGACATTTAACATGTCCACAGGCGTCTTTATGTTCCGTCAGCATGCCACATTTGGGACAAGCTCGCATCGTAGGACACGCTTTACAGCTCTTAATCTCCTTAGTCGGGCATTTAGTCAAAATCCGTGTTCTGCTATCCATTCCGTCACAGTCGGAATTTCCACACGATTGACCGTTCATTGGACCAATCCAGTCTCTCGTGCAGGCCCAGCAGAAGTTCTTGCCACACAGGGGACAACGAACGTAGTTTTTATTGCCAGGTTCTTTAAAGCACCATGCCTTACACCCGGGGCATGTCTGATTGCCCTTAGATTTCTGTAGATAGTTGTCGGAAATCTTCTTCTCAAACTCTTTCATTTCATCTGGGCTCAGATAGGCTACGTGACGGACGAGAAAGTAGTCCCATTCATGATTGCAGTTGGCTTTACCTGCCTCGTCAACTGAAGGACAGTAAAATTTGAAGTGGCCTTTTGATAGGACATCCTGACAATAGCTGGTCATTGAAGCTGGTCCTGTAAGATAATAAAATTTGAATTCATTTTTAATGCACAAATATCCATCATGTTGGCCAATAGGCAGACAAGCTACAGATAGATACTGACATGACAAACCTAAGCGATTTGGACATCCACACCAATGAAATAATTCTATAACAACGTTCGTCAACAAACTATACATATCTCGAGTCGAGATATCTTGAGGTATTGGACACCATTGCAGATAATTGCTGGCTGACTAAATGATTGGATCCGATCCCATCCGTTTAAAACCAGTCGTAGCGGTTCTGATAGGGTCGGTTTACGATAGCATGAGACTCGGTAAGGAACAATCAATGCCGATCTGAACATACTCATATTTTTCAGTATGACCGGATTACAGTAATTGTAATTGTTGTTGCAATCTGACATTTTCAAAGCGCCGTTCAAGAAACAGCTCATCAGTGGCGCTCCAGACACGAAACAGTGCAATCACTGTCGAACAGGCTCTTGTCAAAGTCTGGAATGGACAAACTGAGGAGCTCGAGCCGCAGCTCTCGAGAAAGGCGATTCCAGCTGGTCGGTCAACACAGGCAAAGCAGTACGCATACAAGGGACAATCAGGAGTCCATGGGCAGCCTAACGAAAAGTGCCACGACCCGGGACTGAGGAGATCTAAATGCAGACCGAAACGACACGATCAAGGCCAAATCAATGCATTAAAGAATTTTAAATATGCGTGGAATATTCAAGTGCTTTTGTTTAAACGGCTTTTTACTGTTATGGGCTTTCTTTTGCTTGTACAAAGTGGTGTGAAAGCTCATATGAATGAGCTTATACATGTGAAGTCTAAACAAAGAATCGAAGACTTACCTATTACATGACCACATGGCATCTTCGCAAGTACTGGACTCTCATAATCCAAGCCGAGCATATCTTCTTCTGTTGTGGTTGTTTCGATGAACCCAGGCAACGGAAGAAGTTCTATTTTATCAGCCATTAAAACAATTTAATAAATGTTAAGTTCCTGCCGTACAGTTAACACTCTCTTCAGCAAATCGTCGGTAAAGTGCAATGTTTACATAGTTTACTTTTCTCTAGGTTGAAATTGTGGGGTGGTTGTCACCATGGAAAAAGACGCACGAGCAGAAGCGAAATGTGTCTGGAAATGCATCTTCGATGGAAGTTAGTGTGAACCTATGAGGAAGTTTTAACCTACAAATCACAACCTGTTTCTCTACAGTTGAATAATGTGGCATTAAAAGGTGAAAAAAATTTTGCATTTCATAACTGTCGTTCTTTGACTGAATGTCTATTTATTGTGAACTGGTAGCATGGGTATTATTTAATCATTATGTTTATAATTTTTTATGTTCCGAGGTAAAATGGATCCCTCAGAGACTTCAATTACTATTTTTATTATTATCATTATTCTTATTCTTATTATTATTGTTGTTGTTGGTATTATTATTATTATTATTATTATTATTATTATTATTATTATTATTATTATTATTATTATTATTATTATTATTATTATTATTATTATTATTATTAATATTATTATTATTAATATTATTATTATAATTTATTATAATTATTATAATTATTATTATAATTTATTATTATTATTATTATTATTTTACCCGAGGTATCAAGGATCCCTCAGGATTTGGATATTATTATTATTATTATTATTATTATTATTATTATTATTATTATTATTATTATTATTATTATTATTATTATTATTATTATTATTATTATTATTATTATTATTGTTATTATTATTATTATGCTAGAAGGCCTTGCTCAGGAGGAGGGTGTCCCGACATAAGAACGCCGACAAAAGAGCGCCGACAAAAGAGCGCCGACAAAATAGCGCCGTAAGAGCGCGGACGAAACTTTATATCGAGGATTCCATACCGAAACTTGCTGTCAAAAATGTTCTTATGATAAGCACGTTGAGCCTTTCAGTCGCTAAAGAACATGAACATGGACGAGGTCTAGTAACGGAAAGGGAAGGTTATGCTACTGGTCTCCGGCTACAGATATCGAAAGGACAAAGGAAACAAAGACGGAAGTACGTCATGGAGATGCTGGAAGAAAAACGGCTGCCGTGGAAGAATGAAAAGGCTGAACGACGTATTCTCTCAATATCGGAACACAATCACGCTCCTGCATGAGCCCGCTAAAAATGAAGCGTCGAAAGTCGTGGCTGCTATATATACCGAGACGCGCAGCGGCAGGAGTCGAAAAACCAAGACAGATCATACAGCAAGCCAGAAGTGGAATTTCTCTGGAAGTTGCATCTCATTTACCGGGATGCACAGCATCGCAACGCACAATCGAACGACAAAGGAAAAGCAAACAGCTGCCATTTCCTAATCCTCAAAATATTGCCGAGGTTGCGATTCCTGAAACTCTTCAAATGTCAATACGAGGAGAGGGGTATGTCTTGTAGGTTTCAGGATCGGATGACGCGAACAGAATCCTGCTATCGGGAACTTAAGAAATATGAATCTTCTATTGGTTAGTGGATGGAACTTTCAAGGTTGCGCCAGTTATTTTCTTTTAGGTTTTTACCATCCATGCCCTAGTCGATAGCAGGGCCATGCCAGATTTAATAGGAATTGGACGCGGGTGTGTTGATCGCCTTCCCATAATGGTATCTGGTAAAGATGTGACCAAGCTATTGGATCATATCCAAACTCCAAACCGGGACTGGTTCCGTCATTGCAGATGTGTGTTTGGCCGAGTTCAGAAGTTGGGGTTTGGAAGACAGACTCGTGGCCATGTGTTTAGACGCAGCTGCGATGAACACGGGTTGCAAGGGAGACGTATGCATCATGCAGGAAACGGAATTATTAGGAAAGGACCTCTTGAACCTTGCCTGTCGACATTATATTTCTGCAATATCCGATAGCGCATTGGATAACATCTGGCGTAGAGTGCGAGAGGTACTGTCAGAGATCGAGTCCCATAGGCGGACATGCTTTGTAGGCTGCAATTTGCGCCGTGTATTGCAGGCTGTCTGTTCTGTTAGTAGTTAAGACTTATCGCAAAACATGTACATGTACAGCGCAGTGCGTTTGCAGGCGCTTAATTAAAGAATAAATATTATTATTATTATTATTATTATTATTATTATTATTATTATTATTATTATTATTATTATTATTATTATTATTATTATTCTGGATAAGGTATTTTCAATGCATGATCCTGCAATTTAACTATGTCGCGGCTCACAAAATGTAAACCCGCTCACGTCATATTTTTGGCTGCCTCTTGAAACTGTTGGCTTAAGTGACTGGACGTATCGTCGACTCGTCGTTACTGTCAGAGTTTAAGAATTTTCTGAAAATTCCATTAGAAATAGATATGTTAGCAGGATCGGGTACATTGACATACATACCTCTGCTACCAAATTTACCAATCATGTTAGTCCAGGAATTAGTTGGCTATCTCATATAAAGATAAAGAAGTACCCTTACATTTGTTCGGTAGTATTTGAGATGGCAAAGAGAAAACTTCCCATCTCTTTTTCCGACGCCGTTTTCTTTCATTTCGCTCTTTCCGTGTAATTCTCCAATGCACTGCTTCCAACCACAATGTGCAACCGGGACATACAATACAATGTCTGTTGAAAAATGTCCTCCTTTACAGACCTGATTCTGAGGATGTTCGCCATATCCTATCATAATTATGGGAGGGACTGATGGACGGTGACGCTTTCATATTCTGTGAGATTCGTCGCCTGTGGCAGTTCCTCTTCTTTAACTCTACGTGGTCCATGAACTCTGAACAGGCTGTCAACTCAGGATATGTATCCGTCCGTTGGGCTCTGTGCGTTTACGGGAGCCCACCAGTAGACTTTTCTTGTCGTCTGATCACTGTTCACATACTGACGCAGTTCTTGCCCTTAATGACTTAAACATCATTTTGGCTAGTGTAGGCAGCGCTATTCTTAGATACTAAAAAGTAGCTATATAAAGTTTCTACATGCATTCATAATCGTAGGAGTTAACTTCTTTGAAATATGACGATTGCACACTAGCCTTACAGGATTATAAAACATCATTTTGAACAGCACACCTTTGGATTGTAGACATTTTATCAGCTTCTCTTCAACGCTGTCGTAAAACTCGGCCCATCTTGGATTGTCCTTTAACTGCACAACACTTTGCTCTTGGTCTATGGTTCCCTGTGTTGGGGTGGATAACCTGAAAAGGATAAGTGTGAAGTGATCTATTTGTTCCGACATTTCCTTATAACACGGATGAGCAACATCAAATCTTGTAGTTTTGTAAGTTTTGCGACTTTATTAGCAACTCTCAAAAACGTTTTCGTTTTCGTTTCTAAGAGTTCCTTGGGCTGAAGCATCCTGAGCTGCTGCAATGGCTCTTGGGAAATAGAAGGCCACTGTCAACGGAAGGATATATACGCCAATATCTTGCACTGCAAGACTGTACACAAAACTCAGTTCACAGCCACGATCTTATTACCTTGTCAAGTGTACACTATTACAATGAGTAGGCTTACCGTTGTTGAAGTTGCGGACGTCAGTACTGCAGAGACCACGGGACCATTCTGCCCATCTACACACCTGCACCCATACGTAAATATGCATACGCCTCCGAGCAGATGTCTTAATAGCCTACATGTTACATTCGCACATCCCAGAAAAGGAAACCTCGGCACTAGTTTTTGCAACATTATACATACCTACGTACATTATATAGATCCGTGCATACGCACACACAGTCATGCATAGATGCATACATACATACATACATACATACATACATACATACATACATACATACATACATACATACATACATACATACATACATACATACATACATACATACATACATACATACATACATACATACATACATACATACATACATACATACATACATTCATGCATACATTTATCCATGCATACATAGTATTACATAAGTACAAACGTGCAACGTACGAGTACAACAGAGAATGTTATAGCGCCATTTTATGCGTACACGTGCATTAGGTATAATGAAGACACCGGGATTTTGGCCTACTTTAGTCATTGCGTCTAAGAAGCATCTCTATGGTTCTTTCACATTTTTTTCCATTATATTTCCTTTGTTTCATGCGCCTCATCTGTGCATAGCATGTCTGTTAGCCGCAGTGCGTTTGCAGGCGGTTTATTAAAGAACATGCTTACTTACTTACTTACTTACTTACTTACTTACTTACTAACCGACATGTGGGCCTAGGCTTAATTACCTCTGAAGCGGTCGATGCGCGTAGTGTTAGGCTACGGCTATGATTCTGGCGGACTGTGGAATTCAGTCAGAAATCGAAGTTTGTCTGCATCGGTTAACTTAACACCAACAGCTAGTCCAAAATCACTCTGATGACCAACGTCTGTTACTGTATTCACCCTCTAAATCCTAAGGCTGAGCACCTGAGACTGTGCTGTGTTTTTCGTTAGCAACATTGCCAATAGAATTATCTGCAATGCAGACTTCTTCAGTCCCATTTCCACCGTCACAGGCTTGCGATTTTGGTAAAGAAATTCAATAGATCAGTTTCTCTATATGGCTTGATCATCTAATTATTAAAATGAAGCAATTATAATTTAAAATTTAATTTAAATAGTTTTTTGCTGAACTTGTGAAAGATAATTCATTTGCAAGTTACAAATTAACAATATGGAAATATCAGTAGCACAATGTAAATACACTATGATCAGCAGCATGGACGGCAATCCCGTGGGGGGTCGAGGGGACAAATCCCCAACCTTTAAAAGTGGGGAACCCAGTATACGGTTCCCCCCCCCCCACCAAAACAGGCCAACAAATTATTTTCGCGCATGAGGACAACTTTTTCACCTTTTTTGACCAGATCAGTTCAAGAGCGTCCATGTTCCCCCAAATGTCAAACAAGATCGCCGCCGCTGATCAGCAGTATGACATCACAATGACGCCGTTTCGGAAAAAAGGCTGAAACAAGGTGGAAAGGTTGAAACAAGCTGGCTAAGTGTAAGGCACTGCTTAATAAGATGATTTAAATAAGTAGGTAACACTGCAGATATGCTATGTGTTACAATCCGACTATTTTTTAAAGAGCAAAAACGAATCAATAGAGTACGCCGACCCTACAACAGAATGTGACAGGAGGTGCGTACGCACCTTACGCACCTTGTATGGATATGCCGGTGAAGCAACGTTAACGTTGACTGATGAACCAAGCTGTAGTCTTGGAGGCTTTTATTCTTGTTATATTCAAGCTCGACACCTGTAGAATTAATACCGAATATGGGTCAAAAGAACTACAGCACTTTGAAGGGTGATCAACCACCTCTAACTGCAGCATTTAATCTCCGCGATTTCGGCCATTGCCCTAAATGAGGACATCACCTTATATGTGGTACTTTCTAACACTTATTATAATCCTAGACCCGACCGTATCCCTAAGTCTACCCATTGTATACCTTACCGTAACCATACGCATGACCATATTACTAAGCTTAACTATACCCATACCATTGACAATAATCCATAGCCATAAACTAGATCATAATCCTAAACTTACTCTACTCGGTTTGTCGAGCACACGCTACAGAATGTCTTGACGAGCGGTGCTTTGGCCTCGTGTTCCGGTTGAAGTGTCTTTTTCGTAGGTATGGTTTATGGTGCATTTCCAATATATTAAAACCTACTTTATAGAATCTGGGCGTGCATTCTTTTAGATAGCGAGAATCATCATTAGCAACACGCCACAAATATATATATATATATATATATATATATATATATATATATATATATATATATATATATATATTCAACCCAAGTATGTGAAAGAATGGCATAGTGCTGTTTGTGACAAAGTCGTCAAGTCCCTTTTCAGGAATGGTACTTGGCTCCATCTGGATTCGTTTGGGTGGTTCATCAGAGCCTTGTTTCTTTAAAGCCCTGATCATCGTTGTTTTGGTGTTGCTGATTACAGCATCATCAAAAAATGCAAGAGCAATTAGCTCCTCGTTCAGCAATTAGCTCCTGGTTGCATTTTTCGATGATGCTGTAAACAGCAGAGGCTTCACCACGCCAAGACGTCCGACGTCGTAGCGCGTCGGGCACTACGCTCCTCGGCCAGAGGGGAGCTCTTGGTCCCGCGTGCTCGTTCTTCTATTGGGCAGCGCCGGGCTTTCTCAGTTGTGGGTCCCTCCACTTGGAATGGGCTCCCGCTGGAACTGCGATTACTACCTCTGAATAATTTGCCTGCATTTCATAAATCGCTCAAATCTTTCTTTTTTAGCCGTGGCTGAGCTGGGAGCGCACCTGAGTAGGTATCTTGAAGGAGCGCTATATAAATCTTCAGAATGAATGAATGAATGAATGAAGAAAGCTGCTCCACATGAAAACCTGATACCAAGACTGGTAACTGCAGGTCAACCTGCTCGCTACCTGTAATGTCCGGCAACATCATGCCGTACCAGTGCACAGCTAAGGGTACGGACAGATCAAAAGTGGCTTTTCCAGCTTGGGCTGTCTGTTCACGAAAAAATAATCTGGTTGTTCTGACTGACTCAGGATTGACAGTTACGCTAGAAATTTCGTGTCCAATGCTTCTTGTAATCTCAGCCAAAATAAATGTTGCACTACAGTTGCTGACATTGGCTCGATCAAGTGCAGCACTTAACTCTGTTGTAATAATAGGCACAAAGTGCTGTTTGGTATTTCTTGATGAGCAGTGTGGTTCTAAACAAGACTTGAATTCAAGTCATCATCTACCTGAACTTTTATATTCTCTCTTTCTTTCTTCTTCTTTACTTCTGAGATATTTCTCGAGCTTCAGTCTACCTTTCTGCCCTCCGCTTTAGCTAATGCTGTGTCAACACTACCCACTTGACACTTGACACTTGTTTATTTGGTAACCAAACTTTTACAATTAAAGCAGAAACATGAATTATTATTATATTCCAAAGCTTGGCTACACAGAAGGCCCAAAAGGGGTCAAATGACCCCGCTACAAGGGCCACCTGGGTAGTAGTACAGTAAGTGGAAAGCAGTCAATCATCCATCATTCTTAACTCAGTACTTAATTAAAGCCTGTAAGTATAATTATCGTTGTACAATGTTTTCACTGTTCATAACAAGAACTTAACTAACTCCAAGATAACATAACCTGTGATCAATCATGTGAACATTTATAATAATTCCGTGGATTAAACTTTTAGAGAAAACCTCAGCTTATTCATGAGCAGTCACCTAAATACATACTTTCATGCAAAATTAGCCCACACGAATATATGCACACTTATACCCATACGTAGCCTATGCGTTGCCCGCTTTGGTCTTCTAAGAAACACTTGTCTTCAGCAATAGCAATCATTGACATGGCACCTGTATGTGCTACATCATATAGTTTTACTAAATCTTCGACCATAGCAGTTCAATTAGCTACCTGGGTCTCAGTTCTGCGCTTAATGTTCTTCAGTTTCTGCCATCGGTAAAACATGTCTTCCAGCTTCTCAATGGAATTCCGTTCAAGTGTTGTTGGGATACGAAATATGATGACAATTATATATTTTAATAAAATTTGTTGTATGCAATGACAAAGATTGCACCCAAAGAATATTTACAGACCAAATATATTAATAAATCAGTAAGTAATAAGTATAATGCTGAAACAAAATTCAGTACACAAGAAAACCGGAATAGGTACGAAAGATTGCGATATAGCTCAGAAACTTAATTCATGTTGTGCAACCAGTAAATATTAACATAAATTGCTGAAATTTTACACTGTTATTTTACTGAACAGGGGTAACAACTTCAGAGGGTACCACATCAAAAATTATGAACTTGAAATTTTATCAATGGTTTTTTTGGCACCCTAATACATATACATATGTATATATATATATATATATATATATATATATATATATATATATATATATATATATATATATATTAGGGTGTTTTTATGATGCACGTGATTTTTTTAACGCAAAGATCTTTTAACGGCCAGGTCGAATCATCATGCCAATTAGCGTATAAACGCCATATCCGAAATTATATCGCGATAGCTGAACATTTAGGACTGGCGCAAGGCGACCGAAATTAGGAACCCTGTGACCTGTCTCGGTTTGGCCAAAATTTTAGACGTTACGATGTCTGTTCTTCGTGTTTTCGATCTTCAACATAATTATAGTAATTAATTAAGCTATTGTGGTTTTCTAGAGGAGACACCTGGTGCTACATCAATAGCATGGTATTTAACGCGAGTGGATGTCTCCCTTGGTAAGAGTATGTGTTTGTTCCCCGAATGAGTTTGTGCCAATCAGATAATGTCGTGGTTTCCGATCGGAGCAATCTGTCTACAACAAAAATTCCCTCGCCCACGACGATATCGTGCAAGCATGGCGGTAGCGACGGAGGTTTCTCTGTTGGCAACATCATCTGAGGAAGAGGCGTCATCAATTAGCTCAGAAAGAGAACCAGAACCTTCAACGTCAGCTGGACCACCAAAGCGGCGAAAGGGAACAATCTCTGTAGTTACCCGTGATGTTGCAGCAGCTCTAGATCGTACCAAAACCAGCAGCAGGAATGCCTCTCACATTTTCTCTGCTCTCGCTGCATCCAATCTATGTGCAGCACCACCTGGTGAGCCGATCATCAGTCCTTCTGCTATCCATCGAGCAAGGAAGGATAACCGTGCAGCCCTAGCAGCTGAGATTCGTGAATCTTTCGATCCGAACTTTCAAAGGTTCCCCTTACTATCCACTGGGACGGCAAGATCATGCCAGATTTTACAGACACTGGACGAGTGTGCGTTGATCGTCTTCCAATAATGGTATCTGGTAAGGATGTGACCAAACTATTGGCCATCCCCAAACTCCAATCCGGGACTGCTGCTTTCATGGCAGATGCTTGTTTGGCCGAGATCAGAAGTTGGGGATTGGAAGACAGAATCGTGGTCATGTGTTTCGACACAACGGCGATTAACACGGGTTGCAAGGGCGGCGTATGCATCAAGCTGGAAAAGGGAATTAGGAAAAGACCTCTTGAACCTTGCCTGTCGACATCATGTTTCTGAAATTGTTCTGGAAAAGGTATTTTCACTGCATGATTCTGTAAGGTCTCCAAAATTGGAATTCTTCAGTCATTTCCGTGATTTCTGGCCGCAAATCGATCAGACCAAGTATCGCACAGCAATGGAGGATAAAGACGCAGCACAGAGAGTCAACGAAATTCGAGAGAATGTCATCACCTTCGCAATGCAGCAACTGAATGCTGAATACCACAGAGACGACTACGAAGAGCTATTAGAACTAGCAGTCATTTTCCTAGGAGGAATTCCACCGAAAGGAATAAAGTTCAGGTACCCAGGGGCATTCCACCGCGCGCGTTGGATGGCACGTGCGGTTTATGCAATCAAGCAGTGGCTTTCAGAGAGCAGTTTCCCATTCAACAACACCAGAGGGCATCTCGACAATCTTACTCTCAAAAGATGTGGAATCATCTACTTCGAGTTTCACTTTTTGTGACCACAACCTACGTGGAGTAGGCTTACTGGTTCACCTGTACATCACCCAACGAAGCCCCAAGGAACGATCTTCAATTCTTGAAGGCAATCCATACTTACCCAGACAAGGAAGTCTCACAGGTCGCCTTAACAGCATTTTCCCGACACCTTTGGTATTTGTCGGAGACCTTGGTTGGCCTCAGCCTTTTTGACGATTCAGTCAATTTCGACGAAAAACAGCGCATGGTCTATAACATGCGCAACAATCAGGGATCCGACGAACATCCAAAGAGGCTTCCTCCCATACATGATCCATCTACAAAAGCACTCTCCGATTTTTTTACCACTTCTACCATCAAACTTTTCCAGCTCCTCAAATTCGATTACGCTTTTCTTGATCGAGATCCGCAACAATGGGAGTCAGAGCATTCGTTCAATGAGGCGAGAGACATCATATCCGCCCTAAGAGTGACGAACGATTTAGCGGAGAGAGGAGTGGCTCTAATGCAGTCCTTCAATGAAGCCCTGGTTCGAAATGAGGAAGAGAAACAATTTGTTCTTCAAATGGTTGAATGCCATCGAAATAGATTCCCAAAAGCACTAAACTTGTGACTAAAGGGACTAAGTAATGACAAATAACTGAAGGTTCTTGGTTTACTTTTGCCTTATTTTTTATGTTTAAGTGTTGAAATTGTTTGGATCTTCGAGAATTACAATGTATCACATTGTTTTCTAAGTGGTAATTTTTCCCTGGCTTTGCGCCAGTTCTAAATCTCTTTTGATTTTCATCTAATTTGGCAAATGTTAATGTTTCTCAAGGTGGAACACAAAAACAACCTGGCCGATATTAATTTTGAAACTTCAAATTATAGACACACCCTAATATATATATATATATATATATATATATATATATATATATATATATATATATATATATATATATATATATACATAAATATATGGCTTGTTAGCGAAGTACAAAGTTTGTCTATAGATACGAATATTGTTTCTGTAGCTCTTGAGGTTGACAATATAATAGTCCAGAGAAGCATTATTTAAGAGTTGAAGTCTACAGATTGTTATAACAATTTAAAATGACAACAGTTTGTTTAAAATTGTGAAGAAGGTTATCGTTAACTCAACCTCCAGAAATGAGACTGATGTTTCCGGGATCCACACCTCTGGCACATTCCTCACTAACTTTTCGGAAAAGTTCATCGACTCCAGCACTCTGAAGAAGAAATAATTTTTAAAGGAATAAAATATTGGGGCAATTGGCCCCCTTAAAGTGTTCTCGGAAAATTCGTTTCCCCATTTTGCCCCTCAGAAACTTGGTTCCCCATGAAGTAAACATTTTCAAACAGGACACAATATGGTAGATCAATTATAAAAAATCTTTATTTAGGAATTTCAGTGACTTGAAACACTGAAAATATCTATAAGTCAAAGTTATAGGCAATACCTCGTAAATATTCCATGCCATCATCGATTATTGGCATTACCCACAATTGTTCCGATTGTTCTTAAAATAGACTCATACTTTTTATATTTTGCAGATAACATGCATACATACATACGTACATACACGCATACAAATATGCATGTATGTATGTATGCATGCATGTATATCACGTATATGCGCATGTATGTCTATGTATGTGTGTATGTATTTATGTACATGTATGTGTGTGTATGTATATATATATATGTATGTCCCTGTGTATGTGCATGTATGTGTGTAAGGATGCATGTCTTTGTGTAACTTGCATGGATGCATGCATATTAAATATGCTTGAACATATGCACGTTTGTACGTATATAAGTATCATGTATCTATGTATGTATGCATGTATGTATGTACGCATACGTGTATGTATGTGTGCATGTTTGTGTGTAGGTGTGTATACATGTATATATATAGATGTATGTAGGCTATGTATGTATGCATGTATGGATATATATGTATGCGTATATGCATGTATACTTATGTGAATGTTTGTATGTAAGTGTGTGCAAATAAATGTATGCATGCATGCATGCATACATTTAAGGATGCATGTATGTATGTATCTGGCTATTTATATATCTATAGGCACTCTTGTGTAATATTTTTGAGTGAAGTTCTGACAGCTCAGGCGCTTTTTCAGAGGGATGAAATGTGGGGAGCGAAATTTTTGGGTCGTATTGTGGAATGGGGAACCGAAACCGGGAATATTACAGTAGATATTTGTCAGTACAAAGACTTGACATGATTGTTTCGTATGCACACCGTAAATTGACACTGTTGGATTTAGGAAAAGGTCGACTCCTTTGTCATAAGAAATATACTTCCGAATCTACAGCCATTTTAGGCCTCCGTCCAAACCAATATGGCGACGTTAAAGACCAGCTATAGTAATCCTAATTTCAAAGTTTCTACAGCGCCCAAAAAAGCGAAGTCGCAGGAACCAGTTTAGTCAAAACATAAGCCTAATCGATAGGCGGGGTGAGATCGATTCTGCAGGTCAAGATCCAAAAGATATCACTTAAAATGTATTAGGTCTACTGTCATATTTGCGCTGGCTACCGATCAAACTTTCTATTAAGCATGATCGTTTATGATTTTATTATGCATGATTAAAAACAGATCACAGCTATCATTAACCAAAATTAGGAAAGGCCTAGAAATAATAAAATCCTCAGAAATAATGTCCTCAGAAACTTACCTGCTTTATGTGAATAGGACGAGTCTTTATCCCAACGCTAACGTTAAACTGGAGAAAAGCCATGCATCTGGATGGCAGTGAGAGGTCTACAGTTTTAAATATTCTGATTACCTAAAGCAAACTTAAAAGTCAGTAGAAATAACTCTGCTGCTTTGAAATTGCAAATACGAGATCAACATAGCACACGCAAGCAGTTGTCTAATAGTCTACGATTATGCAATTGCGAACTTATACCTTACCGAGGATTTGAAAATGAAACTAAATAGCCAATTTTGGTTTTCATGCTCTACTGCATAACCAGATTTCCAAAGAGGAAGTGTGGTTGCACTTTTAGGCAAGGTGCAGCCGTACGTACGGTACGTACGTTATTTTTTCTATAACCTACGTACGGTACGCGTACGTTATTTTGTCGTACGTTACCGTACGTTCAGATTAGTTCATGACGAAAATAAAATACATAACATTATGCACAAGAAAAGTCAATAGGCCTAATAGTTATGATTTACGGTCGTAACCAATTTTAACCATTACATCTGTTAGCTGTGGATGTTCAATGATCTCTACTTTTAAACTTTTAAATTCCAAATTGCTAATGTTCTGTCTAATGTATAATTATGAAGATAATTAAGATTTTACGGCACACTTTATAGGATGGTCAGTGCCAGTGGTCATTTTATTGGTAATACTAAATTTCGGTATCGTTCGTAATTAACTAGGCCTGCGTACGGGGAGATTAATACTGTAGAGCTAAACTGATCATTTTTTACGTACGCGTACATACGCGTACGTTATAAGATTATAGTTATATTGAGGCTCTTTGAGAATGATCAGATAAACTTGTGGCTTTTTTAACGTACGCGTACATTATTTTTTTTGCGATAACGTACGTACGGTACGCGTACGTTATTCCGGTAGATAACGTACGGTCGCACTATGCTTTTAGGTAAAGAACACAAGTAGACAGATGAAACTCTTCTGAACCCCTTTTATGCCACAACTGTCCTGTTTAAATTAACCATTTCTAAGACCTGTCCAGCGTACAGGTATGCAACATGCATATCTAGAGTTGCCAGGCTAGAATCTCAACGTTGCGTTTGACTCTTCGGCAAGTCTTCGTCGACCTCGGTGATCTCTGTAATTTGAAGGATAGATGATTAACGATTACTACGATTGCATGAGGCAACTCCATGATGGGGCAAATTACTGAGTAGTCAAGACGCATAATATAGTGTCTTTACAAGTTCTGAAAACAATGGAGGCATAATACAAAATTTTCTAAAAAGAATTCCGAACACAAGTAAACAGAGACTGCAAGAGAGAGAGAGAGAAAGAGAGACAGACAGACAAACAGACAGAGACAGAGAGAAAGAGAGAGAGAAAGAGAGAGAGACAGAGAGAGACAGAGAAAGACAGAGAGAGACGCATGGAAACCGATGCACAGACATGGAAAAGACAGAGACACAGATTACATGGAAAAAGACAGAGACACAGATTTAAAGACGCAGGTACTCGAGGTAGACATACAGAGATAAAGACAATGAGATAGACACATATAGAGACAAATATAGACATTCACCTCCAACATCTCTCCGAGTTTCAATTTCGCTCAAAATTTTCATCAACCAAACGCAGAGAGACGTAGAAACACAAAGACATACATACACGGACACAAACACAAACACAGAACACATAGAGATAGGCACAAAAACATTAAGAGAACAAAACTATGGATCAATGCAGATCGGATGTTCGTGATGCGCATGAATCAAACTGTCAACCGGAAGCTTTGCGACGGCGACAGTCGCCAGATGGAGCAACGTATCTTTACGTGATTCGTCTTTCACCAGATGGAGTGACGCTCTCTCTCTCTCTCTAGACACGAAAACACGGCGCTGTTTCTCGTGACTGACAGACGACTATCGTATGACGACAACATGCTTTGCTCGACCAATCACCAGCCTTAGCTGCGGGGTTTCTAGGTCACCTGTTAAGAAAGGAGGTCAACATCAATGCCAGCCAAAAGGTGTCGCTGTACACTCGATACCACTGACACTACTCCTGCTGTTCCTCGTGGAATTTATCAGAAAAACACAGAAGAAACGATTGGATGACCAACTAACGAGGCAGCTGAAATTGATTTTCCTAAATGACATAGCACTTTAGCTCTTAGTTACATTTAACATCAAATAGGCTAGCGCTATTCGAGCATCTGTGACTTTTCTCTCTTCGACGGCTCTACATAAAATTTCGAAATAACTTCCTAAAAAAATCGGTTATATTCAGCCGGACCCCTAAAAAGAACCTACTACATTGCATCAAACAAACAGTGATGGGCACTTTTGACTACTGTAGTTACTAACTAGTAGTTATAACTACTATAAAGGTAGTTGTCCAGTAGTTAAATACCTCTGTGACCTAATGCCCAAACTTCTATCTGCTCTCTCTTCCCGCCCTCTTCGGTCTGCTGACCGCCTTGATATACTTGTCCCTCGCGCAAGGACTTCGATGGCTCAGCATCGTGCTTTTGCCATCCTTGGCCAACCCCTATGGAATGACCTGCCCCCCTCTCTCCGTAGCAATATACTACTTGGGATCTCGCCCTCTGCTCTCCGCTGCCTAAAGACCTTTCTTTTCCCTCGGGGCTGACACGCTGGGAGCGCCTCTGAATAGTCTATGCTGTGAGAGGCGCTTTATAAATAATCATATAAGATAAGTTAAGATAAGATAAGTTATAACTACTTTTAAAGAAGTTGTTAAAAAATAATTCTAACTATTTTCATCAAATAGTTTGTAGTTAACAACTATATTTCGTATTAACTACATTTTTTCCTATTAAGCATTTACATTAGCTAGCTCTGTCTTACAATAACTTTTGCAATTTGGACGTCATCCTTAAATATTTTATGTAATAGCGCTATATAATTTTGCTTTTAGCAATTTCGGCTTCCTTTCTGGAATTGCGCGTGTCTTTGGTCTGTGTGACAATACCCAGTAATCTCTATTAATAGTAACTGTATAGCTAATGGACTGTGAAAGTTCGGATTATCGCTCAGTTAGGGCAAACCATGGGCCAAACAGAGCAGACGACAGAAGAATTGTTGAAGTCTGTTTTCTTTTTATTTTAATTATCTAGAACACTTTAATCCAGAAATCATTTCAATTTTATTTTCAAAATGTCGTAAAATATAAAGAATTTTATAATTTCGCTGCTTACTTATTATGTAAACAAAGACTTTCTGCCCTAATATCTGTTTCGCCATCGCCCATAAGCCAATGGCTAAAGCTTTATCAATCCAGTAGTATCAATACATATTAGTGAGAATGCCGATAATAACGGTTTAGATTCACTTTAACAAGTTAAAAAATCATCGCCATTCCAGAAAGCCAATTCAACGCTGCCGAGCAGCGCCGCAGTTTAACATCTTTTTTTTAGCGTTGATGGCATGATACCCCAAGAAGATGCAGAATGTTGGACAAACTGTTCGACAGGATGGTCTTTTTAAAGAGCTGTTCTAGCGGTATGACATCTACGTCCTCTTAAATGTACTAAGAGTTCTAACAGTTGGAGACTTTGTAAGTTAGACATAGTAGTTATAACAATTTGGCATTTGGTACTGCATGCTGAGACAATGAATACAGCAGGGTGCCTTGTAGCATGTTCTAGCAGTTCCTGTCCCATTTACAATGTTCTAAGAGTTTTAACTGTTGCAGACTTTGTAAGTTAGACATTTTGGTAGTTATAACAATTTGGCAATTGTTACTGTTGAGACAATGAACACATCAGGGTGCGTTGTAGTATGTTCTAGCAGTTCCTGTCCCTTGTTAGTTAGTTTGATATATGCAGTAATTCGTTGAAATTAGATTTGTCACTTGCCACTTGGTTTTGTGTTTTACATTTTTGTATTACTTGTGTTGAATATCAGTAATTAATACAGACAGTAAATTCTCGTGTAACTTGTTGAATATCAGTGCACCGTAGCATAACTATAGAAAAGTATATAGTTTGAAAAGTAGTTAACTACTAATCTGGTAATTAGCAAAACTAGTTATAACTACTTGTCGTCTAAAGTACCGGTAGTTAAACAGTAGTTATAGCTACTTATTTTGAAAGTAGTTAGGAAATAGTTATAACTACTAGGTAAGTAGTTGGTGCCCATCACTGCAAACACGGAATCATTTATACGAAAAGGATTATTAGCTTAGTGTATGTCACTGTATGCACGGTAGGATTCAATCTATACCGTTTAGGACAACAGTACTGGACAAAGATGAGAGAATTTAACCAGTAGGTGATTAAAATCTTTGATGCAATGTTGTAGGTTTAATTATCACTTTATTGCGCCCGAAAACAGAAAACGAGAGACTGATTTATACAGTACTTCCACAAAAGGAACGTCAGAGCGAGAAAACTGCCAAAATGTTCGTAAATATTGTGAAAAAATCATTGAAATTCGGGTTAAGCTTCTATATTTTCAAGAATTTAACGTTGAAAATTATCTTTATTCATTGTCATTTATGTCGTCTTATACAACTTAAATAATTGCACAATATAGGCATATTATTGTATAATATACCAGTTGCTGTAAATAATAAAACGCAACAAAGCTATGAGTCTAGTAGATCTCGATTTATACGAGATCATAATGCACGATATCTAGAAATCTGGAATATTGGATGGTATATAGCCACCGCAGAAGCACTTACGAGTTACAGATTAACATGGGCGGGATAAATGCGCCTAATAAATCAATCGATCTGCAGATTAACGAATTTATTTGCCAATAGTGAACTATATAGTCACGTTCATTCAACCCACGTGGGTCCAATAGTGCGTAATTGGTGGATACGTGTAGTCTCCATAACGGAGGATGCGAGAAGAGGCAAGTCTTTCGCTTCACCGAGACCCAGGGAGGGTTGTCTGGCGTGGAACAAGTCTACACGTTCCATTCCAAGGCGAGCACTGCCACTTCCCATTCTTCTTTTCCCCTAGACAGATAAAACAGAAGCCATAGTCGCCGCAGTTGGAGCAGTCCATGTGTGCGCATTGGTCCTTGTGCTCAATCAGGATTCCGCATCTGGGACAGCCGCGAATGCTTGGACAGTCGCTACATTGGTTAATTTCCTTCGTTGGACACTTCTCCAGGATTCTGAGCCTGGTGTCTCTCCCATCGCAACCTGTGTTACCACATGGTTGACTGGCGGTGGTAGCTTTCCAGGTGTTCAGGCACCACCAACAGAAATCGAAACTTTTACCGCTGACTTTAGTGCACATCTGACATCGTACACAGCTGCCTGTGCCTGGTGCACGATCGCACCAAATCTGACATCCAGGACACTGCTGCTTTCCGCTGGCCTTCTTCAGGTAATTATCGGAAATCTGCTTATCGAAGCTCTGCATTTCCTCCTGGGTAAGACGAGCTACATGGCGAACGAGGAAATATTCCCACTCACGGTTACACGGTTTAGGATTGGTGGAAGGGCATTTGAACCGATAGCGGCCTTTCTTGAGTAGATCTTTACAATAATCTGTCATCGATAATGGTCCTGAAAATCACCCAATGTCACGATCAATCAATCAATCAATCAATCAATCAATCAATCAATCAATCAATCAATCAATCAATCAATCAATCAATCAATCAATCAGTCAATCAGTCAATCAGTCAGTCAATCAATCAATCAATCAATCAATCAATAAAGCAATCAATCAATCAATCAATCAAATAATCAATCAATCAATCATGGTTTATTGGTCCAAATTAATGATAAGAAAACAGAATACACATAGTTAATCACTATTAATTTTTTGACATGTAGGCTGCTTGATATAGGCCTAATAAGATAAACTCAGTTCTTGCGACACAATGGGATACCCAAAAGGGTAGAAGACCCGCTAACTAGCCCCCCCCCCCCAATTGACTACAATAATACTCTGGTGGTTTACAACAATAGATTTACATTACACAGCGCACAGCAGCAGCAATTAACTTCGTGTACTTATGCAATTTATTCATTTATTTATCCCGGATATTTCTTGCGCCTCTCGAAGTCAACTACTACTCAGAGGCGCTCCCGACTACAGCATTTGATACTGTGTCGGAATTTTCTCGCCGAAGCGCCACGAGCAATTGCGAGTGAAGGACTTGCCCAAGGTCCGTACGCAGCGGCTAGAGTGGGATTCGAACCTGCAACCCTTCGGTCACAAGGCGCCGAACTTACCACTGAGCCTAACACAGACCTAACATAAAAAAAGAAAAGGTCATAGAAGAGGATGATGATTAGATATCATACCTCGCAGTGGTTAACCATTTGCGTAAGCTAAGCTTAAACAGTTCAAGTTAGGAATAGTTATGATACTATGGGGTAATCCATTCCATATGGCTGGGCCCTTACATTTAATGGAAAATTTACCGGAGTTGGTTCTGGCGAATTCACTTCTTAGGGACAGTGAATTGCTAGTATCATAAGATTGGAATCCGAATTTAGGCTAAAGAAGTTAGTATTTCAGGTGTGTTTAAAAAGCGATAAATGAAATCACAAATTTGGAAGACTGTGATTTGGTTCGTTTTTAAACTTTCCAAATGAATGAATAATTGGTCAGCATGTGTGGTATACTGTTAAAACCACTGCCAGTTTCAAATGCGGACAATTCTTTTTTTTGGCAGAATTGATAGCCCGTGGAACTTGGAGCTATAGGCCCCTAGTTAGAGGCCCAAACCATATTGCAGTAAGATAAATATGAATATATCATAGTATTGTAATGAGGTTAACAAATAGTGCGCAATTGGTGTATAAAATAAAATATTAGGAGAAAGTAGATAAGATATTCTTTTTATTATTCCTATAGTTGTTGCTATTTTATGTGATATATATTCAATGTGAGTGTTCCAGGTAAGATACTGGTCCACATAGACGCCCAAAAATGTTGTAGAGATCGCTTTGGGAATATCAATAGAGTCAATTGCGACTCTACCCAATGAAAAGGGGACTAATTGGTTTTATTCGAGTTCAAGGATAGCATATTTGCTTTGAACCAGTTCTCCATTCAATACAGTGGCCAGGCACGTAACTAGGATTTTTCGTTTGGGGAGCTTAAGCCTTGAACATGGCAACATTTATACAGTGTTCATACGAATTTTAGCCGTAAGCATACAACGGCTTGACTTGTTTGGGAGGGCTTCAACTTCGTTGGGGGGGGGGGGTTTAAGCCCCCCCAAGCCCAACGCTAGATACGTCTCTGACAGTGGCGCCGGCACGCGGACGCAATAGACGCATTTGCGTCTACTTTTTGGCTAAACAGTAAACAATGAAATATTAACGATAGGCCTACTAATGAGAACCTCTAAAAGTTAACCTCTAAATGTAAATATCTGAATCTAAATGTGTGAAATAATGAAGGTTTAAGAATTTCTGGACGGTAAAAAATGCATTAGTAAAAGCACACTGTGCAGTGTGCACATAATAATGACAATATGCTATTGTTAGTACTGTACTATTTGCCACGCGTTATGTTTCGTCATAAATGTCGGCCATTTTGAATTTTGTGGTTTACATGAAAATGTTTAGCAATTTCAGAGGGCTCCTAGGCTAACATTAATTATTAGACCCTGATGGATTATCATGCCAAATTTGGTGCTTTTATCCGCCAGGTAACGATACATTCACTAAGCCACCTCTCTAATACGCACCACTTTAGACCATTATATATGCTGAAGACACTTAATTTAAGGTTTTGCAAGTGCCTCAAATGAAAGTCATCGAGTGTTGAACCAGTCAGCCACGCACATATAATTAGGGCCTATACATTTGATACCGCTGTGATAATGGGAGACTCAGTTTAATGTAGGCAGCTGCAAAAACTGACACTCAATGTCACCGGCAGAAAACGTAGTACTGAACAGAATTGGTCGCCCTATTTTTTCTCTCAGAGTCTCCTATTCAGAGGCATGAGCCTCGAATTAATATGAACAATGCGAAACTACAAGGTCAAGGCCAAACCAATGTCAAAAAGATTTCAGATATGCCTGGAATATTCAAGAGCTTCTGTTTAAAAGCTTATAATATGATGGGGATTCCTCTGATTGTGCAATCTCGTGTGAAGTCTCGTGGGCCTGAGCACACACACACACACACACACACACACACACACACACACACACACACACACACACACACACACACACACACACACACACACACACACACACACACACACACACACACACACACACACACACACACACACACACACACACACACACACACACACACACACACACACACACACACACACACACACACATATACATGCATAATTGCATATACATATATTCCTGTGTGTGTGTGTGTGTGTGTGTGTGTGTGTGTGTGTGTGTGTGTGTGTGTGTGTGTGTGTGTGTGTGTGTGTGTGTGTGTGTGAACGTTTAAGTCTAATGAAATCGATGACTTACCGATTACATGCCCACATGGCATCTTTGCAAGTACTGGACTCTCATAATCCATGCCGAGCATATCTTCTTCTGTTGTGGTTGTTTCGATGAACCCAGGCAACGGGAGAAGATCACTGCTAACTGGTTTTGCAACCACTAAAACAATTTCACTTGTGCTAAGTTCCTGTCTCACAATTCAGTATCTTCTTTTAGTTACTCTCCGCTAAAGCACGGTGGGTTCGTTAGTGCATCATACACTATTTTTACATGATGAAATTGGTGGTTATCAGTAGGGAAAGGACCTATGAGCAGGAGGAAAGTGTGTTCGAAAAATGCATCTTCACTGGTAGGTAGTAGTGAACCTGTGGACGTGAGAAAAAGTTTCACTAACAAATTGCACTAAGTCTTATTTAACTACTATTGAACAGTGTGACATCTATTTAAAAAGTACCAAAGACGTATGAATATTCATTTACTAAGTAAGTAAAGTATGTTCTTTAATAGACCACCTGCAAACGCACTGCGAACTGGTAGCGTGGGAGGATGCATTTCTAGGATGGCTATTAGTATTCGCGGGTGTCAGGATCCAAAATATACTTCCGAAAGCGATCGCGTTAAAGCGCTGGATTGTTGACGCAACAGTTGGAAGAGGGAAGACGTCTACATTGGGTATTATTATTATTATTATTATTATTATTATTATTATTATTATTATTATTATTATTATTATTATTATTATTATTATTTTTTTTTTTTTTACCCGAGGTATTTATGATCCCTCAGGTGCAAGATACTAATTAATTATTATTATTATTATTATTATTATTATTAATAATAATAATAATAATAAAAATCTCAGACGACAGACGGACACTTAGATCTGGGAAACTATATCAGAGATTTTTATTATTATTATTATTATTATTATTATTATTATTATTATTATTATTATTATTATTATTATTATTATTATTATTATTAGTAGTAGTAGTAGTAGTAGTAGTAGTAGTAGTAGTAGTAGTAGTAGTAGTAGTAGTAGTAGTAGTAGAAGTAGTAGTAGGCCTAATGGTAGTGGTAGTAGTAGTCGTAGTCGTAGTAGTAGTAGTTGTAGTAGTAGTAGTAGTAGTAGTAGTAGTAGTAGTAGTAGTAGTAGTAGTAGTAGTAGTAGTAGTAGTAGTAGTAGTAGTATTCGCGTATGTGATGCAACGACTTACTCTCAGGTAATGCCGAGCATGGAAAGAAGACTTGCATCCAGGTTCTATACAACGACACGTCATTCGGAGAAAACAGACAGAAGATGATGCGTTCTATTTGATCCAGCTGAAATTGGTGGAAAAAATAAACTGTAAAAACTTATAATGCATAATATTATTATTACAGACTAATACATCTTATGTGTAATTTACGCGGATGACCAACTTGGCTTAAAAGGCCGATTAAATACAATAGCAAAGTAATGTTGTCTTATTGCTAATTTACAGTGTGACTAATTTAGATGAAAAGGCTGATTTTCCTGAAACGACCAATGCATAGGAACCTTACCACTTGATAGGGCGGCTGTAAAAATGAGAAATATAAAAATATGGACTCGCGCAGTAGTAATCAATATACAATTTATACATGCAATAATTACTTAAATACCAAATAATTTAATTATCATATAGGCCTACGCCAACGAAGGATGACTGAGTAATATCGATAACGTATAATTATAGGTCTAACATTATTAAACACTAGTGTATTTGCCCGTCATATTATGACGTCATATTATAGGCCTATGTGTATCGTTGGCTATCGCCATCGTCAAGACAGCTCTTGTCAAGACAACGGTTTGTTTCATAATAGAACAAAACCCGTTTGTGACGTAGCGTTTATCGTCGGACGGACACTATATATGGATATCAATTGTATAGATGGTAAGTTTTTTTGACAGTTCGATATATTTTGAGCTTTCAGCTCCTAATATTGAATTGAATCGGAGAAAATAAGCATTACACTGTATAGAAAGCATGGAAAAACAGAATGCGATTTACCTCCTTTTCCTGTTTTTGTTCCTCCAACCACACACGAACGGTTTTCAGCGCCACAAGAACGGCTTTATCGCTCGGGTATTCTGTTAGAATTATAAAATGCAATCAGCTAAAATTTAGGAAATTATTAAATTTTTTTAGTGAACAGGTGAGAATATGGAGACGTCAGACAAGATTAATACAATGCATTAGGGGGCCCCGTAGAGTAATGGATAACACACTGGCGTGACGAGCAGTAGGTACCAAGATCGAATCCCGGAGACCCGTAAGGTTTATTCAGCCTTCCACTCGCAAGGTGGCGGCGGTGGTTAAATGAATAGTAGGCCGTGATTGAAGCCCTGTTGGATGCCGTATAAACAGTTGTATTCGACTCCTGTAAAACAGTTATCATGTGCTTCTACTGTATATAGCTATACATGTATGTAAGGCGCCCTGCGTGGCTGCCGTTTCTACTATATTTATATTCACTGTACAGCGCAGTGCGGTTAGTAGGCGCTTAAATAAAGAATAGATTATTATTAATTTTTTTTGGCCGCCCGAGGTGTGACCCTCAAGCTCTTAGAGATTGAGAAGGTGCGTGGTTAAATTGGTTTACTGCGCCTCATCCTCCCGATTTGTGCGAATGTTATTATTATTATTATTATTATTATTATTATTATTATTATTATTATTATTATTATTATTATTATTATTATTATTTATATTATTATTATAATTTTTTCACCCGAGGTATATATGATCCCTCAGGTGTCAGATACTAATTAAATATGTTGATTCTGGAGTGGCCGTCCTGGTCAAGATCTGGAACAGCGAAAGCTATTATTATTATTATTATTATTATTATTATTATTATTATTATTATTATTATTTTTTTTTTATTATTATTATTATTATTATTATTATTATTATTATTATTATTATTATTATTATTATTATTATTATTATTATTATTATTATTATTATTATTATTATTATTATTATTATTATTATTATTATTATTATTATTATTATATGTAGGCAGGGTACCTTTTCAATATTCTCAGCAAAGCATAAGGCTTTTTCAGCCGTTTTTGTTTTACTGACCTTAGTGAATATGTCACGCTACCTCTTCATATATTTCTCATTAAGACAAGTAAGTAAGTAAGCGAGTATATTCTTTATTACTATCAACTGCTTAAAGGCCTACTGGATTTGGTTTACATATGGTTTATATAATATAAAGCATTCTCGTCAAAAATGTTTCCTGATTGGATTGTCCGCCCTGGGAATTCCTCGGTCATGCAGTCTCGGCCTCATGGAATAGTGCTGTGGCCTCAGCAGTGGGAGCTGAAGGTTCAGCCCATGGCCCTGGTCAATACCGCAACAAAGAGACCCCCGTCTGCTGTCTGAAGGTGGGGCTATCCGCAGGCAGATAATGCAGCCGCACCAGACTGTCTATCGCGGACTGCAGTCTATCCCACTCCAGTTTAGCCGCGAAGGCCCACGATGCCGGGGCCGCGTATAACAAACGGGCCAATGTGATCTTAGGTACCGGTACCGGAGTTATTGTGTTCGTCTTCCAATGTGAAGGGACGAAGGCATGATGGATGGACATGTTGTACAGCTTTGCGACGGCTCTGCTAGTAGGTGCGCCGCTCCCTTGAACAGCAATGCCAACAGTTCATCCGGGCCCGTATAATCGTATATGTGCACAGCGAAGGTGTTTTCCTATGCAATTTGTCGAGTTTTCATATAATGATCTTCGGTTGTGGCAAAATACGTGTTTTCATTGGGATGTTCGTAATACTACTCCAAATGGAAAGCAACTTTAATAATGGCTAAGCAGCCGTGTATTTAACAGTGTAGTGTGCATTAAATGGACGCTTAATCGCATCCGTAAACTCTACGTTTTCTCACGTCCAACACTGAAATATTATAGGTAATTTAACATGCTACATAAAATTACTAACCATGAGAACCTGCGGCAATGCAGGGGAATGCCTGAAAATTGAAAATAATACATTCAAAATTACTGAAACTTCTGAGGAATTTCGTCTAACACATAACTGTCAAACAGGCCTATTCAATCACAATCTCAACATAATAAATTGAATTAATTCATGCACTAATGATAAATATGAAATACGATGTTTAACACAGGGTATGCTTCATTAGAAATAACATTACGACCTTAGAAATAGTTAACCAAATTCATAAAATTATATTAAATGCGGAGCACAAAAAACTTAAAGTAATGCCAAGAGAATAATAAGTAGACATAACTGTCCAAAAAGTTGCGTTCTTGCATCAGTATCATAGATAGAATGATGCTAGTGTAAAGCAGAAATAAAGAAGGAATATAAAAGTGTCCTTTGAAATAACCTAGTCCAGTCCAATGACTTATACCTCAGCGACGTAATCAAAACCTCCAACCCGATTTGAAAGCTACTAATCTATATATATATATATATATATATATATATTTATATATATATATATATATATATATATATATCACTTCATTTTATTTGCGGATGACACAAATATTTTTTTTGCACACCCTTCTTGGCAAACTCTAATGGAAATAGTGAATTCAGAATTGAAACTCATCAATCACTGGTTCTCAGCAAATAGACTCACCCTCAATGTTGACAAATCTAATTTCATTCTTTTTAAATCCCACAGAAAAATTGTGCCCATAGATATTACCCTTGAAATCGCAGAAACCCCCTTGGACCAAGTGGAGTCTACCAAATTCCTGGGGGTGGTTGTGGATAAACATCTCTCCTGGAGAGACCATATTAACTTTGTCGCACAAAAAATAGCGAAAAACATAGGTATAATTAATAGGATTGCCCACCTACTTCCTGAAGTGATTAGGCTAAATTTATATTATTCTTTAATTTTACCGTATCTAAATTATTGCAATATTGTTTGGGCCTCCACGTACGAATCTAGATTGAATAAATTAATAATTCTTCAAAAAAAGGCAGTTCGGATGGTGGCAGGAGTGCCTTTTGGGACCCATACTGCCCCAATCTTCAGCAGACTTAGACTACTAAATATAAGTCAACTTAGGCTAACACAAATTGGTAAATTTTTCTATCGGTTTGAACACAATAACCTTCCCTCCTCATTCTGTGACTATTTTATCCCAGGATCTCGGATCCACACCCATCACACTAGGAACGCCGCTGCCCTCAGACCAGTCAAGGCTCGTACCAACTCACGACTATTTAGTTTAAAGGCGTATGGGCCCAAAGTATGGGAAACTATACCTCCCGATATCCGTCACTCTCCAAATATAAACTTATTCAAATCTCGTCTGAAATCATTTATCTTGAATGGTTGTTAACGGACCTTGGAACGACCACAGGGTTTGGCCAATGCTGCTCGATGGACGCGCCGCGCCGGGTTACGTGCTGCTCTTCTCCCCATTCATTCATTTTTTCTCCTACTTATTCTTTTCTTATAGGACTGATAGTCCTATTTTCTGTTTCTTTGTTTCTTTTGTTGACGTTTAGTTAAGTATATATAAATGATTAGTTAAGTTTAACAATGATTTATTTTGCTTTCTCTCATGTTTCCACACCAGACCTCAACTATCTACTCCCTCTGGCTTACCATGACTTGACAGTCACTTAAGTTATGTACAACACTAGTAGGTGTCCCTGCTTAGCGGGAGTTACCTCCCTTTAGGGCCACCTTTTGCTCTATCTGAGACAGAACCACAATCCGACTACTTATAGTTTGTTACATAACATGTTTTTGTTTTGTTTTGTTTTGATGGAAGCAATAAAATGATTTGATTTGATAAAAATGATTTGATATATATATATATATATATATATATATATATTGTTAGCTTGTTAGTCTAGAGGTGAAATGTGAGTTAGAATGATACGAGAAATGACAAGAAAAACGAAGACTTTCGCAATATTGATAAAACGTATATTTACACTATGTACATAATTGAAACGATACTCACACATACAAGACAAAACGAAACGCCAAAAGACAGACTCTCCGAGAAGACGCCTGCACAAACTCCACAAAGGAAGATACAACTCGAGAACCGGCAATTAAACATGAGTAGCGACCACGTAGGGTACACTCTCTGAAAACGACCACAAAGGGTACTTACAAGCGTGACACACAACGATGCACGACTAACACCTTACTTAACTAAAACCGGTCTCCCTGTAGACACAAGAACACTGCTATATATAGTCAACGAGACCATCCTACATTTAGCTTCAAACGAGGTGCGTCTTAACTAAGGTTAGAAAGTGCACGTGAGGATGATAATGGCGGGATGGCTGTAGGCCACTCCCAACGGACCCCCCGACAACGAAAAGAGGAAACATTAAAAGTGTTTCCGACCATGCAAAAACTACAAATGTACATGAATTGAAACTATCTCTAAAGTTCACAACATATCAGTCCACTAGAAACGTTTACAACACAAAAAAGAATCATCTATGTAGGCTTAATGCAAGAGACCGACAGTCCGTAGAAATCTATGGAAAGTTCGTACATTTAAAATGAGGGGCGACTTAATATGTCTGGTAACACATTGTCACGACCACGCCGATGCTTAATGTTCAAGGAGTATTGTTGGAGGTCAAGACTCCATCGCAAAAGTTTCGCATTCGAAGGAGCCATGCGATTTATGAACTGTAGTGGACTATGGTCCGTATAGACGACCACTGGCGCGGAACCAAAGTACACGCTGAACGCGCGTACACCGACCACCAGCGCAAGTGCCTCCTTCTCAATGGTCGAATAGCGTACTTCCGCCGAACTCAACTTCCGACTCAGGTAGCAGACCGGGTGTTCAATCTCGTCAGTTATCTGAAATAGACAACCTCCCAAACAAAAGTACGAAGCATCTACAGCCAAATAAAAGGGTTTGTCAAAATCTGGCGGTTTAAGTATAGGCCGTGAAGCCATCCTAGACTTCAAATCAATGAATGCATTCTCAGCCTCAGGAGACCAAGTAAACCTGTGACCTTTCTTAAGTAACAAAGTAAGAGGTAACGTTAACTGAGAGTAATGCGGCAGAAACTCGCGGTAATAACCAGCCAAACCCAGAAAAGATTGAACCTGCTTCTTATTTTCAGGACGCGGAAATCTTAGCAAAGACTCGACCTTCTGCATGCGTGGCTGAATAGAGTTCAAACCAATATGGTGACCCAGAAAATCTATCTCTGCATTAGCAAAGACACACTTCTTCAAATTCAATGTAAGTTTAGCGTTAGCAATACGTGTTAACACTCTTTTCAAGTGAGACAAATGTGAGACCCAAGAACAACTGAAATAATCAAGTCATCTAAATATCCATCACAAAACTCATCTAAGCCATGCAACAGTTTCGCAACCAAACGTGAAAATGAGGCTGGTGCGTTTCTTAAACCGAACGCCATATAGCGCCACTGGTAATGACCATGTGGGGTCACAAATCCAGTTAAAGGGATTGATTTACTATCAAGAGGAACTTGCCAGAAACCTCGTGTCGCGTCAAGCTTAGTCAGAAATTTGGCTTGTCCAACCTTGTCAATTAACGATTCTACACGTGGCATCGGAAAAGGATCGGCTACCGTAAGCGCATTCAACTTACGAAAGTCTGTGCACAGCCGCAGAGACCCATCCGATTTAGGTACAAGTACAATAGGCGAAGCCCACGCACTTTCGGACTCCTCTACAATGCCTTCTTCAATTAGGCCTTTAATCTCTTTGTCTACCTGTGCCATACGCTCAGGATGCAACCGATAGGCTGTCTGTCGTACTGGTCGTGCACCAGGTATCAACTCAATACGGTGTGCAATAAGTGAAGTCTTGCCAGGTACATCGCTAAACACACCCTTAAACCTACTAAGCATGCCCAGCAATTCATCCCGTTGCACAAAATCCAAAGGACTATTTGCGACCACCTCCTCTAATTTAGGCGAATCAGACACATTCACACTTGCAGGCACAACCAAACCGACATCAAGTGTAGGCGTACAATCAAGACGCGACTCATATTTCTTCATGAGGTTCACATGCACAACACGTTTACATTTCCGTCTATCCGGAGTGGCAACCAAATAATCAACAGGTCCCAACCGTTCCAAAACGACATATGGGCCAGCATACTTAGCCTCAAGTGGCTTCCCAATCAACGGTAAGAGCAACAAAACTTGCTGTCCAATTTCAAAGTCAACAGCTTTTGCACACCTATCATACCATAGTTTTGATTTCGACTGTGCGACTAACGCATTCTCATTCGCCATACGTACAGACGTACGAATTCGTTCACGCAAATCCATCACAAAGTCAACCAGATTTGTCTTACTCACTCCAGACAAAACATCATCATTCAACCAACTCTGCTTTATCAAACGCAAAGGTCCATTCACACACCTTCCAAAGACAAGATCAAAACTACTGAAACCTAGTCCTTGTACAGGAACTTCACGGTAGGCAAATAGAACCCACGGCAAAATTTGATGCCAGTTGCCAGGAAAATCCTCAACAATTGCCTTAAGCATATCTTTCAACGTTCTGTTAAATTTCTCGCAACACCCATTACTCTGAGGATGATACGGACTAGTTTTCAACTGCACCACACCACATTCTTGCAGAAAAATTTGCATCAAATCAGACATGAAGTCAGTGCCACAATCCGACAAAATCTCAGTTGGAAACCCAAACATTGTGAACACAGATATTAAGCATTTCGCTACATCATGCGCTGTGTGGTTTCTCAACGGAAACGCAAAAGGATAGTGTGTTGACAAGTCAATAACAGTAAGTATGAAACGATTTCTCGTACCGTCACACACACTTAGGGGTCCAACTGTATCGATTGCCAGGCGGGAAAAAGGTTCCGCTATGACAGGAAGATTTATCAGAGGTGCCCGAGAGAGAGGTGCCCCCTTACCTAGTCTCTGACAGACATCACATGTTCGACAATAGGTACGAACAGAAGAATTAATGCCAGGCCAATAAAAATGACGCATTAAGCGGTCCAAAGTTTTCTTCACACCCAAGTGACCACTTGCAAGGATATCATGAGCAACGTACAATAACTTAGCACGCAACTGCGTAGGAACAACAATTTGCGTATACCCTAAATCATCAGGCGTATCTAAATCCTTCCACTGCCTCACCAAAATTCCGTTAACAATCGAATACGATTGGCGTTCCATATACTGACCATCCCTTCGCTCAACCAGCTGATACAAGGGAAGCAAAGACGTATCGGCTTTCTGCATATTAATTAAAGTCTCGCGCGACACTACATTGGTTAAATCAACATGCACTGCAGTAGACTCTTTAAATAAGGCACTCAAGTCTACGTCTAACTGCACATTTATATCAGCAGAATTATCTTCTACAGATTGAGTATGCGACACAGGTAAAGAGCCAGAATCGGTCAATTTAGTTTGAGCGCGCCTAGTCACTCCCACATTTATCTCATCTTGTGGACTATCCAAGTCGTTACCAATTAGAACGTGAATGCCAGGTGGCAAATGGTCTACCAACCCACATAAGATAGTGCCGTTAGCAAATTTAGACTCAACTCGAATTTCAACCAAAGGAACACGAAGCGTGACACCCGAAATACCTCTAATAAGGCGAACCTCACCGGTGTCACAGAACTCATTAGCATGCAATAATTCCTTGCTAGCCAAGCTTTGCAATGAACCAGTATCTCTTAACACAACAATATTGCGAGAAAGTCCAGTAGGCGTATACACATAGCCAGACGAACAGAATGACAAGTAGCCAGCGTCGACCATTTTAGTCGGCCTATCCTTCACTTGTACAGACATATCTACGCCCGTGACTAATTCTACATTCCTAGGATTGGTGTTCTGCTGAGCAGCGAAATCCCGTTTTGACCTCAATTCTGGATGTAATTTGTAACATGAAGAAACCCCATGATTAGATTTATCGCAGTAAGTACAAACAATCTGGGAGTCAAATGACTTGTGAAATTGAAATTGGCCCTCTTTACGGAAATTTTTCGGCGACCAATGGGCTTTTGCTCCACGACCCGAATCACGACCAAATCCAAAATTTTCCCGTTTTTCATCATTCGAATGCAAGACAGAAGCATGCGCAGGGAAGGGCTTATATAGAATAGCAAATTCGTCTGCTAACTTTGCGGCGTCTGAAACTGTCGCGGGCTTTTTGTCAATTATCCATCTATGGATTTCAACAGGCAAGCAAGTCACAAATTGCTCAAGTTTAAAGACTTCAAAGGCCTTAGTCAAGTCATTAAACGCATTTTCACCTTCCAGCCACCTTTGAAAAGGTAACGCCAAGCGGAAAGCGAAAGCAGAGTAAGTCTCCTGCGCACCCTTAACCAAAGTTCTAAAGCTCTTCCTATAGAATTCCGGCACCCTAGCGAATGCAGTCAACAAAGCCTGTTTTAGGGTGTCATAATTCTTGCAGCCCTCAAGAGATAACTCCGAAAAAACCTGTTGGGCTTTACCTGTTAATTGAGGGTGTAACAAAGCAGTCCATTTATCTCTTGAAAATTTATGAATAGTCATAGCCTTCTCAAATGAAACAAAGTAATGCTCTATATTCGTCTCGTCAAATTTAGGGACCAATTTAATGGCAGAAGCTATGCGAAACACATCTTTGTCCTGTTCGGGACCTGGGTTCAAAACCTTAGCCTCTATGCGCTTTAGCTCTAACACATATTGTCTCTGCCTCTCTTTATCTTCACCCTCTGCTCTCCTCACTCGTTCTCTTTCCTCCATCTTCAATTTTTCCTGCAATTCAGCCTTTCGTTCCTCACTCTCCGCTTTCCTGATCTCTCGTTCTTGCTTTCTGTCTTCAGCCTCTCGTTCTCGCTTTCTGTCTTCCATTCTCAACTTCTCCAATTGAAATTCTCTGTCACTATCTAACTTCGTCAATTCAGTCTTTTCTACCGCATCCCGAGACCCAATCTCTAGCGGTGGAACTCCAAAATGGAACACTTCTTTTTCCTGCGTTCTCAATTTAGCAAGAATTTTCTGCATTTGCGGCTTACTCATGCCTTTAGTGTCCTGGTCTAATTTCTCTAATTCAAATCTTAGTTCGTCAGCCGACATATCGAAGATGTCGTACAAACTCAAGGACTTAGTCACCGGAGAGTGAAAGCCACTTCCAACCGGAGAAGCGGGTACCGACGTGTCTGACCCAAATGTAGCCATGATACAAAGGTCGTATGCACAAAAACGTGTACAACTTCCAAAGAAACCGTCAAATACGCAAATACGCAGACCCAATTTCCAATTTTGAAATTCCAATTTAACAAAACGGAAAACAGTGAATTTTAAGGACGAGCCCCCATATGTTAGCTTGTTAGTCTAGAGGTGAAATGTGAGTTAGAATGATACGAGAAATGACAAGAAAAACGAAGACTTTCGCAATATTGATAAAACGTATATTTACACTATGTACATAATTGAAACGATACTCACACATACAAGACAAAACGAAACGCCAAAAGACAGACTCTCCGAGAAGACGCCTGCACAAACTCCACAAAGGAAGATACAACTCGAGAACCGGCAATTAAACATGAGTAGCGACCACGTAGGGTACACTCTCTGAAAACGACCACAAAGAGTACTTACAAGCGTGACACACAACGATGCACGACTAACACCTTACTTAACTAAAACCGGTCTCCCTGTAGACACAAGAACACTGCTATATATAGTCAACGAGACCATCCTACATTTAGCTTCAAACGAGGTGCGTCTTAACTAAGGTTAGAAAGTGCACGTGAGGATGATAATGGCGGGATGGCTGTAGGCCACTCCCAACAGAATATATATATATATATATATATATATATATATATATAGTCGGGTAAATATATAATCCTCAATGAAAAGAACAAAGCTTATGAGAAAAGAAAAGAAATTTACCAACGAATTTATTCGCGACCCCTTCAAATACTTCAAGCAATTTCTGTAACAACTTTCCAAAAGCGTAGGATCCACTCCTTGCGGACCAACTGTGTGCACCACGTCTAAAGGTAAGTAGGTAAATATGACACACTTGTTGTACGCCAATATAGTAACTCCTTAGATGTGTAGTTCCAAGGTCGAATCATTTTACTAAGGCTCATGCGTGACCAGAGTAATTCAACGAAGGGACAACTTTTTCCAACACATAGTTTTATAATACTCTAATAAGCTAAAGAAAATCTATGAATTATGAATAGTTCCCGGAAAGAACACTAGAAAATAGCCTAAGGTTTGAATAGTTTGATTAAAGTTCATGAAATGACTCTACCAGTTTGAACCATAAAATGAAATAAACCTGTAAATAATTGCGAATAAACTCTATATTCCAGCTCTGTGATTCCTGGAGCTTTATGCGTTTATAAGCTAAAGAAGTAAAGTCTTGATGGAGTTTATTGGCAAATTTAATGTCAAATAGTATCATTACAATTCGGTTGAATGCCACACTCACGTTTGGCCGGCAAGTTGAAACCTGAAAGGAAAACAACATGTATTAAATCAATATATATGATGCAACACAGATACAATATGCTAACTGAGCAGCGCAAATAGATTCTAATGACAGATGATTTGATCTAAAGTGATCTGATGCAAGATATTTAATTTTAATTTGCTTTATTCTATTTCAGTTTAATTCGATTTGTTTTGTGCTATTTCATATTTCATCTACTTTATTCTATTTTTGCTACTCCATTCTATTTTATTTATGTTTTTCAGGAACCCTTTTGTCATGTATACCTAGATGAGTTCTAGTTCCTCGAGGCATAGCTAGGCCCCTGTCCAGGATTATGGGCGATGACAACGGCAAGGCAAGGGAGAACCGCCATGAATGCAACGATCCTGAGGGCGGTCAAGGGCACGACGAGTTAGTATGCCGGCGTCAGGATATTGCTGGATGATTTCCCATCTTATTACCGTTCAATTTCATTCCGTTCTATGTAGTATGCTGTATTTCATTCTATTCCATTCGGTTCCATTTCATTCACTTCTGTTCCAGTGTAATGAACTATGATCACATGTAGGCCTATTTCATTTTCAAATGATACGCTAAAATAGTAGGCTACCGTACTGAGCTTTCAGCCTCTACGTACCCGCAGTTATTATGGCTCCTCCTGTTTTGCACGCAATCAGTTCCTTCATTTTTTTCTCCAACTGTTGTCCAGCCACAGAGTTAATCCTTCGACTGACTGAAATTAACATAACCCAAAACTAACGCTGAATTTTAGTATAATTTATAGGCCTAGGCATACATACATCAGTATGTAGGCCTACACAGGTATTTAGGGCCTGTGTGCGTATGTATGTATACAGGCAAGTATGTATGCACTTTTAACGCTGGAAAAACCCTCTGTCTGCTCAAGCGTAAATGGTGTTAAGGTAAATAAAAAAAGAACTTCGTCGGTAAGCGAAAAGTGCTCAGATAAATAAAATAGTCATTTCCGGCGAGCTTTCGCTTACATGTAGACCCCAACCGACGGATTTCCAGCCAGATGATAATAGACACCATGCTGGAGGATGTATGAAAGTAGCTGGGTATCCACTGACGGTAAGGACAAAAGTGTACAGTGATGTATTAGATGGCTATGTTTGTATTATCTACACACCTTGGTTATCCAATGAATGGATGAAGGTGTTGTCAAGAAATAGTATTAAGATCGGGTGGAATTATCTAGAATTATGTAGGATGCATCTGGTATGATCTTCTAAACCAGTGCTTCCCAAACTGTGGTCCGTGGAGTCAGTCAAGAAACTGGACCAAAAACTCTATGCGTTTTCTCTATTAAGTCTCGCTTCAAAAACGCGATTGTCTCGCAGTCAAAAGCATATTTTTCACAAGATATGTTCTGTAAGTAAATGTACTTCAGCTACTGTTAACGAAGAAATAGTAATTCGACAAAATGCTGATAGGTCAAATAGAAGTTGTTGTTCGCCTTTACTAGAAATTTTAATCGTAACATTTGTCGGCTTCTAGACCGGCAATTGGAAACCACATGTGACGTATATCTTTCGTCTTTAATAACCTGGTCAATTCAATTCATTTGAAAATAAATTTCTTTAGTGACAGTCCAATGATCGTAAATTTAGGTTTCTACTAGTGAAAATTTAGAATAACCGCCTATCTTTATGCATTTACTAGGGAACCTAATTAGCGGGACTTAGGTCCTTTCAGGTGCCCCCAATTGTGCCCATCTGAGCACAGTGTAAAATGATTTATGTGTAACTTGTACTGTAAACGTTCTGATGGACCAATAAACTGGTGGCTATGATCATGGTTATGGTTATGTCAGATATGCCTACGGCGTGTAACATAAGGAACAATTCGAATTTCTGTGATTAAAGTTGTGTATAAATTAATTCCATTGACAAGCTGCGATTGAAATTAACCACTCTAAATTACTTATTCATCTGTTTGGGCAGCGAATGTTCTATATTTATCCCAAGCAGTAAGTGGGAAATAACAAAAGATTAGCAAGAGCAAACCTCCTCCAGTAGATATCAGATTGCTACTGGTTGAGCTAACGATTGCATCGACTTCAAGTAAAGTGATGTCGCCCTTGAAAAGTGATATTTTGCTATTAATCTCCGGATCTATCTGGAATCCACTTCCAATTTCTTGTTTCCACATTTCATCTACAACAAATTAATGAATTGGTTTACTGGCGAGGCTATTTCGTCTGAAAATGCACGTCTTTGGTTGTGGTATCCTTAAGGCGCCTCTGTAAGTGTCTTCATTTAAGAAATTTGGATGTCTTATGTTATGCTAGAACAGTCCGTAAATTTGGATCTTACTTCTAGCATTGTCTAAACAAATCTAGGCAGCAATTTAGTGAGGAAGATAAAGGCGCTATGCCAATGTCTATATGTACTAGATTATGTATCCATGCAATAGTTCATATATATACGTTGTACAGAACCGTGGCATTTTTGTTTCATGTTAATTTCGTTTAACCGCAGAGTGCGGTTTGGCAGCTGGTTTATAATGATGAGACATTGTCATGTTGTTTAGCAGACCTTTGCCTTGTAGGCACTTTATCAGCTCCTTTCTGTCGCTTTCGTAAAACTCTGTCCACGTTGGAATATCCCTCAACTGCGCAACGCGTTGGTTTGAGTCTATGGCTCTGGAAAACCTGAGAAAAGATAGGATGGTCTCTTGAAGTGATTGGCAGTGATATTATCGTTAACGAAAACGAAACGAAAACGAAAAAGAAAAGTCAATCGTTAAGGAAAACGAAAACTGAAGCGAAAAAGATTTTAGAAATGGAAACGAAATAAAAACGAAAGCGAAAAAGATTTTGGAATCGAAAACTAAATAAAAACGAAAAAGATTGGATGTAAAACTAATAAAAACTAAAACGAAAATGATTTTTGGAACGATAATACATGCATACATACGAACATGCATACATGCATACCGACACATATACATACACACATACATACATACATATACAGTGTACGCATACATACATACATACATACCCACATACATACATACATGCATACATGCATGCAAACCAACATACAATGTATATATTTATGTATGTATGTAGGTATGTACTACTAGTGTGTGTACAACAGAAAATGTCAACGACACAAAATGAAAGGATTTTCAATAGAAAAACGCAGAACATAAACCACATGAATTTCGGCTTACCTTAGGTATTTACCGTATGACAGAAGTTTACCTATTGATCAAGTTTACTGCTCATCATAAATTTAAAAAGTCGAGAATAAGTGTTTCAACCAGGTATCTTGAATCAATAATGGAAATGTGCAAATTATGTTATCCAAAATACTACTTGGTTTACAATGATTTTAAAGGTTTTGACTTGACGGGCTTTAATTAAAATGCTCCCCCTAAATAACACAATGTCAAACACTTGAACTTTCTTTGAAACTAGCAAAAGGACCAGTGCGTTTTTTCATCCGGAACGCGCCGGAACGGCGTTCCGGCACCTTTTCCCAGCTACAAAAAAATTATTTATTATTTTAATAATGAATACAATTATTTAGTTATTTTAGTATAATTTCAGTGTTGTGAACTGTTTTCAGTGTTTAGTCAGACTCCTCTAAACCCCCAATCCCGTTTTTGTAGGGATTTTAGCCCTTTCTTAATTGTTCAGTTCCGGAACACTTATTTCTAAAAAAAAGCTCTGGCAAGGACTGACGAGATTCTGGAATTACAGTATGTCTAATATCAATCTTGACAAACGATAAAGCAATAGCTGTTGGTTTGTCTGCCTATAGTAAACCCTTTTTGAAACAATTGAAAAGCTCACGCATAGAAAAGTTCGCATATATTTTAGGAATAGAGTAATGGAGTTTCGACGTTACTGTTTTGGCTACTGTTTTGTGGAGTTAGTATTTGCTCCGCCATGAACTCGAACAAGCAGTGTTTAATCTAGTCCCCCCTCTTATGGGGTGGGGGTGGGGGGAAAGGGTTTGTGAGGGGAGACCGTCAAGGGCGACGTTTTTGGGAAATTTTCATCCGTGTCCGAAAACTAACGACTTCTTGGGGAATTTCGTCCGTCTTCCAAAAAGTTGATGATTTTTTTAGTCATTTGTCCTTAAAAGTAAAATTTTCGTGACTTTCTTCCGTCTTCCAAAATCTATACACTTTTAATGACTTTCTTCTTCGAAAAAAGTTGATGACTTTTTTTAGTCATTTATCCTCATAAGTTCTGTTTTCCTGACTTTCTTTCGGATTTCTGAAATTCATCTCTTACGTTACTCAACTCTGGGGGCCACAGTTCTATCCTGGGGGGAAAATTGACCCCCAAAAACGTGTCTACAATACAAAATTCCTGGCCTCTGGGAAGCATAAATCCTGGGGGGGGGACATTTCCTCCCAGAGACGTCTAGATTACTCACTGTCGAACAAGGAAAGTGAGCGTAGACAGATGAGTCAAATTGTAGTCTTTGAAGCTTTTGTTCTCATTGTAGTCGAGATCGACACCTGTAAAATCAATTCCGAAATTGGTCACTGAAACTGCAGCTCTTTAACTTCAGCGATATTGACTACTGCTCTAATAAAGGACATAAATGCATCTGTAGTATGTTTCTAACGCCATTCCTAATCCTAAACTAGTCCGTACCCATTACCTTGCCCTTACTGGTACCGTAGGCCTACCCCATAATCATAATGCTATTACTAACTGGCCCAGTTAGCTACATTGGTAAGATCGTAGGCTGCGTCCCATAGTCATCTGTTTTAGAGAGCATGCTGATAGTATTTCGCTTCCCAAAGGTGGCTTCTTTCAGAGATTTAAATTTCGGGCTATTACGGTCCTTAGGGCCTACCCTGGGACCTTAAATGGCATGGCGCCTATTCAAATGGGCAGCGGTGGTGAAGGATCTCACCCGATCAATTCATTGATAAATGAGCAGGGTCGAGGCCATCTACGGGCGCTATAAAGAATCGCGTACATTTGCATTTATATTTACATTTAATCCTAACCTTAATCGAAATTGATTATAGTCCAAAGCCCAAATATGGCCAACAATCAATCATTCAATCTTTTTTCATGCATATAACTCTCACTAGAGTCAAAATCCCAGTTCATAATCCTAACCTCGCCCTAAGAGTAACCACAGCCTTACCATAACCATGATCATAACCAAAGACGTACCCTAACCATAAGCCTAATACTGAATCGAACCATAACCTTAACCCTGAGTCTAACCCTAACTCTATTTATAACCCTATTTAACCGTAACTCTATCCCTAATGGGTGGATTATATCTCACCCGATCAATTCATTGAGAAATGAGCAACTTCTAAGTCCCTATATAAAAAGTGTAAATTTACATTTAACTAAACGCTAAACTTTTACCCTGTACTTGTAGAGGTCTTTAATAGGCCACATCTGCATGCCAACAAAAGTTCTTTAGTGCATACGTAGCCTATGTCAACAGTAGTTCATTAATAAATCCTTATATCGAAAATAGTTCGCAGAGGCACAATTCATGAGTTGAGGCCCAACTTTGGTAACAACAAAACGATGAAAATTTACTGAAAAGTTTGAAAAGGTCATCGTTATCTCTACCTCCAAAAATGAGCCTCATGTCTTCTGGATCCATACCGTTGGCAAATTTCACAGAAACTTCTCGGAACAGTTCATCGACTCCAGCACTCTAAGAAATTATCATTTAAAATGAGACAATGCTACAGTTGAAGTAGGTCGTAATTGTAATTGGAAATTTGTTAGCGCCACTTTAAAAAAGAACTATTCTCTACACTAGCCCGAATGACGTTCAAATGTCCTTTGCGACAGAAATATAATCAGGAAGCAAAGTGATGCACAGAAAATGAGAGAGACACCATCAATGGGCTCATGCACATTGCACAACCGTGGAGCCCAACCAACTTATTCCTACCCAGAGCTGACCGATGTTGACCTAATACCACCACGGATTCTAAAGACATTTTTCTCCTCCCTGGTCTACCCATATTTTACGTACTGTAATTTAATTTGGACATCCACCTATAAAACTAACTTACAGATTGGTTGTCCTCCAGAAGAGAGCTGTCAGAACCGTAACCGGTAAGCTTACTCCCTGTAAGTTCCACACAAGGCGACTATTCAGAGATCGGCTTGCTTATTATCATGCAAATAAGGACTCTCCAAATAGGTGAATTTATGTATTGTTATAATTATAGCCTTCTCCCGGTCGTATATAGGCATCTCTTCCAACTTTCCACCGAAATCCATAACCACCAAACTAGAACCTCTGGCTCATATCACGGATCCTACGCTCACACCAATACACGTCTCTTATCAATAAGATTTACTGGCGCCTGTATAGCCTATGGAATAACATACCTGCGTCGATTCGTCAATCTCCAGGGAGAGCGAAATTTAAGTCTAAACTACTTTATTACTTGTTCTCTACGGATGAACAAGACAGTGATTAAACAACTACTGCTTCCACAATAACACGTGTAGAATTCTTCAACACACTCCTAATTTCCTCATAATTACTTATGTGTGCCTTGTCCTAGTCATTATGGTTAAGTTGTCTGTAATCAGGTTGTTTTCGTTTTCAAGACTATGAGTATGATATTTAAAACCTGATTCAATTGATGTGTGCCTTGCTGATCTTAGTTAAGCTACTTAGTTAGGCCCGAAGTGTTCTCCGTTTGAAGGCTTCGTTTTCCAATTGTCAGTCCGCTTTATTAATCTAGCTAACAATGTATCAGGAGTCCCATGTAATTGTTGTAATGTCACTGTCTGTAACACCATGAACAAAGATTGATTGATTGATTGATTGATTGATTGATTGATTGATTGATTGATTGATTGAGTACAGGATTGCAGTAAAATGTTCAGAGTTTCTTAACCAAGCTGCGTCAATGGTACTCAGCATCTTGCACTGATGCCACGTACACTACTTGACCGATTCGCAAAACCTAAATTGATGCAGGGTTTGAATTGTCAAATGCGAACTGGTGGAGTTGTCATGTCCGTATGTCCCGACCCTGTAGGCTACGTGCTAAATTTTAGCGGGTGTAGGTGTATCGATCATTAGCTGTGTCTAAGATATCGACAATGAAGAATACTTATTGGAAAACCCTAGAGTTTTTTTCAGAAGATTTCTAGCAAATAAATTATTACTTGACGTACACTGAAGTCGTCTGAATGAAAACAGAAAAAGGACAAAGCAGTAGTTCTAATTAGCCTAACTAAGAAAAATAAGATACAGTGACCCAGTGAAAGATGTGCTACAGGTTTAACTACTACCCCTCCCCAAAGTGCTTTTTGGGAATTAATTGGAGGGGTTCAAAAATAAATTTGGGGTTGAACGCTCACAACTCCCGATAATTCCATCCCTGAATTGATGTCCACAGAAACTCACCTCTTTTAAGCCAATAAGCTGAGTCTTTTCTCCATCGCTAACGCTAAAATGGAGAAAAGCCATGATCCGGATTACAGCGATAGTCGTACAGTCTTAAAATATTGTAATTGCCTAAAGCAAACTCAGAACTGAATCGAATATGCTGTTGCCTTGAAATTGCAAAAACGAATTCAACACAGAACTCTGTTAGACTGTTATCTAATAAACCTACGATTATGCATTTGCGAACTTATAGCTTGCTAAGGATCTGAAAATGAAAGTAACTGGCCCTTGGGCTTCTTGATAGGCCTTATTTGATACTACACTGTATATCCAGCGTGTCCAAGGTGAACTTTTGTTTTATTACAAAAAGCAATCATTAGGTTTACAGCAAGGTGTTAAGTATGGTAGTATGCTATGCACATATACATGTTTAGCCTTTTAATGACTGTTAAATTTAGTTTCGACACATTGGAAATTTCTAACAGTTGAAGCTAACGAGCTTCGATGTGAATCATGTAACCGCATAAACTGCCGACTAAAAAATTAGTAAATGACGTGAATCTAAAGACTAGTAACTGTAGCCGGTGTAGCGGGATGGACGTTTCACAGATCGAGTAATGACTTGCGGTGATTCCGTGGTTCTTAATGACTCATCATTGCAAAAGATTTAACGATAATGAGTTGGGGCGTCCGTTGGCAACTTGGGTTATAACTGATGCGTTCAATTGGCACCAATTAGAAACGCTGCCGCCACTGGGAATGGGAACTTGGGAGCTGGGGTGATCACTAGCGCTGGCCGCTGGATTTATCTCTCAAACGATTGGCATTACTGCCTATAGCTGTCAGGAAATGTTAGCCTGTCGCCCGGGTGGCCCGACTGCGTCCGGAAAAATTACTTCGGGAGGTGGTGGGCTGGTGGAACTATGTTCGATAAATCATGAAATGATGAAAATCAGTAATCGCGATGGTCCTACAGCTATAGGTTTTCGTTGGGCGTTTTAGTTTTCGTTTTCGTTATATGTTTTTGTTATTATTAGTTTTGACTGTTTTAGTTTCAGTTATCGTTTTTCGTCTGTTCGGCTAGTTTTAGTTTTTATTTCGTTATCGTTTTTGTATAAGTTTTCGTTTTAGTTATAGTTTTAGTTAACTCAAACCTTTAGTTTTCGTTAACGAAGGTTTTCGTTTTCGTTACCGTTAACGAAAACAACACTAGGCCTACCTACGATTATGCATTTGCGCACTAATTAGCTTGCTAAGGTTCTGAAAATGAAAGTAGCCTAACTGGCCTTTGGGCTTTATGATAGGCCCTGTTTGATACTAGACTGTATAACCAGCGTGTCCAAGGTGAACTTTGTTACTATGTGAGATAACGTAAATGTACAAGTACACGTTTTTCTACAGAGACCGTATGACCTTGACCCGGCTCATCTTTCAGTGAATTGATAAAGTTAGAACCTTCACCCGTTGGTGAAGGTTCTAACTTTATCCCGTTTGATATATGCAACGTCATTTAAGGTCCCCGTGTACAGTCTGGGTCAGTGGTTCTGACAGGGATGAAAACTCTTCTGAACCAAGTTTAATAACTGTTCTGTTTTAGTTATCGTCTATCTGGATGACTGAAAATTAAGGCGACGGGACGATTTTAGTTTTCTATGTGCACTGTAAAGAGAGTCTCCGTTGCATGTCTACCTCGATTGTATAGACAATTTACTTCATTTAGTTGTGACTGCGTAGATGTCTCGTAGCGTCTGATCCGTGCGTGGGAGACGCTAGTCGATCGATTAGAACGTTAGGCCTCTAACGCCGAGAGTAGCCTACTGTTTCAAGTCTCCATGCACTCAGGCGATCACCATGTAAGGACCTTCAACAAGTACTTCACGTAAACTTGCTAAGCGCTATCGATGTTCTGTCGTTTGGTCGTATGTGCAATTCTGAACTTAGGAAAGAGGGCAATATCAAATGCAGTTATGTTGTATTGCATGTAAACAGTCGCCATTAGAACACTATCTTGAAACAGATCACGACTTTCGGTGATACAATACCGGCTTGTTGTCACACACATACACACACACACACACACACAAACGCACACAATCAAGGCTTATGCTTTTGAAGTCATTAGTAGGGGAGGACCCGTTGTATTTTGTTCGATCAAATGTAATTACCTCTTAAATTGGATGAAGAATGAATAATATTTTGAAAAAGACCAATTACTTTGTTCTGTGGCACTTTCTGGGCGATCGGATAGGCCTCTAATATTTTAACCTGTCACCGAAACTGACCCAAAGACCAGGCAGATTTGATTTGATACACATCCGGTGAATAAGCTTCGGTGTCTGACCCAACTTCTAAGACTTACATTTATATTCACATTTGTAAATCACAGGCATGCTGATTACATGTAGGCGCAGAGACAAAACCAGGTCGTATAGTCATTTTGAATATATTTTCGTTTAATCGAAAATAAACCTACAATTACAACCAAGACGTTTCCCTTTAGCAGGGCTCAACTATAATGGCGAGTGAACATAATGCGGGAGAGAAAGCACTGTCGGGCTATATTATGTTATACATGCGCTGGCTACCGATCAAACTTTCTATTACGCAATACGCATGATTGTTTATGATTTTATTATGCATGATTAAAAACAGATAATCAACAACCATAATTAAGAAAGGCCTAGAAATAATCAAATCCTCAGAAATAGTGTACTCAGAAACTTACCTTTTATGTGAATAGGCCCAGGGCCACCGACATAAATTTCGGGCCCCTAGGCAGAGCAACCACGGGCCCCTAAACTATCATTAGGCTTTATGAGAAAAGTTAATTGCGGGCCCGGCCCGGGCCCGGAAAATCGGCGGGCCCCCGGACATTTGCCCCTACCACCCTCGGCGGCCCTGAATAGGCCGAGTCTTTATCCCAACGCTAGCGTTAAACTGGAGAAAAGTCATGCATACAGTTTTAAAATATTCTGATTACCTAAAGCAAACTTAGAACTCAGTAGAAATAACCATGTTGTTTTGAAATTCCAAATACGAGATCAATATAGAACACGCAAACTGTTGTCCAAGTCTACGATCATGCATTTGCATTTACGATCATGCAGTTTGGCAGAGTGTCTGCGTATATGAGGGACGTCCTCCACTGGCTCCCCTACCCACAGCGCATCACTTACCGAATCTCTGCCTTGGTCCGGCGGTGCTTTGAAGGTTTGGCCCCTCCATACCTGCGGGAGCTCTGCTGTCCCACCTCATGCTCGCAGCGCCGTTCCTCTCTCCGCTCAGCTGCGCAGGCTGAACTTGTTGTTCCCCGCGTACGGACAACCATACGGCAGCGCCGTGCCTTCTCTGTGGCTGCCCCCATGACCTGGAATGGGCTTCCTACCAAGCTCCGTCAATTACCGATTCGTCATTTCACCCTGTTTCTTACTGTCCTCAAAACTGCGTTATTTGACCGTGGTTGGGCTGGGAGTGCTCCTGAGTAGGCAATCTTGAAGGGGCGCTATATAAAACTACTTTAATAATAATAATAATAATAATTTGCGAACTTATACCTTACCGAGGATTTGAAAATAAAAATAAATAGCCATTTTTGGTTTTCATACTCCACTGCATAACCAGATTTCTTAGAGAAAGTGCGGTTGCACTTTTAGGCAAAGTACACAAGTAGACAGATGAAACTCTTTTGAACCCCTTTTAGGCCACAACTGTTCTGTTTAGATTAACCATTTCTAAGACCTGTCCAGCGTGCAGGTCTGCAACATTTATATCTAGTTTCTAGGCTAGAATCTCAACGTTGCCTTTGACTCTTCGGCAAGTCTTCGTCGACCTCGGTGATCTCTGTTATTTGAAGGAAAAATTAACGATTACTTGCGGAGAACTAAGAGGCAATCCCATGATGGGGAAAATTACTGAGTAGTCAAGACGCATAATATAGTGTCTTTACAACGTCTAAAAGCAATGGAAGCATAATACTAAATTTTCTAAATAGAATTCCGCACACAAGTAAACAGAGACAGCAACAGAGAGACAGAGAGAGACAGACAGACAAACAGACAGAGACAGAGAGAGATAGACAGAGACATGCATGGAAACCGATGCACAGACGTGGAAAAAGACAAGACACAGATTTAAAGACGCAGTTAGTCGAGGTAGACATACAGAGATAAAGACAATGAGATTGACTCACACACACACACACACACACACACACACACACACACACACACACACACACACACACACACACACACACACACACACACACACACACACACACACACACACACACACACACACACACACACACACACACACACACACACACACACACACACACACACACACACACACACACACACACACACACACACAGAAGTATAGACACTCCCCTCCAACATCACTTTGAGTTTGAAGCTTCACTCAAAATGTTCATTAACCGAACGCAGAGAGACGTAGATACACAAAGACATACTTACACCGGCACACACACAGAAACACATAGAGTTAGGCACACAGACAAACAGAGAACAAAAATGGATCACTGCAGATCGCCAGTTCTTGACGCGCATGAATCGAAATGTCAACCGGAAGCGTTACGTCGCCAGATGGAGCAACGTATGTTTACGTGATATGTCTTTCGCCAGATGGAGTGACGCTCTCGGTTTAGACGCGATAACACGGCGCTGTTTCTGGTGACTGACAGACGACTATCGTAAGACGACAACATGCTTTGCTCGACCAATCACCATTCTTAGCTGCGGGGTTTCTAGGTCACCTCTTACGAAAGGAGGTCAACATCAATGCCAGCCACAAGGTGTCGCTGCACAGTCGATACTACTGCTACAGCTGCTGCTCGTCATTATACACTGGTCGGAATTTATCCGAAGAGCAGAGGAGAAGAAATGACTGTATGACCAATTAACGAGGCAGCTGACATTGCTTTGCTAATTGATGTAGCAGTTTTGTTCTTAGTGACACTTGACAACAAAGGGCTAGCGCTATGGGAGCGCCTGTGATTATTTCTGCTCTGATAACGGCTCTACATAAATTTCCAATTACAATAACAGCCTAATAGAAAGAGGTTAAATTCATGCGTATCCCACCGGATCTGAGATCCTCCACTTCTGATTTGAAACCCGCCACATGAACTACAAGATCGGGCACTAAAAGAGAAGACCCGTCACCTAAATATATCTTTGGATGCGATAATTGACGACATGAATAATATTTTTCACGTGTTTTTCTTTAATCCAACTAATGAATGTTGAGTTCCGGTTAAAGGTTAGCCAGAAAACTTTGGTTTTAGTTTTGCTAAAATTTGGAGATCCTTCACGTCTGGATGATCAGTTAACCACCACTAATAGTAGTAATAGATGATTAAAACGTCTTTGTCGAATTGACCTAAACGGTGGATTGAATCTTACCTTGTATACAGCAGGCTAATGTCCTTTTTGTATAATTAATTCCTTGTTTGATACAATGCAGTAAGTTTAATCAGCACTTTATTGCTCCAAAAAGAAGAAGACAAGAAACCGAATTTCAAAACAGTTCCACAAAAGCAACGTCACAGCGAGAAACTGCAAAAGTATTTGCAAATCTTGTGAAAAATATTATTGAAATATAGTCGTACAGAATACCGGATTAAGCTTCTATATTGTTCACAAATATAACATTGAAAATTCTATATTTTTTTATTGTTAGTTATGTTGTCCTAGCTTACATAATTGCACAATATATATATATATATATATATATATATATATATATATATACCAGTTGCTGAAAACAGTAAAACACAACAAAGCTGAGTCTAACAGACCTCGATTTATACGCGATCATAATGCACGATATTTAGAAGTCTGGAATATTGGATGATAATTATAGCCATCGCAGAAACACTTACGAGTAACAGATTAACATGGGCGGGATATATGCGCCTAATAAATCAATCGATCTGCAGACTAACGAATTTATTTGCAAATAGTGTAATATATAGTCAAGTTCATTCAACCCACATGACTCAATAGCACGTCATTGGTAGATACTTGTAGTACCGACAACGTAGGATGCCAGAGGAGACAAGTCTTTCGCTTCACCGGGATCCAGGGAGGGTTGTCTGGCGTGGAGCAAGTTTACACGTTGTTCCATCCCAAGGCCAGCACTGCCATTCCCCATTCTTCTTTTCTGTTAGACAAATAAAACAGAAGCCATAGTCGCCGCAGTTGGTGCAGTCCACGTGTCCACATTTGTCCTTGTGCTCAATCAGGATTCCGCATTTGGGACAGCCGCGAATGCTTGGACAGTCGCTACAGTTGTTAATTTTCTTCGTTGGACACTTCTCCAGCGTTTGGAGTCTTGCGTCTCTCCCTTCGCAACCTGCGTTACCACACTTTTGATTGGCGCTGGTAGCTTTCCATGTGTTGAGGCACCACCAACAGAAATCAAAACTTTCACCGCTGACTTTAGTGCACATCCCACATCGTACACAGCTGCCAGTGTCAGGAGCACGGAAACACCAAATCTGGCATCCAGGACACTTTTGCATTCCTTTGGCCTTCTTTAGGTAATTATCTGAAATCTGCTTCTCGAAGTCTTGCATTTCCTCCTTGGTAAGGCGAGCGACATGGCGAACGAGGAAATAGTCCCACTCACGGTTACACGCTTTAGGATCGGTGGAGGGACAGATGAACCGATGGCGGCCTTTCTTGAGTAGATCTCTACAATAGTCTGTCATCGAAACTGGTCCTAAAACATCACCCAGTATCACACTCAATCAATCAATCAATCAACTAATAAATCAATCAATAAATCAATCAATCAACCAGTCAATCAATCAACCAATCAATCATGCTCTGTTGGTTTTAATAAAGTATAACAAAACATAATTCATATGAGTATCAACGATGCTAAATCACTAATTTAACATGTGGGGCGTGGTAACTCAGTGGTAAGTTCGGCGTCTTGTGACCGGAGGGTTGCAGGTTCGAATCCCACTCTAGCCGCTGCGTACGGACCTTGGGCAAGTCCTTCACTCGCGATTGCTCGTGGCGCTTCGGCGTGAAAACTCGGACACGGTATACCAATGCTGTAGTCGGGAGCGCCTCTGAGTAGTAGTAGACTTTGGGAGGCGCTATAGAAATATCCGAAATAATAATAATAATAATAATAATAATAATAATAATAATAATAATAATAATGATAATGATAATAATAATAATAATAATAATAATGATAATGATAATGATAATGATAATGATAATGATAATAATAATAATAATAATAATAATAATAATAATAATAATAATAATAATAATAATAATAATAATAATAATAATAATAATAATAATAATAATACAGTAGCCAGCTTGGTAAAGGATAAATAAGAATAAACTCAGATCTTGAGACACAATGGGAGACCCAAAAAGGTAGAAGTCCCGCTAAATGGCTTATTGACTTATAATACGGTGGTTGTTAAGAACAATAGATTAACATTGCACAGCGCACAACAGCGGCATATAACTTCGTGTTCTTATATAGGGTAATCCATTCCATATGGCTTGGCCCTTACATTTAGGCCTAATGGAAAATGTACCGGAGTTGGTTCTGGCGAATTCACTTCTTAGGGATAATGAGTTTCCAGTAGCATAAGAATGGAAATCCGAATTAGGCTAAAGAAGTTCGTATATTCATCAGGAAATAGGCCTATATTGTTTAAACATCGATACACGAGGTCACAAATTTGGAAAATTGTGATTTGGTTCGTTTTTTTAAATTTTCAGTGAATGAATTGGTCAGTGTGTATGGGAGGGGCCTATATATTGGGCACCAGTTATACTGCGGAAAATTCTTTTTTCAAATTGGTAGCCTGTGGAGCCTGGGTCTATAGTTAGAGACCCAAACCATATTGCAGTAAGATAAATATGGATATATCATAGTATAATATAAGGTTAATAAAATGTTAGGAGAATGTAGATAAGATACTCTTTTTATTATTCCTATAATACAGTAATACCAGTAATACAATGCTGGTCCACATAGACGCCCAGGAATTTTACAGAGGTCACTCGGAGAATATCAATAGAGTCAATTGTTACTCTACGCAATAAATAGGGGTCTACTTTTCTATGTGTAGAAAATAGGATATAATTTGTTTTATTCAAATTCAAGGATAGCTTATTTGCTTTGAAACAATTCGACACGAGTGACAATTCTTCATTCAATTTCAAAATAAGTCGTATTAAGGGCTAGGCGTCAAACAGACATTAGAATCGTCAGCAAAAAGTACAAATTCCAGCAATGAAGACGAACCCGGAAGAATATTGATATACAATAAGAAAAGTAGGGGAACAAGTATGAAGCCTTGGGCTTCTCGAAATTTAATAATTTGTATTTATAAAGTCGCTCCCAGTGCGAGAGGACCCGAGAGAAAGAGCAAGTGTTAAGAAACTTAAAAGAGGAAGAGACGTTATCTGAGAGAATAGAAGAACGGACGGGGAAGCTCATTCCAAGGAACAGGGCCAATGGAAGCAAAAGACCTAAATTGAGCCAGTCAAGTCCTGACACGGGGAACGAGAAGGTCTAAACGGTCAGAGGAACGAAGAGGACGAAGAGAAGCAGCAGAGTGAGGGCGATGAATTAAGTCACATAAATATTTCGGAGCGAAACCAAGGTAAGTCTTAGAGATAAGGATGATGACCTTGAATTGGATGCGGGCAGAAAAAGAGAGCCGGTGGAGTTCTTCTGCCATAAAGGTGGTGATATGAGAGAGTCGAGGAAGACGGGCAATTAATCTAGCAGGAGCATTGAGAACGGACTGAATAGGAACAAGACGGGTTTAGGAAGACGAATGAGGAGGGATTTCCAGGAGTTAATTCTAGAGCAGACATATTCATGGACAATCGAAGTGAAACTTGGAGATGAGACAGAGCGACGGATAGCCATAAGGCGCCTTAGGTGAAATTAGGAAGTGCGGGTGAGTTTAGAAATGTGTTGGTGAGAGAATTGTCAAGGGTCACTCCTGGATCATGAACGCTAGACGAGAAAGTGAAAAGCGGAAATCTTTGGATGAGCTGAGCAAAGTTAAATTTCTGAAGTTGTTGAGGAGTGCCAAACCAGATAAATTGGGTTTTGGACGAGTTGAGGGAGAGGCAATTGGAAGCCATCCAGGAATGGAGATCATGAGAAAGAGTTTCGATGCGCTCAGCAAGAAGAAGTTGAGAGGAAGGACACCCATGATCATATGCCTGGACATCTACAGCAAAGAGGTGGCCTGAAGCCCATGGATGGGGAAGAGAGAAGGGATACCGGCCGTGTATAAAATAAAGAGGAGAGGGCCAAGAATAGATCTCTTCTGAAAGCCCAGTTTAGCAGGGCCCACAGAGTTCTAGATTCACCAGAGATAACCATTTGAGTGCGATCACACAGGCATGACCAGAAACACTGGTGAGGGGGGGCCATTGAGACCGCACGAGGTCTCAATCCCAGGGACTAATTGGGATCTCTTTAGAAAGTTGTCAGAAATCTTTCTCTCAAACTCTTTGTTTTCTTCGGCCGTATAGCAGGCCACGTGTTGGACGTGATCGCGTTGCCATTCGTTGTTGCAGGGCTTCAAAAGCCGTCGACGGCAGGACAGTATATTCTGCAGTTGCCTTTCCGTAGTTCGTCAACCCGTTTTGGACCAATGTTCGTTTTACGAACATATTTTTTGATGATATATATATATGTTATATATATATATATATATATATATATATATGTCCAATAAAGGACCCAATATTGATGGCTGTGGAGTAGCACTCAATACTTTGACACATTGAAGGTGTTGAGGTCAGACAATATTACTTGTTTTTCAGATTGCTCCGAAAGCTAAAGAACAACAAAACGTTTCTTCACGTTGAGAGAAGCTATGGAGCAGATTCTGGGAGACGAGGAAAATAACGTAGACACTAGACAATGTAGTAAGCAAACTAAGCCTCCCACCGAAACAATTAAGATGAAAAGGAGGATGAGGAAGGAAGTGGTGAGGGTGACAGCTTCGGTAGTCAAGTTGTCTGGCAGCTTCTGGCGAGAGTTGAACATCCCGAGTGTCGCACTCTTACTTTCGACAACTTCTTCACTTCATTGGAACTCCTGGCAACACTGAAAGATACAGGTCTTGCTTCCACTAGGACAATACGGGAGAACTGCTTGCGTGATTGCCCTCTTATGAAAGAAACAGCAGCGAGGAGCAATCGAATATCAGGGCAACGGAAGTGTTGTGGAAAGACAACAAGCCAGTCTTCGTAGCATCAAACCATATCGGTTTTGGTCCAAATGTGTCCAAGAGACGCTACTTCAGTGTTGACAAGAAGCACATCCAAGTAATCTGCCCTGTGATGATTGACTCGTACACCAAGAAAATGGTTGGTGTCGCCCTACTTCACAGGTTTCTTAGTGAATACAGTCGGGCGTGCGCGGTAAAAAGTGGTGGATCTGCTTCTACACCTATGCTCTCAACATATTTTGTAGTAGCTGCCTGGAGAGTGCGCGTGGAAGTTCGTGGCAAAACGGTTCACCTGGGGTGTGTGCGATGCATCGTCTGAACCATGCTCCATGGAAGTTTTAGCCATCGCCGGGTTGTTGTACCGAGAGCAGTTCTGCCCGACATACTCTATGACTGTGAGGACCACAATCTGGAGAAAGGCAAGACCGAGGGCCGTTGCAAATTGAGAGGTTGTGGCAAAAACACACTGTACGTGTGCGTGTGCAACAAGCGCCTTCACCAGAAGTGTTTGACAGTTTTCTTAACCCAGCGTAGCATATAGTGATGAACATCGGGAACAGTTAGGATTTTTGGAATTTCGATGCCACTGGCTACACCTTTTAGTAACTTTTTTCTGATATACCGAGAAGTTGCTGCTGACAACATTACATTTCAGACGATTTTGTAACATGAATTCTCGATTATTTATTACGGTTTTGTGTTGCAATCTAATTTATTACAATGTTCAATATTTCACATGTTGTCAGTAGCCTATTGGCCCAATGTTCGTAAAAACGAACTTATGCAAATTTGCATACCTTATTTGACAATAGTCAAAGAACATAATACATACGTTCAAACATCAAAGCCCAAATAATTATCACAGTTCATAAAAATTTCCTTAATAAAGATTTGGTCCAGAAAGATACACTTTAACAGTTAGCTGGTTGTTCCATTAGGTAAGTAGGTAAGTGAATTCTTTATTAACCAATTGCTAGTCGCACTATGGCGCATAGTGCGACCGTACGTTACCTCCCGGAATAACGTACGCGTACTGTACGTACGTTATCGAAAAAAATAACGTACGCGTACCGTACGCGTACGGTAAAAATGACACAAATTTATCTGGTCATTCACAAAGAACCTCAATATAACTATGGTCTTATACGTTACGCGTACCGTACGCGTACGTCAAAATGATCAGTTTAACTCTACAGTATTAGTCTCTCCGTACGCAGGCATATTTATTTACGAACGGTACGGAAATTTAGTATTACCAATAAAATGACCATCCTATAAAGTGTGCCGTAAAATCTTAATATTCTTCACATTAGACAGAATATTACCAATTTGGATTTTAAAAGTTTGAAAGTAGAGATCATTGAACAGCCACAGATGACTGATGTAATGGTTAAAATTGGTTACGACCGTCAATCACCAACTATTATTGACTTTTGTTGTGCATAATGTTATGTATTTATTTTCGTCATGAATTGATGTGAACGTACGGTAACGTACGGCATAATAACGTACGCGTACTGTACGTACGTTATGGGAAAAAATAACGTACGTACAGTACGTACGGTCGCACCTTGCTATGGCGTACACGCATCCAATTAACGCAGTTAAAATGTATATAACATCCTAACAGTAATTTTTTCACATTAGTCTGTTGGCTGGGGATTTTGTGCTGTGCTATTTTGCATAGCATAAGTTTCATTTGTAAACAAAAATGCGTTTATATGCACCTCTGAATTATTCACGACATGCTGAATAGTTTTTTCTTCTGCGCACATTTTGGAAAAAGTATAATTATCCACGTATAAGTATTGAAGTATTAGTCATCAAGAAGAAACGTAATTAGAGGCAGGCAAATGAAGGAGTGATAAAAATGGACACTCTTCATAAAAACATACATTTTCAAAAGCTGACAAGATGAAAGGTTGGCTGCTAACAAGAGACGGTGTAAGGAGAATTTTAAAGCGTATCTTTAATGATCGAGTATTTCCACGAGGTAACACAATCTAAGTAGGAAAACGAAGTAAAGCTTCCATGTTCCATGAGAAACATAGAACATTTCCTGCTCTTAAGCTCTTTATCCGGTTATTGACAAGTCTTAAGGTCTTGGGCACTGGGCCAGTGCATCACAGGACTTGCCGTTTACTTCCCAGCCTACACCGATACCAATGGTACTGCTTGATGGCTTAGACACCTGCGCGTAGATGACTTATAATTGCAATCTGACATTTATAAAGCATCGCTTCAAAAATAGACTCATCAGTGGCTCTTCCGGCCGAACCAGTGAAATTATCATGATGCCAGATTACATGGAGTTAGGGAGAGTTACACGAAGGCCGCTATAAGCAGGCTCGAACCTCAACCTTTCGACTAGTACCCGGAGTCAGTCACTAAGGAGTTTGCGACTGACTTGATGAGTTAGCGACTGACTATGCGATTCAGTCGACTAAGTCGCATGCTTATAGACTGACTAAGTCGCTTAGACTTATCGACTGACTTAGCGACTTGCTATCGACTTCTCAAGTAATCAGGCATGTCCATTGGACATAAATGATTACCAAACGATATAATGCCTATTGCCGCATACTGTACTGACCGTGCCGTCATTTCCTTGGGCATAAGATGGGACCCATATGACCTTTATATGGGTCCAATCAGGGGCGTAGCAATGGGTTGTGCAGGTTGTGCAAAGCACAAGGGCCCCCGGCGGTCAGAAGGGCCTCTAGCAGCGAGTATCAATTTTAGCCTAGAAGTGTTTAGCCTAGAAGTGAATCTACATGTACAGCAAGTTAGCAACAACGTGCACAGTAATAAACACTCAAATGATCAACCATCTTCAAAATTGCACAACTGTTACTCGTTGACTCTCATGTATACATTCATTGCCATTCAGCGATGATGTCTGCACTGCCTACATGTTCCTGATGACTTTGCCTGTGACTGTTGCGCCATGTGAACGATCATTTGCAAAATTGAAGCTAATAAAAAACTATATTATAGGCTACGAAGTACAATGTCAGAAGAGGGGCTGAGCGACTTGGCAATCTTGTCAATAGAAATGAACATGCCAGAAAGCTTGACACTTCAAAAGCGGTAGATAGTTTTGTGTAAGAGAAGGCGCGGAAACGATTTCGTTATTTTTACCAACCAACCCAACTGTTTCACAATTTGACAGAATTGAAGAGTGGATAATTCATATTTTAGCAGTCAAGGCAGATGGAACAATGTTTTAGATTAATTATGCTCTAGGACTAGTTCAATTTTTTTATGCTAGCCTGGAGAAATAAAAATAACAATTTTTATAAAAATAAATCGGAGAAAATAATTGAAGTGTAATTATTTAATTATTATTTCATTGGGGTGCGATTTGTGATATTTGCATATTTTTCACGGTGCGAAATAAGCAAATATCGCAAAAGCGCCAAGCGTTTTTCGCACAGCGGTTTTTTCAAATCGAAGGGGTTCAAGGGGCCCATCATCGAAGCTCTGCACAAGGGCCCCCAAAAACCTTTCTACGCCACTGGGTCCAATATAGGAATATGGGCTCCGCTCTATGTGGGCATGCTGACAGAGGACAGACCGATGACTGTGAAAATTAATGTTAATGTGAATGCGTGAATTTGAGCTCTTGATAAATCGAATGAAGCGAGTAACCGATCTTACGACCAAACTGCTGATGCGTGCCTCATTCAGGCAGTTGCAAAGAACGAGAATCATGTATTCCGGTGTCGCGAGATATTCTATCCCCCCTAAAGCGTATCCCCCCGGATGGAATAAACCGGTTTAGAGTATCCGGTGGGATGAACCATTCTATCCCCCCCCTCATCATACGCATCACGATAGCCTCGACGAAATTCCAGTCAAAATCACCAAAAACAAAGTAAATTGATTTCAGGTCGACGTACCAACTAAAGATACGCAATTCAAAAAATTTATGTGTGCAATAAATCCAAACAATACACTTAGAAACCGCCAAAAATGCAAACTAAACCGAATACTCCATTTCGCTAAGGGGGATACGCATGTATGGGGGATACTTTGTTTCGTGACACCGGCACTTATTCCCAGTATGAGAATTGTAGAAAAAAGACTGTGAGGTTAGACTTTGATTCATGTGGAGTTGAATATTTTATTCGTATTTTGCAAACTGGTGTCAGCGAAATTTGAAAGTAGCAGATTTGAAAGCACCTACGCTAGCAGTCAGTTTTGCAAGTGAGACTCGAAACAAAATCAATTCCTTTGTTGAGAAAATTCAAAAATACATACATTAAACGCAATGGAAATTTCGTCACTTTGTCAGAGATTCAGAATCAAATAATGCTAAATCACACCAGCACAACTGATGGGGATGGAAACGACCCCCTGGTGTGTGCAATGAAGAATTTAACAGTGGGGGTCCTAAGAAAGACTAGAGGGTTGAACCCCCCACCCCGACAATTCTCACCCTGCTTGTATCCCCCTCTTCTTAATCATCAATACCACCTTCGTAATAAAATGCATAAATTTACTTTGCCAAAAACGATGACAACAACTATATCCCCCGTATTCTCTATAAGAACTCTTACTAATAGAGCAAACTCTGTCTCTCTCCTTATAATGTACCAAGTTGCGGCATGTCGGCTTGCTTTCCTCAACAACAAAAATGTTATATTTATTGCATTGTAACTATGGCTCATGTCCTGCTGCTGATATCTTCGTCAAATGGAAACTTTGAAACCGCGATTAAAACAACAAGCAAAACATTAAGTGAACTAAGTCGCCAGCAGTCGATAGCTTAGCGACTGGTTTCGACTTGAAGGCTTAACGGCGGCGGTGGCGGCGGCGCCGGGGACTACTTTCGACTACAGACCCAGGGCGCTAACCGAATAGACCACATGGTCGCATTTAAGTATGAAAATCAACAGAAAACATTAAAGTTACAGAATTACAGTTACAAAATTCTCGACATAAATGACAACCGCCTTAGCAATTACTCTGCCTCTTATAACCCTCTTGCTCGTGCATAGGCTGGTGCCCCGCGCTTAGCTTTCGAGTGACGCTTTAGGAATTTTAAGTTTACGATTACGATTACCGATTACGATTACCGATTACGTGGCCGCACGGCATCTTTGCGCATACTGGGCCCTCGTCGATTCCTAGCATGTCTGGTTCTGTTGTAGTTATATCGATGTATCCTGGCAACGGACGCAACTCTGGCATCAAAAGAGGTACCTCAAGTGACTCTAGAATAAAAAGAAAGCGATCGATCAATTAATCTGTCAGTCATAGTAATCCATTTTGCAATCAGTGTCGCAATAGATATGAAAATCGCTCCCGATTCCAAGCTCTCGAATTTTGGTCTTTGTACATCAAGCACACGATGCAATACGTTACACGCAGCTTGTCTTGAAACATGTCAATTGTCAAAAGATTTATTATCTTATATACTAATCTACGAGTTGAAGTAAGATTCTGAAGCACACTTTCGTCATTTACCTGTTACTGTTGACGAGGAATTTTCTGGAATTAGTTCTTGTGGCAGTTGTGGCTTCGATGCTGACATTTTTTGTTGGAGTTCTTGAATGACGGCCGAGTATCCTTGTACACCTCTTTGTTGAAGCCATTGATATCTATCAAAGACAGTGTTCTACAGCTTCAACTACAATAGAAGTATGTGACTCTATACTAATCCATTCCTTTTTCATTTTTGTTTTAGCGCCATCAAGTGGTATATGACCATAGATGTGAAGTTCCACCGTGAAAATTCAGATGGCGACGCCTCGACAGCAGGCTACTTTAAATCAAATTCAGAAGCGCTTGGCCATTGATTCAAACAGGCGCTAAAGCATTTGGAAAACAGGTTTTGAGAACCGGTTTGCAGATTGCCAACGACGTCGCAGAAGGTCATAAATTTAAAGAATCTAGCAGACGACGTATTCCAGAAGGTATAAAAGCTTTTGCATCGTCCAACGATTTCAATTATACCCAAAGTGGCAGTGGAAGGAAGAGGCGGAAAAAGGTCGCTAAAGAGAAATAATAAAAGAGTGAAGCACGATATTTTCGCAAAGTTTAAGTATGGCATTTGTTCATCCTCAGTCTTGCGAATGAACAAAGAGCGAATTGGATCTGTTTATCGTACCTCCAACGCAGACTAGTATAGAGACTAGTGTATATGTAGAATATAATCCAATAGCTACTATTTCACAGGGTACACCTATAGAATTTAGTATTAGTGGAGCCGGACAAGACTACCTGGACTTGTCAAACACTCAGTTATATGTTAGAGCGCAAATTATAGGAGCAAACAACGAACCTGTAATTGATGACCATGTTGGACCGATTAACTTAGGCCTATTTTTGCACAGTCTATTTTCGGAAGTTGACATCACCTTAAACGATACCCTTGTTACACCTTCAAGGAACACTTATGCATATCGCAGTTATTTGGAAACTATACTAAGCTATGGTGATGCAGCCAACACTTCGCAACTTACATCGGCTTTTGTATTACAAGGACGCCGCAACTCATTTCGAAGATGCTAATCCACATGACAGCAATATCGAAAATTTGGGATTTAAGAAGTGCAGCACATTTACCAACAAAGGACGTGTTGTTGACATGATAGGGTCTATTCACAGCGATCTATTTTTTCAAGATCGATTTATTCCTAACGATGTTAATATAAGAGTGTGACTCGTTAGAATTAAAGATGCATTCTGTCTCATGTTGTCCGTTCAAGGAGCTGCATATAAAGTTCGAATTGTAGAATGCAAGTTATACGCGAGAAAAGTAAAGCTCAGCCCCTTAGTGTTTCTTGTAAAATAATGCTAAAGCGCTTGAACATAGAAATGTAAAATATCCGATTACAAGGGGAATTTGTAAGACGTTTACCATACCGAGAGGCAATCTGGATACAACTCGTCTTTTCTCTGGACAGTTACCTGCTAGAATCGTTATAGGATGTGTAGACAGCGATGCATTTAACGACAGCCATACAAAGATTCCGTTCAACTTTAAACATATGCATCTGTGTCAGTTTAAGGTATATTTGGATGATCAAATGAAACCTTTGGAAATAAATTTTGCCAACACTCAGTTTATCAATACCAATGCCTCATTATTTATGGGAATCGGAAATTGGATGAGAGACGAAGGAAATCTAATATCCAGAGAGGACTTTCCTGGTGGATATACACTTTATGCATTCGACTTGACTGCCGATTTAGCCGAGGGTGATCACTTTAACCCAGAAGTGGGCAAACTACGGCCCGCCAACCCTTTTTATCCGGACCCACAGTTCTTCAGAATTTTTTTAAAAATTAGACCGCGAGAATTGTTCTTTGTTTTACTCAAGTGGCGCTATACTCTCTTGCTTACTATTCCCGTCTCGTCTTTAATAATAATTTTTTTTATAATAGGTATAGGCATCAACTCTGCCGATCTGCCCCACTTCCATGCAGAGGTTTTTGCATATGAGATGTGTACGCAGAACTGAAATCCGTTCAAGTAGCCTAAATCTAATGTTGCTTTCAATGAAAGAACAAAACTATGGGAACTTCCGTATACCCTGCAGTTTGCAAAAAATATAGCCTTCAGCTGTCAAGTTTGACAGAGGAGTAAGAGTTCTACAGACGTTTTGTGGAGTTCAATTCAATTCAAATTCAATTCAATTCAATTAGTGCTTTATTGATCCACAACAACATATATAAACATATAATTATACAGCCACTGTAGTAAAGAAAAGTTTGAAATGGAAGAGCATTGATGACTATTATAAGGCTCTACAGAACTGAAGGTGGGTCAATAGGAGGCCCTAAAAGGACCAGGGTCCCGCTAGGAAAGGCCCCCCCATTTGCTTAGGTCAGTTCATCAATGGCCGTATTGAGCTATAGAACAAGCCTGTTACAAGTAGGTCGTCAAATAATCCTAATAGTAACCTTATCAGATCTGTCAATAATAAGCACCTGGCTATTAAAATAACAAGTGGCACGAAACACAAAACGAAGAAAACGAAATGGGAGAGGGGGTCGCAGCAGACTGTCACTAAGCGGCTTGCTTGGTGTGTAGGTATGAACGCAGGCCTTTTTTAAAGACATAGTAGCTAGGGATCTGACGTAATTCCGAGGGTAGTGTTCCATAATTTGGGGCCTAGTATGGTAACTGAAAATTTACGTATGTTAGTGCGTGCAAATTCATTTCGATAAGTGTTGGCTTGGTTCCTAGTAAAGTGGGAATGCAGGTCAGGTATACTTATGAAATAGTTAGTAAATGCATTAGGTAATAAATTGAAAGTACAGCGGTGCATGAAATCGCAAATGTAATAGGATGTTATACTTGCTAGAGTCAGTAAACCCATGGACTGGAACATTTGGGAGGTATGGGAATTTCTTGGGGACCTAGCAATGACTCGAGTAATACGCTTCTGTAAGATAACAAGTCGTTGTAATTTAGACTTGTAATTAGCTGCCCAGACTAAGTTACCATAAGACAGGTAGGGATACACAAGTGAATAATAAAGATTTAATAGGATTTTAGTGGGGATGAATGAGGAGATGCGCGTAATAATCCCAATGGATTTAGCAATTTTTTTGGTAATATGGGCAATGTGAGTGGACCAGTCAACGTGTTGGTCAATGTAAATACCCAGGAATTTGACAGAGGAAACTTGGGGTATTGGTATGTTGTCAATTAGAACTGGATCATTAAGCTGGGGAATTAGCTTACGGCTTGAGGAAAATAAAATGTAGTTGGACTTATTTATGTTCAGTGACAATTTGTTAGCCTTAAACCATTCAGAGATATGGTTTAGTTCGTTGTTTAGGGTCATTAAAATTTGTTGGGGAGAAGACCCAGAGAGGAATACATTCGTATCGTCTGCAAACAGCACAAAGTGTAAAAGGGGTGAAGCTTTAGGAAGGTCATTAATGTAAATAAGGAACAAGAGAGTTAAAATGAATTGAGACTGAATTTGCTAGCTTACTATACCGTTCACATTTGACATTGACAATTAGCTCATAATTAATATTATACGGGACTTCAGCTGGAGTTAACTGACCCACAACGTGACATTGTTCTCAAAGACCAGCTCATAGAAACAGACCTGATAACATTCTTTTCTTCGCTCAGGAAGGAAAAATTCTTAAATCTACAAACTTTTGCTTTAAAAATGTTTGTGTTATTCGCATCCACATACATCTGTCAACAAAGATATTCAACCATAAAGATAAATAAATCCAAATACAGGTCTTAGTTAAGTGAACTATAGGCCTACTGGAACTCAAACTGTGAATTGTAACCAGCGCAATGGGAAACATGTTAAATACATGCATGTTCACAGTCGCATACATCATTAGTAACAGCCAAGTGTATTTAATATATTATAAATACGTAAACTTCTTTTCACATTAGTCGTTATTAAGAGTTAAAAATTCGTTATCCGGCCCTCCGAATTTTTTGGCGTTTAATGTGGCCCCATGTGCAAAATGTTTGCCCACCCCAGATTTAACCTGATTAAACAGGGTAACATTCGTGTGGATATGAAATTTGCACAAGCTCTACCTAATACCATCAACGTTATAGTATTCGCAGAGTTTGAGAATATGTTGGAAATTGATCGATTAAGAAACATCATTTTCGACTACAGGAACTGAAGATGAATGGACTTAGAATTGAGTCGAAACTACGGAAAGTTGCAAAGTGTGGACCGATGTTTTTGGAGGGTGTTTGCGTGTGATCGTCTACCTACGTCGCTGGACCAAAGTGGACCTTTGCTAATGGTCTGTAATACAGATCCGCACGAAAAACCTGGAGAGCATTGGATAGTCTTATACATTAAAAATCCCTCCTATGGCGAATACTTTGACTCTTTTGGAAGACAAACATACAAACCACAATGACGGTTCAAAAATGTTCTAAATGGTGTGTAGGGAGGATAGGCTATACCATTTAGAACATTTTTGAACCGTCATTGTGGAAACTGGATATTTAACGAGAGACATTTACAAAGTGCTATTAGTCGTTTTGCGGACACTATTGTATATTTTACTGCTTACGTAGGGCTAGAAATAAAAAATTTAATATTAACCCTTTTATCAATGTGTAAACTTTGGACACTGGGTTAAATGATTACCTAGTTCATAACTATGTTTGTAAAACTTATAAGTAAAGAAGTTGTGTTTCAATTTAATAAACTTTATTAAACATATTCTGCTAGTCTTTTTCTAATTTGAAGTGTCAAGTATATATGAAGTCTAACGCCTTATACATTTAACACAGTCAATGCACTTACTTGCAACAGTATATGCTACTTGCAACAGTATATGCTTTGACTCAAATAAAATTGAAAATGTATAATTGAAATTGCAATGGTCTAACAATTTAAGCTTGAAAGGGTCTGCCGTTATACACATCGTCAAAGAGGTTTATAACCATAACACTCTTAAACGCCGAACAAATGAAGACGGCTTAATTGTATACTTGACTATATCGGAAGTGTAGATGTTTCTTCGTGTGCGCCAATTAACCGTTGTTTGTCCGACCCCCCTCCCAAGAACCTTATCGATACCGACTTAATAGACACTTAATTACCTTGGCTATATCGCAAGTGTAGTGGCCTCTTTATGTGCTGCGGTTCCCAATTGTTTGTCCGACCCGGAGATCCCTTTTCTGACAGGTCCCACATTGTTCTCAAAGCGACCGAACGGGCGGGCCTATTGTTTGTACGACTCCCAAAATCCTATTGTATCAGCTCCTTCCATTGTTCTCAAAGCGGCAGCACGGGGCGGGAAGGTGTGGGTCGGGGAGGGGATGAGTCATCGCCTATTGTCTGTCCAAAAACCAACACTAGTACCACTACTGTGGAAACTTCAACCTTAACAACGCCGACTACACTTTGGTTTATCAAATTTCGCTGGTTAAGAACCTTGCTGTTAAATTCCCAGCTAACCTTATTCTTGGTGCAAAGCGAGAGATATTTATCAGGGTCTTCTACTAGATACACAGGCTCAAAGTTGATGAAACCAAGAACAGGACTAGACAAGCACCTTCGGGCTACAAAGTATAGCTACTGTGGTTAGCAAGACAAGGCAAGCCGATTTATTCACATTGGCCTCAGGTAAAACCAAACAGTGCCTTACTCTCCACTTAACTGCTGGCTAGAGCTACGCTTAAACGCTAGTCACTATTAATATTTATGATTTCGTATGAATGCAGAATGTTAACAGAGTCCATTTCATAGTCCATTTCATAGATCAGCATAAAGATATCAGCAGAAGTGGTTGATCCTTACCTGAGCGCAGCATATTAAGAGTGCAAACTAAAAGCGTTTTATTACCTTTGTAGCCTATGTGCAGTACAAGAAGGCAAGTTGCCTTCAAATTGAAAAGTTATATGAAAATTTAATTTCCTAGTGCCGAATACTGATCTTGGAATCAAACAGAGTCTCCTGAATGTTGGAAAACAGGGCACGATCTGATTAGCTGGTCAAGTGTATCCTAAAGCTGTGTAAAGTTGTTGACATGCTGAGGTCGATCTACACATACATGACCATATGCATAAATAGACACATAGGCCTGTCTAGATACATATGCAACATACATGCATACATTGAATTGTCCTACCATACTTAATACATATATATATGCAAACATACATACATACCTATATACATGTCATACATGCATACATACATACACACATACAAATATACAAACATACATACAAACTTACATAAATACTTGCATACATACATACATGCATACATTGAAATGTCCAAACATACATAAACATATACCTGCATAAATATACACATAATACATATATACATACATGCAAACGAACATCTATGCATATATACATATCTATATAGATACATGCATACATACATACACACGTACACATAGACATACATACATACAAGCTTACATAAATATTTGCATATATACATACATACACACACATATACATACATATACCTAAACATACATACACACATACATGCACACTTGCATGCACACATATATACAGGCACACATAAATACAAACAGACAAATACATACATATATACATAAATACATATACGGTGTAAACATACATACATACATACATACATACATACATACATACATACATACATACATACATACATACATACATACATACATACATACATACATGCAGGCATACATGCATACAGACAAACATATTTTACATACAACATGCAAGTACAACACAAACGTTTAACGCCATTAAATGAATGGATTTTCATTAGTAAAATGCAGAACATAAACCACTTGAATTTTGGCCTACCTAGTATTTACCGTATGACAGAAGTTTACATATTGATCAAGTCTGCTGTTCATCGCGTTTAAACAGTTGAGAATAAGCATTTCAACCAGAAACCAGGTATACATCTTGAGTCAGTAATGGAAATGTGCAAATTATATTATATCCAAAATAGTACTTGGCTTACTATGATTTTGAAGCTTTTGACTTAATGGACTTTGAGTAAATGCTTTCCCTAAATAATACAATGTCAAACACTTAAACTTCCTTTGAAACTAGCAAGGATTGATGAGATTCTGGAATTATGTCTAATATCAATCTTGACTAATGATAAAGGAATAGCTGTTTTTAGTGTTCCTATAGTAAACCGTTTTTGAAACAATTCAAAAGCTGACGCTTAAAAAAATTCGCATATATTTTACTGAATGAAACTATAGGAATAGCTCAATGGATTTTCGACGTTACTGTTTTGGCTGCTGTTGTGTGGAGCTAGTATTTGCTCCGCCATGAACTCGAACAAGCAAAGTAAGCGTAGACAGGTGAGTCAAACTGTGGTCTTTGAAGCCTTTTTTCTGATTATATTCAAGCTGGACATCTGCAAAATCAATATCGAAATTGGTCACAGAACTGCAGCTAGCGACTAATCTATTGAAAGTGGTGTTGCAATTCACCCCATGTCTTGTTAAAACCAACCCCACGCCGGGGTAAATTGCAACACATTAAAATAATTTTATTTCACTTCTTTCCTAATTAACAGAACTAGACATTTGAAACTATTTGTAATGCACTATGAAATATTTCACTGATATATTGTGTACCGTAATTTGAAAAACATTTCGGTGAAAAGCCACTTAAATGTTTTTCAATTGTTACAACCACGGTCTCCCCTAGCCTATGTCAACAATAGTTCTTTATTATATCCGTATGTCGAAAACAGTTCGAAGAGGCACAATCATGAGTTGAAGCCCAACTTCGGTAACAACAATACGATGACAATTTACTGAAAAATTTGAAAAAGGTTATACATAACTCTACCTCCGAAAACGAGTCGCATGTCCGCTGGATCCATACCGTTGGCACACTTCACAGAAACTTCTCGAAGCAGTTCATCGACCCCAGCACTCTGGGTAAGAAACAATCATGTCACAGTTGAAGTAGATTGTAATGGTAATTGGAAATTTTTATAGTGCCACTTAAAAAACTGCTCTCAACACTATCCTGAATGATGTTCAAATGTCCTGTGCAACAGAATTATAATCAGTAAGCAAAATGATGCACAGAGAATAAACAAGAAGAAGCACCATTGGAGGGCTCCAATGTTCAGCTGATTCCTATCGAGAGTTGGCCGATGTTGAGAGTTTCTGGACCAATGTGCGTCATTGGTGCTCAGCATCTTGCATTGATGCCACGTACACTACTTGCCCGGTTTGCTACATAAATTAGAGCGTGGCTTGTTTCAGATATTTCATTCTCGGACTAGCACGGTTCGTGCACGGGTTCCTTACAAATGTTAATCTCCGATTTGTCTGTAAATCTGTCTAAAAGGTGCGGAATATATTCAAACGGACAGCGGTGGTGAAGGACAACACCCAATCGATTCATTTAAAGCTGAACAGGGTCGAGACCAAACGATCCATATAGAAAAACGTGTACATTTACATTTTACACCAGTTGTGTTGGGTAGATAGTACGAGCTTCATCGCAGGTGTATGTAGCATCAGTGCACGGCTTGCCACTTTTCATGTGCAAACCCGAAATTGACAACAAGATGCAGTGAAAGAGGCTGACTCGTTTGTAATAAGAAATAGCCTATATTTCTGAATCTATATTTGTTGTTATGTTTGCGCTGACTACCGATCAAGCCTTCTATTTTGCCGGATTAAAAATAATATTCAGTCACAATTAACCCCAAAAGGGAAAGGCCTAAAAATAAAGTGATTCAGGGTTTGAATTGTCAAAATGTGAACTGGTGGGGTTGAAAAATTCTTACATATCCGATTGTCCGTATGTCCCGACAGGAATTTCTTAACGTACCTAAAACTTGCAGCCCTCTAGGCTACGTGCTAAATGTTAATGGGTGTAGGTGTACTCGATCATTAGATGTGTCTAAAAATTGAACAATGAAGAATACTTATTGGAACACTCCAGAATGTTTATCAGAAAGTGTCTAGCAAAATATGATGACTTGACAAACACTAAAGTTGTCTGAATGAAAACAGAAAAAGAACAAAGCAGTAGTTATAATTAATTAAGCAAATAAGATACAACGAACCACTGAAAGCTGTTCTGCAGGTTTAACAAAACCCCAAAGAACTTTTTCAGAATTAATTGGAGGGTTGATAAATGAGTTTGGGGTTGAACGCTCCCACCCCCGACAATGCAATCCCTGAATTGTTGTCCTCATAAATTTACCTCTTTTATGTTAATAAGCTGCCTCTCTTCTGCAACGCTAACGTTAAACTGGAGCAAAGCCATTCATCCTGATGATAGAGACGGTCCTATATATAAAATATTGTGATTACTTTAAGCAAACTCAGAATTGAACTGTTGTTTTGAAATTGCAAAACGAATTCAACACAGAACTCTGTTTAGACTGTTAGACTGTTATCTAACAGGCCTATGGTTATGCATTTGCGCACTTGTAGCTTGCTGAGGATTTGAAAATGAAAGTAACTCGCCTTTGGGCTTGTTGATAGGTCCTTTTCATACTAGCCTATACTGCATAACCAGCGTATCTAAGGTAAACTCTGTTGACTATGTGAGATTACACAAAATTAATGTACATCGGAACGTTCTTCTACAGAGACCATTATAACATTGACGCTGCTTATCTTTCAGTGAATCGATAAAGTTAGAACCTTCATCACCGCTCCCGTTTGATTTATACGCCACGGCGACATTCTAGGTCCCCGTGTACAGACTATGCCACTGGTTCTGACGGGGATGAAAACCAAGTTTAATAACTGTTCTGTTTTAGTTAGCTATTTCTATTGCCTGTCCAGCATACGCAACATGCACTATATGTCTTGAGTTTCTAGGCTAGAATCTCAGTGTGCCGTAACCACTCCTCTGAAAAACACGGAAAGTTAGAGAATGTCAGGGACTTTCAATAAGATCCATTAACGACACCTCATATCAGCGACTCGTGCTTTGACGTTACGCAGCGCAAGGTCACGTCAGCCTTCGGGTAATGGCTCGAAACTCGGTTGGTGTTTTTCTGGGGACTGGTTCCGTCTCGGCTTCCTGTTCGTGTTACGTGATCTTATCCGCTAATAGGGCTCGCGGAGATGAGAAACGCTTCGTAAATTAGGTAAACCGAGTGATCAAACAGCCGCCCGAAAAGCGTGAAGAGAAACATGTCAGGGATAGGTTCATATATGGAGACAAAGACACGTAGAGACGCAGAGTAGAAGAGAGACAAAGGTATGGAGACAAAGATGGGGAGTGACCGAGAAGCAGATATGCACAGAGACGTAGAAGCGACCCTTGCCATAGAGACATAGAGACAGAGAGAGCAACAGGGAGGGAGGGATATATATTAGGGTGCCAATGAAACATACATGAAAAATATAAGTTTTTATTTTCTGTGGTCTCACTATCTGAAAATGTTCATTTGTATATGGAAGTTACTGAGGAAAAAAATTAGCCAAATACTTAAATATTTAAAGGTGGCACAATGCTCCTGAAGGCGTATGTAGTGATATTTGCCGTAATGCTAGTGAATTTCTGGCATATTGGTCTTCTCTATCATTGAGAACTTGTTAACTTTGTGGATTACTATAGCCATGGTCCATCAGAATTAATTCTTAACAAGGAATCCGTACGACTGGCACGCAGGCAGCATCGTGCATCGACTGCTTTAAAGATTCAAGGAAGCATTTTCCTTTGATGGTATTCCTGGTCCTTTGACAATACACTGGGATGGTAAGATATTGCCAGCTCTCACAGGTAAAGACACCGTTGATAGGCTGGCCGTCATAGTGTCTGGAGATGGCGAGATGAAGCTTCTCGGGGTCCCAAAATTATACAGTGGTTCTGGTGAGGCACAGGCTGCAGCAGTCTTTCAAATGATTGACGATTGGAAACTCAGTGAACGTGTCCAGCTAATGTGTTTTGACACCACCGCCAGCAACACTGGCAACAAAGCGGGAGCTTGTGTCATACTGCAACAAAAACTTCACAAGCAGCTTATAAGCTTAACATGCAGGCATCATATACACGAACTCATTGTCGCAAAAGTATTTGATATGCTTATGGGATGTTCTAGTGGCCCAAATGTTAGGCTCTTTGAAAGGTTTTCTGCTGCATGGATTCACATTGACAATTCATCCTATGAGTGTGCGATGAAAGACAAAAGAAATAACCGCTGAACTCGAGCCGCTGAAAGAAAACTTACTGCTATTTTTTCGTCAGCAGCTGCAACAGTTTCATCCCAGAGATGACTATAAGGAGTTGTTGCAGTTGTCACTGTTGTTTCTAGGAGATGAGCCTTCTCCAAGCATCCATATCAACGCACCTGGAGCTTACCACAGGGCTCGATGGATGGGGAAAATTATCTACAGTCTTAAAATTTATTTGTTTCGCTCACAGTTTCGTTTGACAGCCTCTGAACTATCTGGACTTCAACAGTTTAAAAATTATGTTTGTGGTTAGACTATGTCTCAAAGCATGGTACACGTGCACATCAGCAACATCTGCTCCACGAAACGACTTACAGCTGTTGAAAGATCTTGTAGTCTACCGCAATGTGAACAAGCCCGTTGCAGATATAGCCATAAAAACGTTCATGCGCAATTTGTGGTACTTGAGTGAATCACTTCTTGGTCTGGCCTTCTTTGATCCTGAACTTTCTGTTATGGAAAAAGCGGATATGGTCGCAGCCCTGTGTAATGTGGGCGAAGAAGATCCTCCAGTTCGAGTGACAATTGACGAGAATTGTATCTCTGGAAAACAGCTGTCTCATTTCGTGTCACGAAACACAAAGAAGTTTTTTGCTTCCATGGATATCCAACAAGATTTCCTCTAGCAAGATCCACGCTTATGGAACACCAATGAAGCATATATGACAGCACAGTGCAGGGTAAAAAAACTGAAGGTGGTGAACGACGCAGCCGAACGGGGCGTCGCACTAGTACAGACATTCAATTCCGCTATAACAAACCAGGAGGAGCAGAAGCAGTATCTGCTCCAGGTGGTTGAGAGCCATCGCCAGCAGTTTCCAGAACCCGAAAAACATTTACTCGTTCAAAAAATGTGCAGCCGCTAACATTATTAAACAATCTAACAACGAGGACCATTGCATGTGTACGTAGCGCCTTATGTAATACCATTTTTCAGTGTATGAAAACTTTACAGGTCTTGCGCCACCAATAAATGTTATGTGATTGCTACAAAACTTGATGTATTTCAGTTTTATAGCTAAATGAATAAAACTAAGGGGTGAGACCTAAAAAACTGCAAACTTTGTTTTTCATTGGCACCCTAATATATATATATATATATATATATATATATATATATATATATATATATATATATATATATATATATTGTTATAGGTTCCTCCTAATAAAAGCTCAAACAACTCGTGTCTAGTTTAAACAGGTATAATTCTCCAAACAAATTAACGATACATTACCCAACCGTAGACTGACGGTGGAAACGGTTCGCTCATCACTCACGAAAGAACGCCAAAGAAAACCTGGTCTTCAATGCAGCAACAGGCTGACGACCAGAAAATAGACGCGTAGAAAGACGTCAAACACCAAAGGTGTAAAGCCTCACGAAAGATAGCTTAACTATCATGCACAGGAAGTACTCGGACAAGATTACGCCCATCGACAGTATCATCAGAGACTTCTCCCAGGAAGTACTCGGACAAGACTACGCCCAGTCGGCAGTATAATCAGAGTCTTCTTTCACACACCCTATTCTCTATCCTTATATAGTAGATATCTCCTCGGTAGAGGTCTCTTCTCAGCCAAAGGAAACCAGTCAAGTAGAACCCTTGCCCATCCTAGGACTAGTCAGTCATGGGATCCTAACATACCCCGGGACGTCCATGCAAGGCAGAAACCAGAAGGGTTTCTGACTTAACTAACTTACAATTAACATGCACAATGCACAAATATCACAATGAAAGCATGACCTATGCAATAAATCATTAATCTATACACACTAGACGTCCATGTACGTCAGCCCTAAACACGATTACCCAGTTGTAATCATCGACGGTCGACTCAACAAATCCGAAAGGTTCATCAACGTAACAGTCCACTAAACAACGTTATAACACACACAAAAATCATCTGTGTAGGCTTAGTGTTCAAAATGCAAATGTCCAAACAGACAAAAACACAAAAACCTCGAGAAAATAAGAAGAAAACACACCCCAAAACACCTACAAAACAATAACCCCCAACTGGAAAAAACCCCTATGCGAATCACTCGCCGTCGACTCCACGTATCCTGAGCGGCGTGAAGAAAGTTCCTTCGAAGAACAAAGTCCAATTCCTGGAATCGAACGCGATTTCCCAACACCGGCAAAAGCAAGTGAAGAAACCAACGGTCCAAGTAACCGTCGAGACACGTAGTCCGAAGTGACCACAACATCCCATGGTCGCGACGCGTATTCCAAGTGCCAACACACGCCATCGTGTAGCACAGTCGAAGCATTACCATCGGAGCGTAAAGCTTCCGACAGCGAGGCGTCACCAACGTAGCCGCATAGTGTCGTCAGCAGGACCACCATTGCCACGAACTTGGTCGAAGAAGCAAAAGATCGTTTCGACATTCGCAGTCGCTCGCTCCGTCGACGTCCACCAACACGATCCAAAACAGAACAACTCTGTAAATAAACTCTTACAGAAGCATTAGATTCAGTAAAACGATTCACAAGAAAATCAATCACTGGTTCTGAACAATCAAGTGCATCAACGCACAAAACACCTTGCTTCCTAACCACTCGAAATGCAGAGCACAAATACTGATGATGCATATAAACTGTAAACCATTGGCAAACGGTCAACACGGTACACGATATACCAATGCCATGGAACACCGTCCATCGAAAAGAAAGGCAACAACAAAGCCAATGCGCATGAAGCGAATCATTCACCAACACCAGAGTGCCACAACTCAAAGTAACTGACAACTCGAAGCATTCGCTCATAAAACAAACCTCTCTAGTCAAATGCAAATCTTGACACCGCAAAACATTATGTGAAACAGAAGTATCAACTACAGGTAAAGTCTTTCCTGTCAAACTCAACTCCATTACATCCGTCGTGCATTCACAAATCCAATCATTAGGATGCAAAGGTACTGTCAAACTCTGTCTATTACGAACACAGTCATGAGGCGTAAACACATTCTCATTCACCTCATCCAAACTATGAACGAAAACAACACCGCCATTCAAAGTCAATGTAACATCACCGAGGATTTCAGTGTCTTCAGTAAACAACCGAACCAAATCTTTCGGCGATACACAATCATCAACAGCAACGCTTTTAGCCAACTGAAGACCATCCTTCTCCACAACATGCAAAAACGCAATACTCGCATTCGAGTCCACCAACAAATCATTCGGAATACTTTCAAACGACTCATCATTCGTAAATAAAGTTGACAAAACATACTCATCTCGACAGCAACAAAGTAAGTCAACTGGCGCAACATCATCCTCGTTGTCGTCGTCGTCAACCAACAGAATCAAATCATCCGATGACACACCATCCACATCCGAGGGATATTCCTTCGACTCAAACAAATCATCAGTATTAGACGAAACCTTTATAAATTCAGAACAACCAAAAGACGTTAATCTCATTCGATTCATTAAACAGTCGTAACAAATCACCTTCATTCAGTCGCCACTCGTCACAGTCATTAATTCCCACAGACTCATTGCACAAACTATCCGAAATATTTAGAGACACACCCTGCCTTAGTTTATCGTCTCGAGTCTCAACAGAATCACGTATACTCACTGGCAAAGAAGTACAACTCATTATTGTCGCTTCCAAACGTGCCATATCCATTTCATACTCTTTCATTTTCTGTTCATGAATTCGAACTCGTTCTTCGTCAACCTTTTGTTCCCAAATTTCAAAATTTTTCCAGTTTAACTCGTCAAGAAATACCCAGACCATTTTCTGCAGCTTTACCTCATTCCAAGTTTTTATTCCTAGTCCTAAACTATTTAATCTTTCCCTCATCTCTTCGGCAGACATATCGAAAATATCTTCACCTTCCAAAATCTTAAACTCTATCGAATTTTCCATTTCAGAAACTTACGCAAGTCCACAATTTCAAATTTCAAAATTCAACCTTCAAAATTTCAAAACTTCAAAATTTCAAAAACGGAGTATCAAATTCAACTTTCCGCACTTTCAAAATTTCAATACCGACTATCACAATTCGAAATTCCTCTATTAAAAATTCACAATTTCCATACTACAAACTCCTTACTCAAAATTCAATTTCAAAATTTCAAATTGCGTTGAGACGGAAACGCCAACTTTTCAAAACTCGACAATTCTACAGCGAAACTTTAGAGAAAATTACTGAAATTTCCCTTTTTACGACGGACGAACATAGAAACGCCCCTAAAATTCTAAATATCCCTGAACGATACAAAATTCGTATTCAAGAGAAAAATTTAGAGAGCACAAAAAATTCCGCGAACACTCATATGTTATAACTTCCAAATTCTCGTACTTTAAACTCCTTAACGACGAAAATCTTCATTCAAAGAAACATTAGAGAGCAAAAAAAAATCCCGCGAGCCCTCATATGTTATAGGTTCCTCCTAATAAAAGCTCAAACAACTCGTGTCTAGTTTAAACAGGTATAATTCTCCAAACAAATTAACGATACATTACCCAACCGTAGACTGACGGTGGAAACGGTTCGCTCATCACTCACGAAAGAACGCCAAAGAAAACCTGGTCTTCAATGCAGCAACAGGCTGACGACCAGAAAATAGACGCGTAGAAAGACGTCAAACACCAAAGGTGTAAAACCTCACGAAAGATAGCTTAACTATCATGCACAGGAAGTACTCGGACAAGACTACGCCCATCGGCAGTATCATCAAAGACTTCTCCCAGGAAGTACTCGGACAAGACTACGCCCAGTCGGCAGTATAATCAGAGTCTTCTTTCACACACCCTATTCTCTATCCTTATATAGTAGATATCTCCTCGGTAGAGGTCTCTTCTCAGCCAAAGGAAACCAGTCAAGTAGAACCCTTGCCCATCCTAGGACTAGTCAGTCATGGGATCCTAACAATATATATACACCGTGTCTCAAAATAAACTGTGCAAAATTGTTTCTGTCAGAACTTCGTCAAATTTCCATCAATTTTAAAAAATTTTGGTAGGTAGATGGCAAAATGGCTGAAATTTTATGCTATATATAAATTTTCCACCTCACCTGACTCATGTCACCGCACTACCTTGTTAAACACAGATGTACCAATTTCTTATATAACGCTTAAATTTTAACAACTAACGTCTCGAAACTTGGCTGCACTGAAATCCATTTCATCGAGACAGGTGTCAATGTGAATGGGGCCTACTATCGCGACAACCTTCTTGCCCAGAAGCTACTGCCAGACATACGCCGGATATCCCAGGGCGAGTTTTTTGGCTTTCAACAGGATGGCGCCCCGGCGCATCGAGCACGCGACACTGTCTCTTTCCTTGAGCGAGAAACGCCCGACTTCATACCTCCAACACTGTGGCCGCAGAATTCACCGGATCTTAACCCAGTCGACTATAGCATATGGAGTGTGCTGCAGGAAAAGGTTTACCGCTCCAGGATAGCCAACGTCGACGAACTCAAAATGCGTCTGATCGACGATTGGGCGCGCTTTGACCAGTCGATCGTTGATGCTGCTATCAGTCAGTGGCGTTGCCATCTAAGCGCTTGTGTCCGTGTAAGCGGGGCACATTTCGAGCACCAATTCTAACACTTTTAAGCAGATCTGTCATAACAATTAAAAACCCTGCTAAGTAAACCATATTTTACTTTACTGCGTGCTAATTAAGTCGTCAGATAGTTTGTTGCATGTAATAAGATTTAAGCGTTATATAAGAAATTGGCACATCTGTGTTTAACAAGGTAGTGCGATGACACGAGTCAGGTGAGGTGGAAAATTTATGTATAGCATAAAATTTCAGCCATTTTGCCATCTGCCTACCAAAAATTATTAAAATTGGTGGAAATTTGACGAAGTTCTGACAGAAACAATTATTTTGCACAGTTTATTTTGAGACACGGTATATATATATATATATATATATATATATATATATATATATATATATATATATTGTTAGGGACCTGCGAAGCTTCGATATTCGATTCGAAAACGAATCGGACGGCGGTATTCGATTCGATTCGAAAATGAAGTCATGATTCGAAAAATTTTCGAATCGTTTTTCGGAAAAATGATTTTGTTGTAAACTAATTTTCTTAAAGTTACTTTTGTTTATTGCGCATGGATTGGGTTGTTCAATTTCTGCGTGCAACGCGGAACGCGACGACTGCAAACCCTCTGGCAAGAAATTGGTTTATACTTAGAAAGTTATACTCCGTTTGGATGTATGTACACAAAAGTGTGGTTATGCAATTGGTACAATAAAGAATATACTTAGTTACCTAACTCATAGATTATTTGTGCTATTTTTAATTCTGCTATGTTTACTTTAATTGATTTTAAACTGCTGAAAAGTTATTGATATATTGATACTGTGGTAGGCCTACGCCTGTGCTATCAAGCTTCATGAATATCAAACTGGTACCCGCTGATTCGATTCGAGATTCGATTCGAATTCGAACCTTTACCCCCGATTCGATTCGAGATTCGATTCGACTGAAAATTTGTGATTCGCAGGTCCCTAATATATATATATATATATATATATATATATATATATATATATAGAGAGAGAGAGAGAGAGAGAGAGAGAGAGAGAGAGAGAGAGAGAGAGAGAGAGAGAGAGAGAGAGAGAGAGAGAGAGAGAGAGAGAGAGAGAGACAGAGAGAGAGAGAGACAGAGACAGAGACAGAGACAGAGACAGAGACAGACAGAGAAAGAGAGAGACAGAGACAGAGACAGAGAGAGAGAGTGAGACAGAGACAGAGACAGAGACAAAGACAGAGACAGAGACAGAGACAGAGACAGAGACAGAGACAGAGACAGAGACAGAGAGAGAGAGAGAGAGAGAGAGAGAGAGAGAGAGAGAGAGAGAGAGAGAGAGAGGCACAGGCTGACAGGCGGTGAGAGAGACGCATGAGAGCCGATGCACAGACGTAGAACGAGACAGAGACAGATTTCAAAGATGCAGGTAGACATACAGATATAAATACAAGAAGATTGATACATACATAAAGAGAAATATTAGACACTTCCATCCATGGCCCAACCAACATCACTCTGCGTTTCAACCTTCACTCAAAATATTCATCAGCCAGACGCAGAGAGACGTAGAAACATAAAGACACCTGCACAAACACAGAAACACACAGAGATAGGCACACAGACATCCAGAGAACAAAAAATGAATCAATGCAGATCGGAATTTTGTGATGCGTATGAATCAAACTGTCAACCGGAAGGTTTGCGGCGGCGACAGTCGCCAGGTGGAGCAACGTATGTTTACGTGATATGTCTTTCGCCAGATGGAGTGACCTTCTCTGTCTAGACGCGATAACATGGCGCTGTTTCTTGTGCATGACAGACGACTATCGTATGACGACAACATGCTTCTGTCGACCAATCACCATCCTTAGCTGCGGGGTTTCTAGGTCACCTCTTACGAAAGCAGGTCAACATCAATGCCAGCCAAAAGGTGTCGCTGTACACTCGCTACTACTGATACTACTCCTGCTGTCACTTGTGTTGAATATCAGTAAGTAATACAGAGAATAAAATTCTCGTGTAATTTGTTGAATATCAGTGCACGTGCACCGTAACATAACTATAGAAAAGTAGTTTGAAAAGTAGTTTTGCTAACTAATCTGATAGTTAGCAAAACTAGTTATAACTACTTGTCATCTAAACTTAGTTAAACAGTAGTTATAACTATTTTTTATATTTTTATTCCATTTCTTTTATTTCATTTTTTTATTCTTAACTTTTTTAAATTTTATTTTATGTTCTATGTTTTTATGTTTTTATGTTTTCATGCTCTATGTTCTGTTTGTTTTACGATGTATGTACACCAGAGTGCAGTTATGCAGCTGGTATATTAAAGAAAATAATTACTTATTTTGAAAGTAGTTAGGAAATAATTTTAACTACTAGGTAAATAGTTGGTGCCCATCACTGCAAACACGGAATCATTTATACGAAAAGGATTACTAGCTTAGAGTATACATGGTAAGATTCAATCTATACCGTTTAGGACAACAGCACTGGGCAATGATAAGACATTTTAATCATCTACTGGATGACCAATTTAACAAGCAGGTGATTAAAAACTTTGATGCAATGTAGTAGGTTTAATTATCACTTTATTGCGCCCGAAAACAGAAAACGAGAGACTGTTATACAGCACTTCCACAAAAGCAATGTCAGAGCGAGAAAAATTCCAAAATGTTCGTAAATATCGTGAAAAAATCATTGAAATTCTGGTTAAGCTTCTATATTTTCAAGAATTTAACGTTGAAAATTCTCTTTATTCATTGTCATTTACGTCGTCTTATACAGCTTAAATAATTGCCCAATATAGGCCTATAATTGTATAATATTCCAGTTGCTGAAAATAAAAAAGCACAACAAAGCTATGAGTCTAATAGATCTCGATCTATACGCGATCATAACGCACGATATTTAGAAGTCTGGAATATTGGATGATATAATTATGGCCATCGCATAAACACTTACGAGTAGGCTAACAGATAAACATGAGCGGAATAAAAGCGCCTAATAAATCAATCGATATGCAGATTAACGAATTTATTTGTCAATAATGAACTATATAGTCACGTTCATTCAGCCCAAATGGGTCCAATGGTGCGTATACAATTGGTGGGTACGTATAGTCCCCATAACGGAGGATGCGAGAGGAGGCAAGTCTTTCGCTTCATTGGGACCCAGGGAGGGTTGTCTGGCGTGGAACCAGTTCACACGTTCCATTCCAAGGCGAGCACGGCCATTTCCCATTCTTCTTTTCTCCCAGACAAATAAAACAGAAGCCGTAGTTGCCGCAGTTGTTGCAGTCCATGTGTGCGCATTGGTCCTTGTGCTCAATCAGGATTCCGCATTTTGGACAGCCGCGAATGCTTGGACAGTCGATACATCTGTTAATTTTCTTCGTTGGACACTTTTCCAGGAGTCTGAGCCTTGTGTCTACCCCTTCGCAACCTGCGTTACCACATGGTTGATTGGCGGTGGTAGCTTTCCAGGTGTTCAGGCACCACCAACAGAAATCGAATATTTTACCGCTGACTTTAGTGCACATTTGACATCGTACACAGCTGCCTGTTCCGGGTGCGCGACAGCACCAAATCTGGCATCCAGGACACTTTTGCATTCCTTTGGCCTTCTTCAGGTAATTATCGGAAATCTGCTTCTCGAAGTTCTGCATTTCCTCCGGGGTAAGACGAGCGACATGGCGTACGAGGAAATAGTCCCACTCACGGTTACACGGTTTAGGTTTGCCGGAGGGACAGTTGAACCGATAGCGGCCTTTCTTGAGTAGATCTTTACAATAATCTGTCATCGATATTGGTCCTGAAAATCACCCAATATCACGATCGATCGATCAATGAATCAATCCATCAATCAGCCAATCAATAAATCAATCAACCAATCAATCAATCAATCAATCATGATTTATTGGTCCAAGTAAAGTATTGCAATACAGAATACACATAAATAATCACTATTAATTTTTTAACATGTAGGTTGCTTGATATGGGCCTAATAGGATAAACTCAGTTCTTGCGACACATTGGAAGAACCAAAAGGGTAGAAGTCCCTCTAACTAGCCCCCCAATTGACTATAATAATACTGTGGTGGTAAAGAACAATAGATTTACATCACAATTGATAAATCAACACAGACCCACCGTCACTAACATAAAAAAGAAGAGGTCAGAGATGAGGATGACTAGATTTCATACCTCGCAGTGGTTAACCGTTTGCGTAAGCTAAGCTTAAACAAGTTCAAGTTGGGAATAGTTCTGAGACTATAGGTTAATCCATTCTATATGGCTGGGCCCTTACTTTGGCGAATTCAATTCTTAGGGACAATGAGTTTCTAGCATCATAAGATTGGAAATCCGAATTTAGGCTAAAGAAGTTAGTATATCAGGTTTGTTTAAAAAGCGATACATGAAGTCAGAATTTTGGAAGAATGTGATTTGGTTCGTTTTTTAAATTTCCAAGTGGATGAATAATTGGTCAGCATGTGTGGTATAGTGTTAAAACCACTGCCAGTTGAAATGCGGACAAACCTTTTTTCAGAATTGATAGCCCATGGAGTTTGGAGCTATAGTTAGAGGCCCAAACCACATTACATTAAGAGAAATATGGATATATCATAGTATAATAATAAGGTTAAAAATAATGCGTAATTGGTGGATAAAATAAAATTTTTGGAGAAAGTAGATAAGATGTTCTTTTTATTATTCCTATAGTTACTACTGTTTTATGTTATATATATTCAATGTGAGTGTTCCAGGTAAGATACTGGTCCAAATAGACGCCCAAGAATTTTGTAGAGGTCGCTTTGGGAATATCAGTGGAATTATTATTTTATTACTCTACCCAATGAATAGGGGACTACTTTTCGATGTGAAGAAAATAGAATATAATTGGTTTTATTCAAGTTCAAGGATAGCTTATTTGCTTTGAACCAATTCGATATGAGTGACAATTCTCCATTCATTACAGTGACACCGGTTGTGCTCCATCTAATATTCGCTCTTTGGCTAAACAGTAAACAATGAAATATTAATGATACAAATGAGAACCTATAAATGTTAACCTCTAAATGTAAACATCCGAATCTAAATGTGTGAAATAATTAAGGTTTAAGAATTTCTGGACGACATAAAATGCATTAGTAAAAGCACACTGTGCAATGTGTACACAATAATCATAATATGCTATTGCGACAAAAAGGTTTTGTTTTGCAACCTGTTCTACTCATAGTAGCCTAGTCTTTTTGTGATAATCATGGCAATTATGAGAAGACTAGCAAGAGTAGTTTATCTCCTTGTCGGTTCATTACCACACAGTTTATGTGTTCCTGTAAGCAGCCTGTTGTTAAAATGTTTCATTGAACTGATTTGATTTGATAGGGTTGAAAGCTATTTTCTTTGCTTTCTCGTCCTTTGGTTAAATTTAAAGCTGTTTCGCAGCTGATCCATCTATTATGCAGGGGAAGGTAATGGATGCAACGCATCAGATATAATCAAATTCGTCACCGCAATCGTAGAGTATATGCGCACCACTGTAGACCATCATATATGCTGATGACGCTTAATTTAAGGTTTTTCAACTGCCTCAAATGAAAGTCATCGAGTGCTGAACCAGTCAGCCACGCAGATATATTATACATTTGATACTGCTGTGATAATGGGAGACTCAGCTGCTAAAACTGACACTCGATGTCACCGGCAGAAAACGTAGTACTGAACAGAACACAGTGGTCGCCCTACTTTTTCTCTCAGAGTCTCCTATTCAGAGGCATGTGCCTCGAATTAAAATGACCAATGCGAAAACTACAAGGTCAAGGCCAAACCAATGTCAGAAAGATTTTAGATATGCCTGGAATATTCAAGAGCTTTTGTTTAAAAGCTTACAATATTATGGGGATTCCTCTGATTGTGCAAACTGGTGTGTAGTCTCGTGGGTCTGAGCATATGTATATATATATACATGCACATACATATACATATATATACATGCATATACATATATGTTTGTGTAGGTGTGTGTAAACGTTTCATTTTCATTCTAATGAAATCGATGACTTACCGATTACATGACCACATGGCATCTTTGCAAGTACTGGGCTCTCATCATCCATGCCGAGCATATCTTCTTCTGTTGTGGTTGTTTCGATGAACCCAGGCAACGGGAGAAGCACACCGCTAACTGGTTTTGCAACCACTAAAACAATAATTTCACATGTGCTAAATTTCTGTCTCACAACTCAGTATCTTCTTTTGGTTACTCTCCACTAAAGCACGGTGGGTTCGTTAGTGCATTATACACTATTTTTTACACGATGAAATTGGTGGTTATCAGTAGGGAAAAGACCTATGACCTTTGCCGTCGCTGATAATTTAAACGTAATCGTTGGGCTTGAGCACTCTCTTCATTCATGGGACAACGAAATGTTAAACAACTATTTACCAAAAATATAGTATTTTACAGTTTTATGACGTCGTGTAGACTGTTATAAGAAATTATCAAGGACAGTTTACGAACAGTAGAGTGTTTGCCCTGTATTGCACGCGACCCATCGATGTCTAGCCTAATCAGTCTTCCCCTCTTCTTTGCTCCTCCTTCCCCTCAACTTCTTTGACGGGAGGTTGAAGGAAGGAGGAGTAAAGCTTGGTTATCAGCATCAGGTACATTGCAGAAGCGTTTATCGTACGACAGACGGACACTCAGATCTTGCATACTATATAAGAGATTATTATCATTAGTAGTAGTAGTAGTAGTAGTAGTAGTAGTAGTAGTAGTAGTAGTAGTAGTAGTACTAGTAGTAGTAGTAGTAGTAGTAGTAGTTGTAGTAGTAGTAGTAGTAGTAGTTGTAGTAGTAGTAGTAATGGTAGTAGGCCCCTAGTAGTAGTAGTAGTAGTAGTAGTAGTAGTAGTAGTAGTAGTAGTAGTAGTAGTAGTAGTAGTAGTAGTAGTAGTAGTAGTAGTAGTAGTAGTAGTAGTAGTAGTAGTAGTAGTAATAGTTTTCGCGTATGTGTTGCAACGACTTACTCTCAGGTAATGCCGAACATGGATAGAAGACTTGCATCCAGGTTCTATACAACGATACGTCATCCGGACTAAACAGACAGAATATGATGCGTTCTATTTGATCCAGCTGAAATTGGTGGAAAATTAAACTTGTAGAACTTATTATGCATATAAATACAGAGTAATACAGCTTAGACCTATGTCCAATTTACAGCATGACCAACTTGGCTTAAAAGACCGATTACATAATTATACAATTACAGAGTAATGTTATCTCATTGCTAATTTACAGTATGACTAATTTGGCTGAAAAGGCTGATTTCCCTGAAACGATCAATGCGTAGCAGTGTGATTCTCGTTAACGTTAACGATAACGAAAATGTTCGTTAACGAACAAAAAATGATTTCGTAAACGATAACTATAACTATAACTAAAAAAATTATTAACTATAACTATAACTATAACGAAAATAAGACTAACGAAAATTCATCGCTATTTTCGTTAATGAAGTAAAAAGTGCAAAATAGATAAACACGAAAACGTGAAAATTTTCTTCGTTTTAAATTATCCTGTTTATTGTTCCCATAAAAAATGATAAAATTTGCTGCATATTCTCGTTGCGTATATCCTGCATGGGTTCTTTTCGAAAATCTAATATTTCGAGTTTCTTTTTGATTTAAAGATAATTTTTTTCTTTCGCTTGTTAATATTAAAGAGTGAGAAACATGTTTTGATTTTAATTTTCTATGTTAAAAGGAATATTTTAAAAAGTTATCATGGTCATGTTCAAATTAGAAATGTTCATAATAAAAATATAAAAAATCTGAATAATAATTAACAACATTTTGTTTTTTCGGGAATTTCAGCTTTTTGCATTTGTTAGAGTCATAGAAATTTTCTGGAGGTGGGCAATATTGTCTTTGAGTTAATTTTGTAAAGGAGTCCTTGAATGTTTGACAGTTGTTGGCAAGGGGAGAAGATCAAAAACTGCTTAAAATTTGTTTACATAATTAATCGATGACCTCATAGGGACCAGGCGGAGTGCCATTGGGGCCTGTTGTAACTATGTATTAACTAAAATTAGCTAAAATAAAAGTCCAGTAACTATAACTATAACTAAAAAATAGTACTAACTATAACTGTAACTATAACTGAAATGAAAAACATTAACTATAACTGTAACTATAGCTAAAAAATAATACTAACTATAACTGTAACTATAACTAACATGAAAAACCATTAACTATAACTGTAACTATAACAAAAATCAAATCTGTAAGGAGAATCACACTGATGCGTAGGAACCTTAAGCAAGAAAGCATTGTATACTTCATGTCATACCAATTGATAGGGCGGCTGTAAAAATGATATATATATGATAAAATATGGACTCACGCAGTAGTAATCAAGGTGACCGGTCAATTCGGCGCCGGTCAATTCGGCGTCGGTCAATTCGGCGCCGGACAGTTCGGCGCCGGTCAGTTCGGCGCCGGTCAATTGGGCGCGGTCAAATCGGCGTCGGTCAATTCGGCGCATGGTCAATTCGGCGACTTTTGTTAACGCTTCTATTTCTACCGACATTTCCGCTACTATTACTTTCCTTGATCTCGCTTCTAGTTTAAGTTATATTTTAATCGTTGATCCCGCTTCTAGGTTAGTTTATATTTTGATCGTTCATCCCACTTATAGCTTCAGTTAGATTTCAATCTTTCAACAAAAGGCGAAGATGTTGAAATTGTGTTCTATAGATAAAATTATAGCTGACAGTAGAACCTGGATGAAAGATTGAAATATTACTAAAACTAGAAGCGGGATGAACGTTCAAAATATAAGCTAAACTAGAAGTGGGATCAACGATTAAAACATAGCTTAAACTAGAAGCGGGATCAACGATTAAAATATAACTAACAGTAGAACCTGGATGAAAGATTTAAATCTATCTAAAACTAGCAGCGGGATCAACGATTAAAATATAACTTAAACTAGAAGCGGGATCAAGGGAAGTCATAGTAGACGAAATGTCGGTAGAATAGAAGCGTTAACAAAAGGCGCCGAATTGACCGGCGCCGAAATGACCATGCGCCGAGTTGACCGGCGCCGAATTGACCGCGCCGAATTGACCGACGCCGAATTGACCGGCGCCCAACTGACCGGCGCCGAATTGACCGCGCCGAATTGACCGACGCCGAATTGACCGGCGCCAAATTGACCGGCGCCCAATTGACCGGCGCCCAATTGACCGGCGCCCAATTGACCGGCGCCCAATTGACCGGCGCCGAATTGACCGACGCCGAATTGACCGGCGCCAAATTGACCGGCGCCCAATTGACCGGCGCCCAATTGACCGGCGCCGAATTGACCGGCGCCGAATTGTCATGGCACCAGTAATCAATATATGTGCAATTACTTAAATACCAAATAATTTAATTATCATGTAGGCTACGCCAACGAAGGATGCCTGAGTAATATCGATAACCTATATAGGTCTACCATTACCAAACACGGCAGAATCTTTTTTAATTCGATATATTTTGAGCTTTCAGCTCCTATTATTGAATTTAATGGGTATAAATAAGCATTACACTTCACAGAAAGAATGGAAAAACTGAATGCGATTTACCTGCTGTTTGTGTTTTTGTTCCTCCAACCACACACGAACGGTTTTCAGCGCCACAATTACAGCTTTTTCGCTCGGGTATTCTGTTAGAATTATATAAAAGCACCCAGCTGCAATTTAGGAAATTAGGAAATTTATTTAGTGAACAGATGAAAATTAGGGGACGTCAGACAAGATTAATACAATGCATTAGGGGGGCCCATAATAGAGTAATGGATAACACACTGGCGTGAAGAGCAGTAGGTACCAAGATCGATTCTCGTAGGCCCGTAAGGTTTATTCAGCCTTCAACTCGCTAGGTGGCGGCGGTGGTTAAATGAATGGCAGGCCGTGATTGGCGTCCTGTGGCTTCCGTATAAACAGTTGTATTCGACTCCTGTAAAACTGTTATCATGTGCTTCTACTGTATACATGTATGTAAGGCGCCCTACGTGGCTGCCGTTTCTACTATAATGTATGTTCACTGTACAGCGCAGTGCGGTTAGCAGGCGCTTAAATAAAGAAAAGATTAGTTATACTATTATTATATGCAGGCAGGTCACCTTTTCAATATTCTCATCAAAGTATAAGGCTTTTCCAGCCGTTATTGTTTTACTGGTCTTAGTGAATATGTCACGCTACCTTGAATAGTTTTCTCATTAAGACAAGTACGTAAGTAAGCGAGTATATTCTTTATTACTGCCAACTGCTTAAAGGCCAACCGGATTTGGTTTACATATGTGGCGGTCTGCGCCCGGACGCCTGCGCTCTCGTTGCGCCGGGCGGGTTTCCTGCGGTGGTGATGGCTCCAGCCCACTGCCCGTCTGGAGCCCCACCAGAGTCAATCTGCCTTGTCTATTGTCACCGTCAAATGGCTGTTCTCTATCTCTTCCCATAGTGAACGTTCCGATCAGAGGAGATTCAGGATTGGCCGCTTAAGAAAGGCAACACTATACCGTTCTATCTCGGGGTCTGACTCTGCTTTTTTCCGCGGTCGCCGGATGGGCAACGTCCTGCAGGATGGCCGTCCTTCAGAACAGGGTTCGTTCTCTTACCAGCAGGAGACTTCCTCTTTTGTGTGCCTTCTTAGCTACGGGCTTCCTCCAACTCTCCACCTGATCTGAACTTTGACGTACCATTCTATATCTCGTGACTCTTGTACTATCGCCATTTATAAGGGACACCAAACGTTTTCTACGTATCGGGAACAAGGAATACATGTGACAAGTCTTTACGACATATCGTCCTAGACACCGGTCTATTGGGCAACTGTCAAAGGTAACTCTCTACGTCGTGTCGTCTAGGCACCTGTCCATACGTCTTCCCACCGTACGTATCTCTCGCTCCATATCCGTGTGCGGCATACCGGCCTCACACGTATATTGTCATGCACCACTTTTACGGAGTAAGTTTCCTTACCCGTCCTCTGTGTTGGCAATTATCGACCAACACAGTAATAAATTCTGCTTCGAGAGATAACGGTAAGAGCATCTATGGCACTCTGATAGTGAAGGTCCTCTTTCTAACCTTCGCTATCTACACACAGAACTTCGTTCCGACCTACGCACGAGGGGGCCCATCCTCGCACTTCAGTCAGTCCTCAGAGCTGTGTGTTACGACAAGCAAATATGTTTCTACCTGGGTATCCGACTACCCGGACTTTCACGTATCGTTTACTCTCTTTGTCTGATTTATCATTTCCCTTCGTACTTGGGATTATCGTACTCCTCACCTAGGGACTCTGACTAGCTGAACTTTGGCTAGCATAACGCGGACTTGTCTCTTTCGGACCTGGGTACCCGACTACCCGACCCGAACTTTGAGGTTAATCTCTTCCTCTTGGTCTGATTTATTCTACCGTTTCGTACCTGGAACTCTCGTACTCTTCACCTAGGGATCTGGCCCGCTGTATCTTCTCGTTGCGGCGTATCCCTACCCGGTTTACATAACCCTTTAAAAGGTTGTGTTTTCCCGGGAGCTCACAGACTCGTAGGCTCCAATTCCGAGTACACAGACTCGATTCTACTAACGGCACCAGTGGAGTAACTATCAGTACTGTTACCCCATCATTTCACACAGACCTGTGTTTTCACTTCCCACTGCGGGAAGTCTGTCTTCCACACACCTGAACGAACCACGGTCAGATTGTTCGGGCAGTTCCCCGAGTCAGAAGTTTGCAATTAGTTCCGCGAGCCAAGATTTGCAGTAGAGGAGAGTTAGGTAGGCCAAAGAAAGATATGCGGGAAAACCGCGGGAGTAACTGTGACGAATGAAGTAACCAAGGAAAGAAACGCCGGTAGACCGCGAGTTAAGATTCTGCGTATAGTTATATAATTGTTTATTGTGAACTCTAATATGTATAGGCTTTTATGTGTAGTTGAGATATTTCGGTTTGACCGCGAGTTGAGAGATTGCGGTTAGTCCCGCGAGTTAAAAGAAAGGTGGGTAAGTTACCCGATGTTATCGAACGGAACCAACGGGGTCACCCTCCCCGTACATATCGAACTGTCACCATCGGGGTCTCGCCTTCCCCGTATTTATACAGACCTGTGTATCGAACGGAACCACCGGGGTCTTGCACCGTCTTTATCGAACGTCACCAACGGAGTCTGCTTCCCCGTACTTTCGAACGGAACCAACGGGTCTGCTTGCCCCGTCTTTAGCGAGCGTCACCAACGGAGTCTGCTTCCCCGTACTTTCGAACGGAACCAACGGGTCTGCTTCCCGTCTTTACCGATAAAGACCTGTGTTTTCTTTATCACTCAAGATCGGTCTCTCCCCGAGGTTTACTCAGCCTGTTAAACTTCCACTATCGGGATTCAGACCGGCTCGCGATCTAACGGCAGGGTGGGCCCCAGCCCTGTCGAATCGGCGGTCAATCCAACACCCAAGAGTGATTAGTTTTGCTGTAACTCGGGATCGCACTGGTTAACTTTTTATCGACGATACTTGAACTGAGTTATCACCACCGGGTCTCTGCCCGTGTATCTCTGACGGCCACTACCGGGTCTTTGCCCGTGTATCTCAGACGGTCACCAGCGCGGTCTTTCCGCGTGTATATCTGACGCTCAACATCGGAAACTTTGCCCGTGTATCTCTAACAGCCACCACCGGGTCCTTGCCCGTGTATCTCTCAAACGGTCAACAGCGGGGCCTTCCCCGTATATATCTGACGGCTACCACCGGGTCTTTGCCCGTGTATATCAAACGGTCAACAGCGGGGCCTTTCCGCGTATGTATCGAAATGTCACCACACTTTATTGAACGGCCACCGACTGGGGCTGCTTCCCAGTCTTTATCGAACGGAACCGCCGAGGTCTTTCCCCGGACTATCGAACGGTTTACCAGCGGGGTCGCCTTCCCCGGACTTTACCGATACAGACCTGTGAACCTTTATTTCTCACGATCGGTCTTTCTCCCGTATATATCAAACCGGACATCCATCGGTCTTTCCAGTATATATCGAAACGAACATCTACGGGGTCTGCTTCCCCGTCTTTTGATACAGACCTGTTTATCTGCAGGGTCCTTCCCCGTCTTTCTATGGAACGGTAACCAGCGAACCAGACACCGACGGGACCTTTCCCGTCTATCTATCGAACGGAGCCGCCGGAGTCGCCTTCCCCGGACTTAACCGATACAGACCTGTGAGCCATTATCTCTCACGATCGGTCTTTCCCCGAATCAGCCTTCCATGATCAGACTTGGTACTGCTCGCGATCTACAACAGAGCGGGCCCTTACTCCGTTGGATCGACGCTTTGCCAGCACTGGTCAGACCGCCTATGGAGCGGCTGTCACTCGGGAGCGCACTGATTAGCCGGTAACCAACGACACTAAAGAACCGTATCGCTGTATATGCAGAGTGCACACATCGCCACTCTACGATATAAGCAAAACACCGTGAGGCAGTCTGTACTTATCCCTCGCCACACTATACCGTGGCTTGTTCCTTATATACTAGCCTACGCACACCTTCTCAAATACAGGTGTCTAAGGTATCGAAATCAACATATGATAATAAGCGCCGCCCTAGCTTTAGGCCTTATTTATTGGACCGAAAAGCGTGTAATATTATACGAATTAATAATTTGAATCGCTAAGATGGCAAAAATAAGCTAAAACTTAAATATTGGCTATTTTAATATCGCATTAGCGCTACCATTTACGCATCGGCCGCTGATGCATTATGTCGCCGTACAGCGCGTCAACAACACAGCTATTATCGATAAAACCTACATTCATGCCTTGTGGGCTGTCCGCCACACTCTCCCCACCTTACTTAGATGCGGAGCATCTCTGACAAAATCGGGGACCTTAATCACTCGTGACACAGAAACATCTCCAACCCAGATCCACTTAGAAAGCAAGGAACCATTGTACCACTGGTTATAGGGCGGAATACCTCGGTCATCTGGACGACTTACTCGGTCAAGTACTCAATCCAGACCCATCCATCTCCGCACCCCGCACGAACGCCAAGTAACGATGATAGCCTGGGCATCTAAGAGAAGCCCATCTCCTGCGAACCGTACTGACGACAGCCTGTTTAATGGTGCTAGAGATCCAAACCACCACCCTACTGGCAACTTGTCTAATCCTCCAAGTCGCCAACCTTAACCGGCCCTCTGTCATGAACCTGAGCTCTACCTAACCCATATGGCCAGGAGACCTAGGAGAGAAAAGTCACCAACTATCTCCCGATCTTGCAAATAAACGTTAACTCCTTCACGTCACGCACACCTCCAAAATAAAACAACGGAACACAAATAATCGAACATGGGAAGTGACAGCCGCTTGTGAAAACATTTTTTATGTGTTTTTCGTTTTAATATTTTTTTTGTAGTTTTCTTTTCAAACATATTTTCGTATTTGCACAATTATCATCTCTACCCGTCATCATTCAACAAGAAACGAAACTCTACAAGACACTGTTCTCGGTAAGCTTCGAGACATTAATACCGTAGTACCAGCGCATATGTATACACGCGATATCTAACCAATAACATCGTTCACACCAACGAACCTCAACCGTCTCTCTCGGTAAATCTCAGCAAAACTCCTCCAATTAAACGGTACCACAAGGATCACCGACTGCTTTGAACTCATGCGGTAAACCACATAATTGGAACACTATCAACCCTGGAGTGCTCTCCACAAAAGCATCGTCAAAAGATCATTTCCGAAAATCGTACCACAAGAACACTCCCTATCAAACGGTAACTAGGACACCGATCACCACTCATAAATACGAACAGACAGTCCAAAGAAAGGATTCTCATCAAAGGAAACTAAGGAAATCGGTCTTCGAAACAGTCCAAAAGAAACATCTGATCAAAAAGCAAACTCAAACAAATGTCCTTCGACATAGTCCAAAAAAACCACCGCAATCAAGCGGTACTAGTACCGCTACTGCTATTCATTCCAACGGTATGAAAAGTCCAAACAAAAGCTTCATCAAAGGGGAACTCAACAATCGAACTTCGATAATTGTCCATAAAACCCCCGCAATTAAGCGGTAACCAGTACCGCTACTGTTATCATTCCAGCAGTATGAAAAACAATCCAAACGAAACATTTCATCAGAAGGGAACTCAAAATAATGTCTTACGACAAAAGTCCATAAAACCACCGCAATTAAGCGGTAACTGGTACCGCTACTGTTATTCATTCCAACGAAAAACAGTCCAAAAGAAACATGTCATCAGAAGAGAACTCAAAATAATGTCTCACGACATAGTCCAGAAAACCACCGCAATTATGCGGTAAACACATCATACTTCTGATGCAACTCTACCTTTCTCTTCGTAACTGAATCTTAAAATTACTTCAGTAACTTGTAACCAATGCTCGGTAGCGGATACGTCCCTTCCCCTAGCTGAATTCTCAGACTGGTTACCCGCCGACTGCACTCTTATTAGTGTCGGCGATGAACACCCAACGCTCTGTTCGTTCCAATTCTAACCCAAGGAAACAATAGGGACCAACGACCTTTCGCTTCAGGAAACCAAGAGACAACCCCGTGGCCTGCGTTCCATAATCGCATCGACACAAGCCATTCTCCTACCCATCAACGTTCGGAACTACCTGGACGACAACACTTGCCTCAACTGATTCAACGTGCTACCTAAGATTCGCCTCTTCACCTCCTCCGGCAGCTCCCTGTGCACACCGCCGTCTAATTGGCCCTTTTGTCAACACTGACACAAACGACGTAGTCAGTGTTTCTCCAAATTACCCGGGCTCCTACGGTTCCTATGCACTTCGAGGGGTTCCGTTCCCCTATTAACAACTGCCTCCAACCTGGTGAACTCTACTGCGAACTTCCTAATCTCTGCAACCCCGCACGAACGCCAAGCAACGATGATAGCCTGAGCAATAATCCTTGGTGCGAGCAACCACTCTGCGACCGTAGAGAAGCCCATCTCCTGCGAACCGTGCTGACGACAGCCTTTTTAATGGTGCAAGAGATCAATAACGTGAATCGTGCTTCGACGCCAGTCGTCCATCATCCAATTCTCGCCCTTCACTAGATTCTCGAAATCGACATCAAGAAATCCCAAGCGATGATCCGTCTACAACGTTGACTTTCCGGTTGTCTCTTGCCCCTTTTACTCGGTCGTACTTATGGTCTGTTTCGCATGCTTATTCACTCTTATAAGCTGCCTCAAGGTTAGCCAGTTCTCCTCCTAGCACCTTCCGTGCTAAAACATCGATTGGCGAACGCATCTATACAAGCGTCGCAATCACCCGTTTCCAAAATATCACATATCGGTCCTGACTGCAACAGAACCATCAGTTTCTTAATCTCTTGCACAACACTGCTCAGAGTTTCTCCATGAGCTTCCCCGTAAGTGCAAAGATTCATTCGAACTAAGCTTCTCTGTTCTTCGGACCCGTAACTGGCGTTAATCTCTTCATTTGCCAAGTTACATTTCTCAATACACCAACATCCCACAGCAATTAGGATGGCCCTTTAAAATATATCATAATTGACCTGCCATCAATTGGTCACTCCACGAGTTATATCGAACGCAACTTATAACTTCGTCAATAACGCGGCTTCTGCCGTCCTCCCACATATACCTCAATCGAATTCCACGATGGGTCGGTTTATCGCCTCTCTTCTGTGTAACAGGCGTTTCTCACACGCCTCTAAATATTTCTTCATTGTAAATTCGCTATCACCAATGGATACAATTTCGCCTCCAGTGGTCAACACTGACCATTTTCACTTGCCCTCTAAACAACGTACCTCTGCCCAGTACGCCCCTTAGAATCCTCCATATTTATCTCACGGTCCTCGGTCGGTAACACAGACAGATAATAACCGTCTCCCTGCGGGTCGCCGCCCGCGAAAAGCCCGAATTTATTGCTAAACTCTGGGAATTTCCTCCGACAATCGAACACTACCACCTCGTTCAGAACTATCTCTCAACGTAAGCTTCTGAACTATTTCCGCTCCATTGTACATACGGAAATGTTACCATCGGCTGTCAACGGCACCTGCCGCCGCCGCCCCGATGAAACAGCTATAACCTGTCAAGACAGTCTTGGGCCGAGTCACTTTTCTCTGTCGGTCAACTGCCTTAACTTCACCCCTGCCACCGAGGGTGAAGTTGGATATCTCGTACGTTCCCGTGTTCCTGTCTCTGTCTGTTCCTCTATCTCTTTCGTAACTGTCACCGGCGTTTTACATCGTAATTGACCTCTGCCGCTATTCCGGTCTACGCCTCGTAACGAATTCGTATCTGTGTCCATAGCCATATAAATCGAACACACGTCATCCTCTCTCCGGTTACCAGACCCACAAACACTCGCTCTCTGCGTAAAATCGTCTCCAAACAGCTGGTCTCGAACTTCGAAAACAACTTTAAAAGACTCTCAGAAATCTTCCAAGGAGAACAACTCATCGAACCAAAAACCAACGCAGAAAAGACATGGATCGGTCATCACTACCAAGCAAGCAAAAGACGGAGAGTGGACAGACAAAATGACAAACTCTTCTCAAACGACCGGGCGGAAGGGGAGAAGAAACAACACGCAAACGCGAAGAAACCGACAACACTTAGAGAAACAATCGGAAAGAAACCAGGAAAACAACGAATAAAACCTGGGAACCAATTCACAAAGCAGCTGCCACAAGAACTCCGTACGCAACCTCGGAAAGATCCGAAAACAACAAGAAACCGCATAAAACCGCACTGAACCACGCGAAAACTCCAAAGAGACGAAAACGGTAGACGGCAGCGCGAACTACCGAGAACACCAACTAGCAGAAACGCAGAAACAGAAAGAGGAGAAAAACAAACTCTACCGAACACTCCAACGATTCCAGTTTCTACAGGATGTCCGAAACTCTGTACTACTACGAATTCCTCGTACGCCCACACCCAAAACGTATAGGATTTGTGTCGTGTGTAAAAAGAAACGTACTCGAACGAGCTCAAAGGCTCCTGGTATATCTTCTACCGCTTTCCAACGTATAAGTCGCGGTGCTCTAACGTAATCGAAATATCCTGATAAATCACGCTTACTCTCTTCAACAGCTCACTACCAGAACAGTATACTCGTAACTTGTATCTTTCTAGACACCTAACTCAGTAGTCCTTGGAACAAATCTCGACCATTCCACAATATCATTGAGAAAACAATCATCTTAAATGGCCAAACGGGGCCGCAGCTTCCGTTTCAATTGCACTAACTGCACCAAGTGCAAACGATTCACAACAACCACTTATTCTAAAGTGTCTTTGTACACACCATTGTGGTCTATGCCTCTGCGATTGTGGTGGGAAACATCACCCGACTCGTCACCTGCATCTTTTAGAATTTCCTCCGATCTGCGGTAAGAAAACGCTGGTACCCCACTTCTGGTACCAGTTGTGGCGTTCTGCGCCCGGACGCCTGCGCTCTCGTTGCGCCGGGCGGGTTTCCTGCGGTGGTGATGGCTCCAGCCCACTGCCCGTCTGGAGCCCCACCAGAGTCACTCTGCCTTGTCTATTGTCACCGTCAAATGGCTGTTCTCTATCTCTTCCCATAGTGAACGTTCCTATCAGAGGAGATTCAGGATTGGCCGCTTAAGAAAGGCAACACTATACCGTTCTATCTCGGGGTCTGACTCTGCTTTTTTCCGCGGTCGCCGGATGGGCAACGTCCTGCAGGATGGCCGTCCTTCAGAACAGGGTTCGTTCTCTTACCAGCAGGAGACTTCCTCTTTTGTGTGCCTTCTTAGCTACGGGTTTCCTCCAACTCTCCACCTGATCTGAACTTTGACGTACCATTCTATATCTCGTGACTCTTGTACTATCGCCATTTATAAGGGACACCAAACGTTTTCTACGTATCGGGAACAAGGAATACATGTGACAAGTCTTTACGACATATCGTCCTAGACACCGGTCTATTGGGCAACTGTCAAAGGTAACTCTCTACGTCGTGTCGTCTAGGCACCTGTCCATACGTCTTCCCACCGTACGTATCTCTCGCTCCATATCCGTGTGCGGCATACCGGCCTCACACGTATATTGTCATGCACCACTTTTACGGAGTAAGTTTCCTTACCCGTCCTCTGTGTTGGCAATTATCGACCAACACAGTAATAAATTCTGCTTCGAGAGATAACGGTAAGAGCATCTATGGCACTCTGATAGTGAAGGTCCTCTTTCTAACCTTCGCTATCTACACACAGAACTTCGTTCCGACCTACGCACGAGGGGGCCCATCCTCGCACTTCAGTCAGTCCTCAGAGCTGTGTGTTACGACAAGCAAATATGTTTCTACCTGGGTATCCGACTACCCGGACTTTCACGTATCGTTTACTCTCTTTGTCTGATTTATCATTTCCCTTCGTACTTGGGATTATCGTACTCCTCACCTAGGGACTCTGACTAGCTGAACTTTGGCTAGCATAACGCGGACTTGTCTCTTTCGGACCTGGGTACCCGACTACCCGACCCGAACTTTGAGGTTAATCTCTTCCTCTTGGTCTGATTTATTCTACCGTTTCGTACCTGGAACTCTCGTACTCTTCACCTAGGGATCTGGCCCGCTGTATCTTCTCGTTGCGGCGTATCCCTACCCGGTTTACATAACCCTTTAAAAGGTTGTGTTTTCCCGGGAGCTCACAGACTCGTAGGCTCCAATTCCGAGTACACAGACTCGATTCTACTAACGGCACCAGTGGAGTAACTATCAGTACTGTTACCCCATCATTTCACACAGACCTGTGTTTTCACTTCCCACTGCGGGAAGTCTGTCTTCCACACACCTGAACGAACCACGGTCAGATTGTTCGGGCAGTTCCCCGAGTCAGAAGTTTGCAATTAGTTCCGCGAGCCAAGATTTGCAGTAGAGGAGAGTTAGGTAGGCCAAAAAAAGATATGCGGGAAAACCGCGGGAGTAACTGTGACGAATGAAGTAACCAAGGAAAGAAACGCCGGTAGACCGCGAGTTAAGATTCTGCGTATAGTTAAATAATTGTTTATTGTGAACTCTAATATGTATAGGCTTTTATGTGTAGTTGAGATATTTCGGTTTGACCGCGAGTTGAGAGATTGCGGTTAGTCCCGCGAGTTAAAAGAAAGGTGGGTAAGTTACCCGATGTTATCGAACGGAACCAACGGGGTCACCCTCCCCGTACATATCGAACTGTCACCATCGGGGTCTCGCCTTCCCCGTATTTATACAGACCTGTGTATCGAACGGAACCACCGGGGTCTTGCACCGTCTTTATCGAACGTCACCAACGGAGTCTGCTTCCCCGTACTTTCGAACGGAACCAACGGGTCTGCTTGCCCCGTCTTTAGCGAGCGTCACCAACGGAGTCTGCTTCCCCGTACTTTCGAACGGAACCAACGGGTCTGCTTCCCGTCTTTACCGATAAAGACCTGTGTTTTCTTTATCACTCAAGATCGGTCTCTCCCCGAGGTTTACTCAGCCTGTTAAACTTCCACTATCGGGATTCAGACCGGCTCGCGATCTAACGGCAGGGTGGGCCCCAGCCCTGTCGAATCGGCGGTCAATCCAACACCCAAGAGTGATTAGTTTTGCTGTAACTCGGGATCGCACTGGTTAACTTTTTATCGACGATACTTGAACTGAGTTATCACCACCGGGTCTCTGCCCGTGTATCTCTGACGGCCACTACCGGGTCTTTGCCCGTGTATCTCAGACGGTCACCAGCGCGGTATTTCCGCGTGTATATCTGACGCTCAACATCGGAAACTTTGCCCGTGTATCTCTAACAGCCACCACCGGGTCCTTGCCCGTGTATCTCTCAAACGGTCAACAGCGGGGCCTTCCCCGTATATATCTGACGGCTACCACCGGGTCTTTGCCCGTGTATATCAAACGGTCAACAGCGGGGCCTTTCCGCGTATGTATCGAAATGTCACCACACTTTATTGAACGGCCACCGACTGGGGCTGCTTCCCAGTCTTTATCGAACGGAACCGCCGAGGTCTTTCCCCGGACTATCGAACGGTTTACCAGCGGGGTCGCCTTCCCCGGACTTTACCGATACAGACCTGTGAACCTTTATTTCTCACGATCGGTCTTTCTCCCGTATATATCAAACCGGACATCCATCGGTCTTTCCAGTATATATCGAAACGAACATCTACGGGGTCTGCTTCCCCGTCTTTTGATACAGACCTGTTTATCTGCAGGGTCCTTCCCCGTCTTTCTATGGAACGGTAACCAGCGAACCAGACACCGACGGGACCTTTCCCGTCTATCTATCGAACGGAGCCGCCGGAGTCGCCTTCCCCGGACTTAACCGATACAGACCTGTGAGCCATTATCTCTCACGATCGGTCTTTCCCCGAATCAGCCTTCCATGATCAGACTTGGTACTGCTCGCGATCTACAACAGAGCGGGCCCTTACTCCGTTGGATCGACGCTTTGCCAGCACTGGTCAGACCGCCTATGGAGCGGCTGTCACTCGGGAGCGCACTGATTAGCCGGTAACCAACGACACTAAAGAACCGTATCGCTGTATATGCAGAGTGCACACATCGCCACTCTACGATATAAGCAAAACACCGTGAGGCAGTCTGTACTTATCCCTCGCCACACTATACCGTGGCTTGTTCCTTATATACTAGCCTACGCACACCTTCTCAAATACAGGTGTCTAAGGTATCGAAATCAACATATGATAATAAGCGCCGCCCTAGCTTTAGGCCTTATTTATTGGACCGAAAAGCGTGTAATATTATACGAATTAATAATTTGAATCGCTAAGATGGCAAAAATAAGCTAAAACTTAAATATTGGCTATTTTAATATCGCATTAGCGCTACCATTTACGCATCGGCCGCTGATGCATTATGTCGCCGTACAGCGCGTCAACAACACAGCTATTATCGATAAAACCTACATTCATGCCTTGTGGGCTGTCCGCCACACTTATAGTTTATACAATATAAAACATTCTCGTCAAAAATATTTCCTCGGAATTCCTCGGTCATGCAGTCTATGGCTCATGGAATAGTGCTGTGGCCTCAGCGGTGGGAGGTGAGGGTTCAGCCCATGGCCCTGGTCACGCAGTACCGCAGCCGTCTGAAGGTGGTGCTATCCGCAGGTAGATAATGCGGACGCCCCAGACTGTCTATCGCGGACTGCAGTCTATCCCACTCCAGCTTACCCGCGAAGCCCCACGATGCTGGGCCGCGAATAACAAGCGGGCCAATGTGATCTTAGGTACCGGCGTTATTGTGTTCGTCTTAAAATGTGAAGGGACGAAGGCATGATAGATGGACATGTTGTATAGCTTTGTGATGGGCTCTGCTAGTAGGTGCGCCGCTCCCTTGAGCAGCAATGCCATCATTTCATCCGGGCCCGTATATGTGCACAGCGAAGGTGTCTCACTATGCGATTTGTCATCGAGTTTTCATATAATTATCTGTTCGATATCTTCCTCGGTTGTGGCAAAAAATGTGTCAAATGGGATGTCCGATGTTCGTACAATACAATACAACTTATAGGTATAACGCGCCTTAATAAAACAGAGTCTTACTCAAAGGACGCGTTACAATGCAGTACTTTTAGTTAATTATAGTACTTCGAGAATAAATGAGGTTTCAATTTGGTTTTAAAAGTATTTATGGAAGTGGATCTTCGAACTGTTTCTGGTAGAGAGTTCCATTCAGCTGGACAAGCCACTTCAAACATCCTATTTCCAAACTGAAGATTTGATCTTTTAACTACAAAGTCTCCTTTTGACGCTGAACGTAAACCTCGCCTTGGTTCAAGGGCAACACATGGTGTAACTAGAGTTGACAAGTACGGTGGAGCTGAACCTGACATGATCTTGAACATCAGGAGACAGATTTTGAAAGATATACGAGCCTGAATAGGTAACCAATGAAGTAATACTACTCCAAATGGAAATCAGTTTAATAATGGCTAAGCAGCCGTGTATTTAACACTGTAATGTGCATTCAATGGAGGCTTAATCGCATTCGTAAACTCTACATTTTCTCACGTCCAACACCGAAATATTATAGGCAATCTAATAATTATGCTGCATAAAATTACTAACCATGGAAACCTGTGGCGATGCAGGGAAATGCCTGAAAATTGAAAATAATACATTCAAAATTACTCAAACTTCTGAGGAATTTTGGCGCCAGGTTGGCAGCTGTTAACTCTAATAAATACCTTAAAATAGGCCTATTCAATCACAATCTCAACATAATAAAATGAATTAATTCATGCACTAATGATGAATATGAAATAGGGCCTACGATGTTTAACATAGGGTATGCTTAATTCGAAATAAAATACGACCTCAGAAATAGGTAAGAAGTAAAAGTAATGCCATAAGAATAATAACATTTAAGTAGACATTAATGACCAAAAAGTTGCATTCTTATAGCAGCATCACAGATAGATGCTAATGAACAGAAATAAAGAAGGAATAAAAAGGTGTATTTTGAATTAACCTAGTCCAGGAAAATGACTTCTAATAGAGCGACGTAAACAAAACCTCCAAAGTCAATTGAAAGCTAATTGTCTATATAATCCTCAACGAAGGAAACAATCTTATGAGAAAAGAATAGAAATTTACCAGTGATTTTATTCGCCACCCCTTCATCTGCTTCAAGCAATTTCTGTAACAATTCTCCAACAGTTCAGGATCCACTCCCTGAGGACAAACTGTGTGCATAACGTCTAAAGTTAAAGAGGCAAATATGATAGGCCTACACTGTTGTACGCCACTACAGAAGCTCTTACATGTGCAGTTCTGAGGTCGAAGGTAATATGGCTGAGGCGCATACATGACCTCTATGGCCAAAACTCGAGCCTTTTCTTGCATTGGTCCTGCTCTATGGAATCAACTTCCTCCATTGACACGTGCCTCTTTATTAGCTGGTGGCCCAAGTGCCTCGTTTCGCTGTCTTAAAACCTCTTTCTATTCACTGGGTCTTTCGCACTGGGAGCGCCTCTGATTAGCGAATACTGTGAGAGGCGCTTTATAAATGTTTAGATACAATACAATACAATACAATACAATGACTGACTATAGTAATTCAACGAAGGGACAACTTTTTCCATAGTATTATTTTGAAATCCTCTACTAAGCCTAAGAAAATCCATCCATATGGAATAGTTCCCGGAAAGAACACTAAAAGATAGCCTAAGGTTTGAATAGTTTCATTAAAGTTCATGAAATGACTCTACCATTTTGAACCATAAAATGAAATGTCTGTAAATAATTGCGATTAAACTCTATATTCCAGCTCAGTGTTTCCTAGAGCTTTATACGTTTTTAAGCTAAAGAAGGAAAGTCTTGATGGAGTTTACTGGTAAATGTCAAATAGTATCACTACAATTCAGGTGAATGCCACACTCACATGTGGCCGGCAAGTTGAAACCTGAAAGCAAAACACATAGTTATTAAATCAATATATACGTTGCAGTACAGACATATAGGCTTACTGAGCAACTCAAATAAATTCTAATGAGAGATGACTTGATCTAAAGTGATATGATGCAAGATACTTTAATTTCAAGTTGTTCTAGTTATTCTAGTTAAGTTATTCAAGTTATTCTAGTTAAGTTTCATTCGATTTCACTTGCTTTGTTCTATTTCATATTTCATCGACTTTATTTTACTTTTTTTGCTACTCATTTCTATTTTATTCATGTTTTTCCTCACCCAGGAAACCCTGTTGTCGTTTATACTCAGGCGAGAACCAGTTCCTCGAGGCATAGCTACTAGCTAGGCCTCTGCCCAGGATTATGGGTGACGACAATGGCAAAGGCGACGAAGAGCCTCCATTAATGCAACGGTCCTGAGGGCGGTGAAGAGCACGAGTCAGTACGCGGGCGGGTTTACGTTGAATTGAGCGCGCACATTTCGCCGACCTTCATCTCAGCGACCTCAATTCGCCGCCGCGAAACACAGCGCCTACACAATTCGCCGCCATCAAACACAGCGACTACACAATTCGCCGCCATTCATTTCAGCGCTGCTTCAAAAGGGCGTTGCTAAATACCGGGCGTAAACAACACGTGTTCTAGACTAGAAATTCAAAGCAAATTCAAAGCAAAATTGGTTGGGCATCTTCTTCACGGAGCCGAAGTTGATTGATTGCTGCCGCCGCCCAATTCATTTCGGTGGATTATGCCAATCGACCGCTTCTGGACTATTTGCGTGGCATCTCGCACAACTTGAACCTCCAGGTTTAGCTATTGCCTACTTAGCATGTAGCAGGTTTAGCTATTGCCTACTTAACATGTAACTGATTAACTGAACAAACGATTTAAGCTTTAACTATTTGATAACTATCTGAATTATTTCCCATTAAATTTAAATTTAAACTGTTTGAAAGTTTCATCATTAAAATAAAATATAGGTTATCATAATTATGTAGTCGCTGTGTTTGAAAATAAAATATAGGTTATCATAAGAGTCGCTGAAATGAATGGCGGCGAATTGTGTAGTCGTTGTGTTTGATGGCGGCGAATTGTGTAGGCGCTGTGTTTCGCGGCGGCGAATTGAGGTCGCTGAGATGAAGGTCGGCGAAATGTGCGCGCTCAATTCAACGGTTACCCGCGGGCGTCAGGATATTGCTGGATGATTTCCCATCTTATTACAGTTCAATTTCACTCCGTTCTATTATGTTATATTTTATTCTATTCCATTCGGTTCCACTTCATTCTATTCTGCTCCAAAGTAATGAATAATGATCTAATGTATTTCATTTTCAAATGACATGCTACAATAGTAGGCTACCGTACTGACTTATCAGCCGCTACGTACCCACAGTTATTGCGGCTTCTCCTGTTTTGCACTCATCCTGTCCCTTTTTGGTTTTCTCCAACTGTTGTCCGGCCACAGAGTTAATCCTTAGACTGACTGAAATTAACATATCCCAAACATAACGCTGAATTTTACTATAGAAGCATACACACATATGTATGTAGGCCTATAATATATGTAGCTAGGGACTGTGTCATATGTGTGTATACAGGCAAGTATGTATGCACGCATTAAGACACAATAGCGCACTTTTAACGCTTGAAAACCTCTGTCTGCTCAAGCGTAAATGATGTTAAGGTAAATAAAATAAAATTAATCGTCGGTAAGCGAACACTGCTCAGATAAATAAAACAGTCATCACTGGTGAGCTTTTGCATACACGTATAACCCAAACGACGGATTTCCAGCCAGATGATAATAGACACCATGCTGGAGGATGTATGAAAGTAGCTGGGTTTCCACTGACGGTAAGGACGGAAGTGTAAAGTAATGTACTAGATGGCTAGGTTTATATTATCCACACACCTTGGTTATCCAATGAATGGATGAAGGTGTTGTCAAGGAATAGTATTAGGATCGGGTTGAATTATCTAGAATTATCTAGGATGCATCTGGTATGATCTTCTAAACCAGTGTTTCCCTCTGTTGCCGATCCGCAGAGTGAGTCAAGAAACTGGACAAAAAAGACTCAAGGCGTTTTCTCTATTAAGTCTCGCTTCGAACTATCTTCAAAGAACACGATTGTCTCGCAGTCAAAACCACATTTTTCATGTAAATTAAAAAGATTATTTTCTGTGAGTAAATTATTTCAGCTACTGTAAACGAAAGCTGCAAAATAAATAGTTAAGCTTATTCGACAAATTGCTGATAGGTCAAATAGAAGTTGTCGTTTGTCTTTACTAGAAATTTTGATCGAAACATTTGCGGCTTTTAGACCGGCAACTGGAACCAGATGTGACGTATATCTTTCGTCATAAATAACCTGGTCACAATAAGCACGTCTGCTTTTAGATTCGATATTGTAAGTATAATATATTAGAAATTTGAAAATTATAACAATTAAAAGTAATAAATATATTAATAAACAACACTAGCACTTATATTTATAAATTTCTTTAAATGCAATTTTGTTTATTCATATCAGATCAGTACAAAGTATTCAATTGATGAATTTTATGCAGTACTGAATTCTATTAAAAATAATTTCACTTTTTGTCCCAATTTATAGAGGCCCACAGTTCACGTTAGTCACTTTTAGTCACTGTTAGTGACTACGATTTTATTTCAAATAGCATTAACTTTTTGAAACTTGTTTTATAATTAGAACTGTAGTTAAATTTGTAACGTTTTCCCAACAATATCGGCTCCTTCCAATAGAACTATATAATTTTGTACAAAATTCCAAAATTTGTTTTACATTCTCGTTTCTGAAATAATAATTAACACATATTTAAGGTGATCGAACAAGAAAATAATTAATAATTTGCCCACTTATCCTGCTGCAATGCAAAACTTCCTGCTGAAAGTAAATTCCTGCCAGTCCGTCACACTGAAAAGCTTGGGACTCGCTGTTCTAAACAACGATGTATTGCTTTAGTTAAATTGTGGATTACTATCATTTGACTGTCACTACTTAAATTTCGGTTACTACTAGTGAAGAAATATGGAATAACCGCATATCTTTATGCATTTACTTGGGAGCCTAATTAGCGGGACTTAGGTTCTTTCAGGTGCCCCAATTGTGCCCATCTGAGCATTCGTAGAGTAAGACGATTTATGTATAACTTGCACTGTAAACGTTCTGATGGAGCAATAAACTGGTGGCTATGGTTATGGTTATGTCAGATATGCCTAAGGCGTGTAACATAAGGAACAATTCGAATTTCTGTGATTAAAGTTGTGTATAAATTAATTCCATTGACAAGCTGCGATTGAAATTAACCACTCTAAATTATTCATCTGTATGGGCGGCGAATGTTCTATATTTATCCAAAGCAATAAGCGAGAAATAACAAAAGATAAGTAAGAGCAAACCTCCTCCAGTAGATATCAGATTGCTACTGGTTGAACTGACGATTGCATCGATTTGAAGTAAAGTGATGTCGCCCTCGAAAAGTGATATTTTGCTGTTAATCACTTGATCTATCTGGAATTCACTTTCAATTTCTTGTTTCCACGTTTGACCTACAACAAATTAATGAATAGCCTAATTGTTTTACTGGCGAGGCTATTTAGCCTGTAAGTGCAGGTCAATATATCTACATTGGTAAAGGCGTAGATCAAGGCGCCTCTGTAAGTGGCTATATTTAAGAAATTTGGATGTCATGCCAGAACAGTCCGTACATTTGGATCTTACTGGCTCTAGCAGTGTCTAAGCAAATCTAGGCAGCAATTTAGTGAGAAAGATAAAGGCGCTATACCAATGTCTACATGTATGCATGCAATAGTTCGTATAAGTTGTCAGAACCGTGGCAGGTTAGTTTCATGTTAATTTCGTTTAAACCGCAAAGTGCGGTTTGGCAGATGGTTTATAATGATGAGATATTGTCATTTTGTACAACAGACCTCTGGCCTGTAGACATTTTATCAGCTCCTCTCTGTCGCTTTCGTAAAATTCTCTCCACGTTGGAATATCACTCAACTCCGCAACACGTTGGTTTGAGTCTATGGCAGTCCGGATGGGTGACCTGAGAAAAGATAGGACGGTCTTTTGAAATGATTGGCTTGTTATAACATTTTGTTGTAGCGCATAAAATTATGAGCTTCATCAAATCTTATAATCTTGTAATAAACTGCAACCTGAGCAATGCAGACTACACTTTTGTTTTCAGATTTCGGTGGTTAAGTACCATGCATTTAAATTCCCAGTTATCCCGGTTCTTAGCACATAGTGAGAGCCATTAATCAGGGCCTACTACTAGACACACAAGCTCAAAGGTGATGAAACCAAGAACAAGACTAGACAAGCACCTTCGGGCTGTGAGGTATAGCTACTGTGGTAGCAAGACAACGCAAGGCAAGATATTCACATTGACCTAAGGTAAAATCAAACATTGCCTTACTGTCCACTAACTGCTGGCTAGAGCTATACTTACACGCTATAGGCAGTATTTGATTTTTATGATTCCGTATGAACGCAGAATGTTAACAGAGTCCACTTCATAGATTAGCATCAAGATGTCAGCTGAAGTGGTAGATCATTACCTGAGCGCAGAGAATTAAGAGTGAAAATTGCAAGCGTTTTATTACCAGAAATGGGGCTTTGTATGTGCAATACAAGAAGGCAATTTGCCTTCAAATTGCAAAGTTATAATTATGAGAATTCATTTTCCCAGTGTCGAATATTGATCCAAGAATCAAACAAAGCTGTTTCCTGTACTTGGCAAAACAGCACATAATCTCATTTGCTAGTCAAGTTTATCCTAAAACTGTGTAAAGTTGTTGGCACACAGCGGTCGATCTGCACAAACATAACCATATGCATACATGGAAACACAGGCCAAAGTACGTATATATGCCAACATACATGCATACATTGAAAAGTCCAAACATACGTAACCATACGCCTGCATAAATGCACACGTAATACATACATAAAAATGTACATCTATGCATTCAAAGCCATACATACATGCGTACATACATACATGCATGCGTACATACATACATGCATACATACATACATACATACATACATACATATTTGCACACATACATACATACACACACATATACATATATGCACACATACATACATGCATGCATACATACAGGCATGCATACATGCATACAGACATATATACATGCACACATAAATAGATGGACGTACACACATACATACATACATATACAGTGTGCACATACATACATACATACATACACACATACACGCATACATACATACATGCATACATGCATACGAATTACGAACCAACGTACATAATGCAACATGCAAGTACAACAGAAAATTTTAACGCCATAAAATGAATGGATTTTCATTAGAAAAAGGCATAACTTAAACCACATGAATTTTGGCTTACCTTAGGTATTTACCGTATGACATACATACATACATACACACACACACACAGAAGTTTACATATTGATCACGTTTACTACCCATCGCAAGTTTAAACAGTTGAGAATAAGCATATCAACAAGAAGCAAGGTATCTTGAATTAGTAATGGAAATTTGCAAATTATATTTTCTAAAATAGTTCATGGTTTACAGTAATTGTAAAGGTTTTGACTTGATGGACTTTGATTAAAATGCTCTCCCTAAATAACACAATGTCAAAAACTTGAACTTCCTTTGAATCTAGCAAGGGCCAGTGCTTTTTTCATCTGGAACGCGCCGGAATGGCGTTCCGGAACCTTTCTCCAGCTACTAGCAAATTATTTATTTATTTTACTAAGAAATACAATAATTTAGTTATTTTAATAAAATATTTCAGTATTATGAACTGTTTTCAATGTTTACTGAGACTCCTCTAAACCCCGAATCCCGTTCTTCTCGGAATTTTAGCCCTTCCTTAATTGTTCACTTCCCGAACCTTTTTTCTAAAAAAAAAGCACTGGTAAGGACGCACACACATACATACATACATACATACATACATACATATACATATAGTGTACACATACATACATTCTGGAATTATGTCTAATATCACTCTTGACAAACGATAAAGCAATTGTTTTTGTTTATCAATCAATCAATCAATCAATTCTTTTTATTGGTCCAAAGAACACAAAACAATAAAAAATTAATGCACTGGTTCATAAAGAGCGTGTTCTAGTGGGCACAAAAGGGGGAAGCCCAGAAGGGACGAGAGTCCCGCTAGGTCAGGGCCACCTATGTAACACAAAGATAATAGTGATGCATCGCTGACTAGCAAATAATATCTCAGTCAGAAATCATTGAACATAATTATGTGGATAGTCTTATTATAATAATAGTCAGTATAATGATTTTATCTTAACTATAAAACTATAAATCTTAACTACAAAATAGTTAACATTAATCACAATACAAAACAAGCTGAACCCGAAATTTTAAATAACATTTATCAACCAACGAGTAAGCTGCTTTTTAAACAGGTTTCGGTTGGATATGTGTCGAAGTTCATGAGGCAGTTCATTCCATGTACGAGGACCCAAACATTTAATTGAAAACTGTCGAGAGTTAGTCCGAGCGTATCCACTTCGGTATGAATTTAAGTTCCGTGTAAAATAAGAGTGAAAGTCCGAGGTTAAATCAAAGTAATTGTTGAATGCACTTGGTAGCATGTTGTAAGTATATCGTTGCATGAATTCATTGATCTGTAAATTGTTGATTTGATCAACTCTCAGCAGGCCCAATTGTTTAAATGTATAAGAAGTATGAGAGTTATATGGAAGGCGCGTTATAATGCGAACAACTCTTTTTTGTAGGACAATGATTCTATTAAGACGGGAAGTGTAGTTTGAGGCCCAGATCATGTTACAATAAGTCAAATAGGGATAGATCAAGGTAAAGTAAAGAGTACGTAGAATGTTGGTTGGTAATAAGTAAGCTAATCGCGATATTATACCTATATTTTTGGCTATTTTCAATGATATTTGGTGTATGTGCTCATTCCAGGTAATGTGTTGGTCCAGATAGACGCCCAGAAATTTTACAGATTGCACTTGTGGTATGACAGTATTGTCTATTAAAACCGTGCCTTTTAAATGTGGAATTGGTTTCCTGTGGGAGGAAAATAAGATATAGTTCGTCTTGCTTACATTAAGTGACAATTTGTTTGCTTTAAACCAGTCAGATACGGATTTCAACTCGTGATTTATCTGGTGAAATACATTGTCATATAGCTTGTGAGAAATAAATACATTAGAGTCGTCTGCAAATAATATGAAATGGAGAAGAGACGACGTATTAGGGAGATCATTAATATATATTAGGAATAATAAGGGACCCAAAATAGAGCCTTGCGGAACTCCGAATCTAATTTCTTTAAAACTGGAGAACGTATTGTTGCACTTTACTTGTTGTTTCCGGTTGGTAAGATAGTCTTTGAACCAAGAGAGAGCAACACCCCGTATGCCATAGGTTTCAAGTTTTTTTAGGAGTATATTATGGTTTACAGTATCAAATGCCTTTGAGAGATCTAAAAAGATACCTATTGCATATTCGTTATTGTCGATAGCCTGGGTTATTTTATCCTGTATGTTCAGGAGAGCCATTGAGGTGGAGTGTCCTGATCTAAAACCATATTGGGAAGGGTAAAGTATATTTTTAGTAGTAATATAATTGTATAATCTTTGATACATTACTTTTTCAAGTAATTTTGAGAAGTAAGGCAATATAGATATCGGTCTATAGTTTGTGGGATCCGCTTTATTGCCCTGTTTAAAGATCGGAGTTATTGTTGACATTTTCATTCCGTCGGGTACAATACCAGTAGATAATGAACAGTTTATTATATCCACTAATGGAGTTATAATGAAAGAAAGGTTTGGACTAATAATACTAGGATCCAAATGATCAGGACCAGAGCTGTGAGTCAATTTTAGTGTAGAGTTTAGTACCAGAAGTTCTTCAGGAGTTGTAGGATTGACAAGCATGGAGTTAAGAAGGGAAGGTTTCATATAGGTCATAAAAGTTTTGGCAGAGGTGGGGATTTTGGCTGAGAGGTCTTGTGCAATTGCAGAGAAGTAATTGTTAAATTTATCGGCTATAACTGCATCATCCGTAATAGTTGAACCATCTACTGTTAATGAAGAAACTTTAGTATCCTGCGATTTAGATTTAATTAGTGAGTGGATAATTCTCCAAGTTTGTTTGATATCTTTATTATATTTAGCAAATTCTAGTGCATAATAGCTTTGTACAGCTTTGCTTTTAATCGATTTAAATTTATTTCTATATACTATGAATTTATTCTTATTGATTTCAGTTGGATTCTTTATATATTTTAGGTATAATGTGTTCTTCTTATTACATGATTTCAATAAACCCTTGGACATCCAACAGTTTTTAAAAGTTCGACGATTCCTTTTATCAAATCCAATCAGTGGGAATGCCTTGTTATACGCCTTAGTGACTGTATTGATTAGTGCATCATAAGCTGCGTTAGGTTCATTATCTGTGCAGAGAAGTGAGACTGGTGTGAAATCCGCTTGCAAGAGAAGCGTTTTAAATAACGCCATCGAATGATCATTAATAATTCTAGTCTTAAATACTGGTGACTTTTCAGGTTTTCCCGAGTGAACAGTAAACCACGTTACAACAGGTAGGTGATCAGATATGTCAGAAACAAGAATAGCGGAATTAACCGTCCTTGGCCATAAATTAGTAAGTATGTTATCGATAAGTGTGGAAGTAGTGGCTGTTATCCTAGTTGGTTGGAGTATTGCAGGTAGGAAATGATAAGAGCAGAGGGTATCCAGAAAAGTATTTGTTGGCGTATGCTCGTTATGCTTTAACAGGTCTATGTTAAAGTCACCCATCAAGATTATGTCCCTTTTTGTTTCGGTTAAACTCTCAAGTAGCTGATTAAATTCCTCATTAAATACTTGCAGAGGATTACCTGGCGCTCTATAAATAACACCTAGCGTAAGCGGCGCATTATTTAGCTGAGGAATACGAATGAATAAACTTTCGTATGATGTGTGCGAGCAGTTTGGAGTGGGTTGGGGTGCTAGCTGGTAATCTAGTTTAGTCTGCCTATATATAGTAAACCGTTTTTGAAACAATCGAAAAGCTCACGCATAGAAAAGTTCGCATATAGGCCTATTTTAGGGAATGAAACTAGGAATAGAGTAATGGATTTTCGACGTTACGGAGTTGGCTGCTGTTGTGTGGAGTTAGTATTTGCTCCGCCATGAACTCGAACAAGCAAAGTGAGCGTAGACAGGTGATTCAAACTGTAGTCTTCGAAGCTTTTGTTCTGATTGTAGTCGAGCTCGACATCTGTAAAATTAATTCCGAAATTGGTCACTGAAACAGCAGGTATTAATCTCCAGCAGGCTCGAAGTGGGAAACAAGAGGTGCCGATATGGCTAAAAGAACCATTCCCCTACCTGCCCCTCTCCTTTCCCTCTCCCTCCCTTTCCCTGCCTCCTTCCTCAGCCTTCCCCTTCCCTTGTCCCTCTCCTGCCCCCTTCCTCTCCATGCCTATCCATCTCCCCCCGCTTCCTCCCTTCCCCTCCCTTTCCCTCGCCTCCATCCCTTCCCCTCCCAGCCCTCCCTTTCCTTCCCCCACCCTATTGAAGTGGGGGAGGGAAATTTTTTAAATTCTGCATTGCCATAGGTGTGTCTTAGCGAATTTTCGGAGAAAGAAACTGGTTTCTTGTCAACGGTTTCGTCGTGAGAAACTATTTAAAATTCACGAGACTGACTGACATGATAATTATTGCGCAATAACTGACCTTTTCTCAAGTTTTACTAGTTACACTACAAGATGGCTTTGTGAGTTTTTATGAACATTCCGGATTGATAAAATGCACTGTGAACGCAGTACCGTATGTTTTGAGTACGTGATACTTGCTAAAGGTAGCATCTAATCGAGAGAGAGAGAAAGAGAGAGAGAGAGAGAGAGAGAGAGAGAGAGAGAGAGAGAGAGAGAGAGAGAGAGAGAGAGAGAGAGAGAGAGAGAGAAGAGCAGACAGGTAAACAGAAGGGAGGGATGGAGGGCGGGAGGGACGGACGGACGGACGGACGGACGAAGGGAGGGAGCGAGGGAGGGAGGGAGGCAGGGAGAGAGGCAGGGAGGGAGGGAGGGAGGAAGGGAGGGAGACGAACAAGACAGATATTATTTCAGGAATTTCTTAGCGCTGGAGTTCAGTGAGTACCGTTAAACTGTATGCAGTGGATGTACGCGTGAATGGGAGAATCTGATTGCAGCGAATGAACTTATCTTCGTGTTCAAATTGGTTCAGGGCCAAGTACGGTACCCCGACACATTAGGGTGACCTGGACACTTACATTCGTCTGTGGCCCTGTGTATCATGATTCACGAAGCATCTATCATGTACAGGCTATACTTCAGACTGCAAAGAGGCTGAGTCCTACAAGGGCCTGGTTGCGGCACTTTTGAACACCGTAGGCTAATATGTAATCAGATGGAACAGTTGGCCAAATTTAAACATTTGTGCGCAATGGAAAAATCATAGAATAGCGTCGGAAAGCATAATCTGACAGAGGGTGCCTACGCACCTTGCGTACCTTTTATGGCTACGCCGCATGGTGGCCATAAAGTCATTGTTGGTACATACCATCATTAACGGATGGGTACGCCACAATGACTAGGCACTGTTTGACTCGGCACACCGTCGATACCGATATGTTTTTGGGCCATACCGGTATGGATTTTTCGCCTGCAGAAGTTCCGGTACGCCTTCGGCTGGCCAGGAGAGGTGCGGGTATGGCACTTAATGGGGTGTGGTGGCTCAGTGGTAAGTTCGACGCCTTATGACCGGATGGTTGCAGGTTCGAATCCCACTGTAGCCGCTGCGTAAGGACCTTGGGCAAGTCCTTCACTCGCAATTCTCGTGGCGCTTCGGCATGAAAATTCCGGCACAGTATCAAATGCTGTAGTCGGGAGCGCCTCTGAGTAGTAGTTGACTTCGAGAGGCGCTATAGAAATCTCCGGAATAAATAAATAAATAATAAAAATACCGTTTCATACCGTCCCACTTCGAACCCTTATCTCCAGCGATATCGACCACTGCTCTAATTAAGGATATAAATTCATCTGTGATATGTTTCTAACCCGATTCCTAACACTAAACTTGCCCGTACCCAAACTCTAACCATTACCTTACCCTTACTGTAGGCCTACCCCATAATCATAATACTATTAGTAACTGGCCCAGTTAGCTACATTGGTAAGATCGTAAGCTGCGTCCCATAATCTGCTGTGTAACAGAGCATGCTGATCGTATTTTGCTTCCCTTTCAGAGATTTAAACCGGGTACCCGGGGACCTTAAATGGCGTGGCGCCTATTCAAATGGGTAGCGGTGGTGAAGGATCTCACCCGATCAATTCATTGAGAAATAAGGAGGGTCGATGCCGCAAACGGTCGCTATAAAGAATCGCGTACATTTGTATTTATATTTACATTTACTCCTAACCTTAATCAACATTGATTTTAGGCCAAAGCCCAACTATGGCCATCAATCAATCATTCAATCCTTATGCTATAACTCTCACTAGGTTCAAAAACCCAGTTCATAATCCGAACCTCACCCTAAGAGTAACCATAACCTTAACATAACCATTATTATAACCAAAGCCTTACCCTAACCATAAGTCTATTACTGAATCGAACCCTAACCTTAACCCTAACCTTAACCCTCTATCTATAACCCTAATTAACCGTAACTCTATCCCTAACGGGTGGTGAAGGATCTAACCTGATCAATTCATTGAGAAATGAGCAACTTCGAAGTCCCTATAGAAAAAAGTCTAAATTTACATTAGACTAAAAGCCAAACTTTGACCCTGTACCTGTAGAGGTCTTTAATAGGCTACATCTGCATGACAGCAAAAGTTCTTGCATAGCCTACGTACGTAGCCTATATCAACAGTAGGTCATTAATATATCTTTATGTCGAAAATAGTTCGCAGACGCACAATTCATGAGTTGAGGCCCAACTTTGGTAACAACAAAACGATGACAATTTACTGAAAATTTTGAAAAAGGTTATCGTTAACTCTACCTCCAAAAATAAGCCTCATGTCTGCTGGATCCATATTGTTGGCACATTTCACAGAAACTTCTCGGAACAGTTCATCGACTCCAGAACTCTAAGAAATAATCATTTAAAATGAGACAATGCTACAGTTGAAGTAGATTTTAATTGTAATTGAAAATTTGTTAGCGCCACATTAAAAAAGAACTATCCTCTACATAGCCCGAATCGACTTTCAAACGCGACTTTCCTTTGCGACAGAAATATAATCAGGAAGTAAAATGGTGCACAGAAAATGAGAAGAGACATCATTGAAGGGCTCACGCACAACCGTGGAGCCCAGCCAACTTATTCCTACCCAGAGTTGATCGATGTTGACCTAATACCACCACGGATTCTAAAAACATTATACTTCTCCCTGGTTTACCCATATTTTACGTACTGTAATTTAATTTGGACATCCACCAATAAAACTAACTTAGAAAGATTCGATGTCCTACAGAAGAGAGCTGTCAGAATCATAACCGGTACTCCCTGTAAGTCCCGCACAAGGGGACTATTCACAGGAATCGGCTTGCTTACTATCATGCAAACAAAAACTCTCCAAATAGCTGAATTTATGTATCGCTATAAATATATCCTTCTCCCGGTCGTATAATGGCATCTCTTTCAACTTTCCACCGAAATCCATAACCACCAAACTGGAACCTCTGGCCCATATCACAGATCCTACGCTCACACAAATAGGCTTACACGTCTCTTCTCAATAAGATTTACTGGCCCCTATATAGTTATATGGAATAACATACCAGCGTCGATTCGTCAATCTCTAGGGCTAGCGAAATTTAAGTCTAAACTACGTTATTACTTGCTCTCTACGGACGAAAAAGACAGTGATTGAACAACTTACTGCCTCCACAATAACACGTATAGAATTCTTCAACACACTCCTAATCTCCTCATAATTATTCATGTGTGCCTTGTCCTAGTCATAATAGTTAAGTTGCCTAGTCAGATTGTTTTCGTTTTCAAGACTTTTAAAACCTGATTCAGTTGATGTGTAATTTGCCTGATCTTAGTTAAGCTACTTAGTTAGGCCCTGAGTGTTCTCCGTTTGAAAGCTTCGTTATCCAATTGTCAGTCCACTTTATTAATTAGCTACACAGTGTATCAGTAATCCCCAGTTAGTGGGATCTATGATCTTTTTGGGACACCCTGTACCTTACATGTAATTGCTGTAATGTCACTGTCTTTAACACCATGAACAAAGATTGATTGACTGAATGATTGAGTACATGGCTGCAGTAAAGTGTTCAGAGTCTCTGAACCAAGCTGCGTCAGCATCTTGTACTTATGCCACGTACACTAGTTGTCCGGTTAGCCACATCGGTTAGAGCGTACGGTTGGAGATTCGCAAAACCTAAATTGATGCAGGGTTTGAATTGTCAAATGCGAACTGGTGGGGTTGCATGTCCGTATGTCTCGACCCTGTAGGCTAGGTGCTAAATTTTAGCGAGTGTAGGTGTACTCGATCATTAGCTGTGTCTAAAAAATCGAACAATGAAAAATACTTATTAAAACACCCTAGAGTTTTTTCAGAAGATTTCTAGCAAATAAATTATGAATTGACAAACACTGAAGTTGTCGGAATGAAAACAGAAAAAGGACAAAGCAGTAGTTCTAATTAGTCTAATGAAGTAAATAAGATAGAGCGACCCACTGAAAGCTGTGCTTCAGGTTTAACTACTACCCACCCCCAAGTACTTGTTGGGAATTAATTGGAGGGGTTGGAGGGGATAATTGGAAGGATTGGAGGGAAAAAATAATGAAATTGTATAATGAATTTGGGGTTGAACGCTCACAACCCTCGATAATTCCATCCCTGAATTGATGTCCACCGAAACTCACCGCTTTTATGCCAATAAGCTGAGTCTTTTCTCCAACGCTGACGTTAAACTGGCGAAAAGCCATGATGCAGATGACAGTGATGGTCGTACAGTCTCAAAATATTGTAATTACCTAAAGCAAACTCAGAACTGAATCGATTAAAAATACGGTTGCTTTTAAATTGCAAAAACGAATTCAACATAGAACTCTGCTAGACTGTTATCTAATAAGCCCACGATTATGCATTTGCGAATTTCTAGCTTGCTAAGGTTTTGAAAATGAAACTAACTTGCCTTTGGGCTTTTTGATAGGCGCTATTTGATACTACACTGCATAACCAGCGTGTCTAAGGTAAACCTTTGTTACTATGTGAGATAACGTAAATGTACAAGTACATGTTTTTCTACAGAGAGCGTATGACCTTGACCCTGCTCTTCTTTCAGTGAATTGATAAAGTTAGAACCTTCACCAACGCTCCTGTTTGATATATGCCACGCCATTTAAGGTCCCCGTGTGCAGACTTTGTTAGTGGTTCTGGCAGGGATGAAAACTCTTCTGAACCAAGTTTAATAGCTCTTCTGCTTTAGTTAGCGTCTTTCTGGATGACTGAAAATTAAGGCGACGGTGACGATTTTAGTTTTTCTCTCTATGCACTGAAAAGAGAGTCTCGATTCGTTGCATGTTTACCTTGATTGAATAGACAAGTTAGTTCATGTGGTTGCGACTGACCCGTGCGTGCGACACGGTTGTCGATCGATTAAAACGTTAGGCCGTTAAGGCGGAATGTACTGTTTCAAGTAGTGTTGTTCTCGTTAACGAAAACGAAAACCTTCGTTAACGGAAATTTAAGGTTTCAGTTAACTTAAACTAAAACAAAAACGAAAACTTACACAAAAACGATAACGAAATAAAAACTAAAAATAGCCGAACCTGCGAAAAACGATAACTAAAACTAAAACAGTCAAAACTAATGATAACGAAAACCTAGCTGTGTTCCCACCAGTCCTAGCTGTGTTCCCACCAGCGTATACTTTAACGGATTTTGACTACTGGAACAAAATCGGCCATGGTCTGGTTGATGACCATTTTTGAGGGGATTCATGTGTTTTTTTAGAAATTCATCTCCAAAAAGTTTGATAACCTTCTTTCTGGGAATTTCTTCTACCTTGACACCTTTTTGAGCATTTTTGCCTTTTACTACTGGGACAAATCTTAAAACCCCTGCGACATTGCGACATTTGTCCCACTAATTATGCATTTTAAATATACATTGCCTGTGGAACAACTGGGACAAATCACCCTCACTACTGGGACAAATCCCACTAGTTATACAGTTAAAATGTGCCCTGAGGCCCACCGGGATCATTGGCTTTCATGGTTCATAGAACACAACCCCACCAGTCCCCACTTCCGAAGTAATTATTCCGACCGCTCGGCCACTCGGGCGACAGGCTGAGGCTGACGCTGACACTCCTGATAGCTAACAAGTCCAGTGATGCCAATCAAGTTTAAGCTCTAGATAAACCGCGGTCAGCGCGTCATCCCAACTGTTAAGTTGCCATTCCTAACGGCCGCAGTGTTTCTAATTGATGCTAATTGAATTATCACCTTCGTCTTCTCAAAATGCCTCACAGGCTCTCACACAGTAGTCGTTAAAAGGCTAAACAGTAAACATGTATAATATTATGTAGTTATGTAAATGGCATGTTGCCATACTCTAAACATAATGATTGCTTATTGTAATAAATTTGTGTAGGCCCTACATTCACGATGGCTAAGTGTCAGGGACCAAATAACTATAACTAAAACTTAAAAGAAACGAAAACTGAAAGTGGTAGGTTTCAGTTTTTATTAACTATATACCAGGGTAACTAAAACTAAAACTAAAACTTAATGCAAAAACGAAACCTAATAATATACTAAAACACCCAGCACGTGAAACTAATAATAAGTGAAACTAAAACTCGATGCAAAACTAAAACAACACTAGTTTCAAGTGTCCATGCACTCAGCCTATCATCATGTACTAAGGACCTTGAACAAGTACTTCACGCAAAATTGCTATGCTATATATTATGTCATGTCATATTGCATGTAAACAATCGCCATTTGAACACTATCTTGAAACAGATCACGCCTATCGGTCATACAATACCGGCTTTTTGTCGCGCACATACACACACACACGCACACAAGTCTTTTTCTTTTAAAGTCATTAGTAGGCTAGGACAAGGCCGTAGCTAGGGGGGGTGTGTTTTTGGTGTTTAAACACCCCCGAAATTAAATTATGTAAAAATGAAATAATGCATTTACTAACAACAAACTCCTTGGTCGGTTGATTCGGTTGCATGTCGGCTTGCTAAAGGACGAGAAAACACCCCCCGAAACAGAAAACACCCCCGAAACAAAATCCTGGCTACGGCCCTGGTCTAGGACCCTTTGTCTGTTGTTCGATCAATTGTAATTATCTCTTAAATTGGATGAAGAATGATAAATATTTTGATAAAGACCAATAACTTTGTTCTGTGGCACTTTCTGGACGGTCTGACAGGCCTTCTAAAATTTTGACCTGGCATCAAAACTGACCCAAAGACCACGCAGATTTCATTTGATTTGATACACAGCCGGTGAATAAGCTTGGGTGTCTGACCCAACTTCTAAGACTTACACTTACATTCACATTTGTAAATAACAGGCTTGCTGAATACATGTAGGCGCAGAGAAAAAACCAGGTCGTATAGTCCATTTGAAAATATTTTCGTTTAATCGAAAAAACCTACAATTACAACCAAGACGTTTCCCTTTAGCAGGGCGCAACCATACTGGCGTGAGAACATAATACGAAAGAGGGTGCAATATCGGGCTATATTATGTTACTGGTGTATTTGCCCGTCATATTATGACGTCATATTATAGGCCTATATGTATCGTGGGTTATCGCCGTCGTCAAGACCGCCGTCGTCAAGACAAACTGTTTATGTTTCACAATAGAACAGAACCCGTTTGTGACGTAGCGTCCCCCGACAGACGGACACTATATGGATATTATATTATGTTATGTTCGTGCTGGCTAGTGGCTACCGATCAATCTTTCTATTATTTACGCATGATTGTTTATGATTTTATCATGCATAATTAAAAACAGATAATCAATATCCAAAATTAAGAAAAGCCTAGAAATAATAAAATCCTCAGAAATAGTTTACTCAGAAACTTACCTTTTTATGTGAATAGGCCCAGGGCCACCGACATAAATTTCGGGCCGCTAGGCAGAGCAACCACGGGCCCCTAAACTATCATTAGGCTTTATGAGAAAAGTTGATTGCGGGCCCGGCCCGGGCCCGGAAAATCGCCGGGCCCCTGGACATTTGTCCCTACCCCCTTCGGCGGGTCTGAATAGGCCGAGTCTTTATCCCAACGCTAACGTTAAACTGGAGAAAAGCTATTTATACAGTTTAAAAATATTCGTATTACCTAAAGCAAACTCAGAACTCAGGAGAAATAACCCTGTTGCTTTGAAATTGCAGATACGAGATCAACATAGAACACGCACACTGTTGTCCAAGTCTACGATCATGCATTTGCGAACTTATACCTTACCGAGGATTTGAAAATGAAAATAAATAGCCATTTTTGGTTTTCATACTCCACTGCATAACCAGATTTCTTAGAGAAAGTGCGGTTGCACTTTTAGGTAAATTACACAAGTAGACAGATGAAACTCTTTTGAATCCCTTTTAGGCCACAACTGTTCTGTTTAGATTAACCATTTCTAAGATCTGTCCAGCGTACAGGTCTGCAACATTTATATCTAGTTTCTAGGCTAGAATCTCAACGTTGCCTTTGACTCTTCGGCAAGTCTTCGTCGACCTCGGTGATCTCTGTTATTTGAAGGAAAAATTAACGATTACTTGCGGAGAACTAATTAGAGGCAATCCCATGATGGGGAAAATTACTGAGTAGTCAAGACGCATAACAAAGTGTCTTTACAACGTCTAAAAGCAATGGAATCATAATACTAAATTTTCGACACAGAATTCCGCACACAAGTAAACAGAGACAGCAACAGAGAGACAGCCAGACAGAGAGAGACAGAGAGAGAGACAGAGCCAGACAGACAGAGACAGACAGAGAGATGCATGGAAACCGATGCACAGACGTGGAAAAAGACAGACACAGATTTAAAGACGCAGTTAGTCGAGGTAGACATACAGAGATAAAGACAATGAGATTGACTCACACACACACACACACACACACACACACACACACACACACACACACACACACACAAATATCGACACTCCCTTCAACATCACTCTGCGTTCAAGGTTCACTCAAAATGTTCATTAACCAAACGCAGAGAGACGTAGAAACACAAAGACATACTTACACTGGCACACACACAGAAACCCATAGAGTTAGGCACACATACAAACAGAGAACAAAATGGATCACTGCAGATCGCCAGTTCTTGATGCGCATGAATCAAAATGTCAACCGGAAGCTTTACGTCGCCAGATGGAGCAACGTATGTTTACGTGATATGTCTTTCGCCAGATGGAGTGACGCTCTCGGTTTAGACGCGATAACACGGCGCTGTTTCTGGTGACTGACAGACGACTATCGTATGACGACAACATGCTTTGCTCGACCAATCACCATCCTTAGCTGCGGTGTTTCTAGGTCACCTCTTACGAAAGGAGGTCAACATCAATGCCAGCCACAAGGTGTCGCTGCACAGTCGATACTACTGCTACAGCTGCCTCTCGTCATTATGCACTGGTTGGAATTCATCTGAAGAGCAGAGGAGAAGAAAATTTAATGACTGTATGACCAATTAACGAGGCAGCTGACATTGCTTTGCTAATTGATGTAGCAGTTTTGTTCTTAGTGACATATGACATCAAATAGGCTAGCGCTATGGGAGCGCCTGTGATTATTTCTGCTCTGATAATGGCTCTACATAAATTTCCAATTAAGAGGTTAAATTCAGCCAGATCCCACCGGATTTGAGAGCCTCCACTTCTGATTTGAAACCCGCCACGTGAACTTCGACCTCGCTGGCATAATCGTTGGATACCACGATGTGGTCCTTTGACAGAGAAGGGTTGCATTGCCAGATTACTGCATAAATGATAAGAAAACACTTGCTTTCTTATTTACTTATTTTATAATTTTAATTTCGATTTATTATTACTTCAATGTTTACAATCAATGCTTCTAGCTTCTGTCCCATTGTGCGTTTGCTAATGGTGTAATAAAGAATATACTTACGTACTTACAAGATCGGGCACTAAAAGAGAAGATCCGTCACCTTACTGTAGCCTATCTTTGGATGCGATAATTGACGACATGAATTATATTTCACGTATTTTTCTTTAATCCAACTAATGAATATTGAGTTTCGGTTAAAGGTTAGCCAGAATACTTTGGCTTTAGTTTTGCTAAAATTTGGAGACCCGCCACCTCTGGATGATCAGTTTAACCACCACTAATAGTAGTAATAGATGATTAAAACGTCTTTGTCGAATTGACGTAAACGGGGGATTGAATACTTACCTTTTATACAGCAAGCTAATTGTCCTTTTCGTATAATTAATTCCTTGCTTGATACAATGCAGTAAGTTTAATCAGCACTTTATTGCTCCCAAAAGAAGAAAACAAGAAACCGAATTTCAAAACAGTTCCACAAAAGCAACGTCACAACGAGAAAACTGCAAAAGTATTTGTAAATCCTGTGAAAAATATTACTGAAATATAGTCGTACAGAATACCGGATTAAGCTTCTATATTGTTCACAAATATAACAGTGAAAATTCTATATTTTTATTGTTAGCTATGTCGTCCTAGCTTACATATTTGCACAATACATGATTATATATATATATATATATATATATATATATATATATATTAGGGTGGTTCTGACTTTCATGGAAAAAAATCAAAACTGTTTTTTCTTGACTTTCCGCTTTTAGTTGTGTTCCAATGAATATAAAAGAAATTTGTGCAAAGTTATAGAACATTATCTTGTCATTTAGGGGTAGCTCAATAACATTTAAATTTGACATAACGGTATTTTAAAAGAAATTTTTCCATTATCCATAATTTTTTCTATTTTCTCTATCTAATGAAACAACAATTTTTAATTGTTGTTATTATTAAGTGAACAAATTGTTAAATTAGTAGTTCTAAATGATTTCAATTAATTAGTATGACTTTATGTTATTATGTAATAATAATATATGGCTCACAAATCATTTGCTGAAATTTATTTTGACTTAAGCATTTCTTTCTTGCATTCTGGAAAGTTGCTTCTGTGATCGTGCACTACTTGAAACAGATATTGTTTCTGGTTTTCTTTCTTTGTAATTATGGAATTGTACTCTTCAATCAAAGCAACTCCTCTTTCAGCATTGTCATTTACAACTTGTAGATGATGAATAATTTCCCCATGTTTCAGGATCGCTTTTCAGGAAATCACTAGAGATTCTTAGCCACTCAAAACATAGCATGGAGTTCATTGTATGTTCATTGTTTGTTCATGACCACAGATTACTGAACATTTACCTATATTCTCTTAGGAGGATCATCTTGGCCTGGTCGCTCGTGTAAAGCTTTCACCATTGCTCGTTTGGACTTGGCTGTCAATGCCAAATCAAAAACTGCCAAAGCCACGAGCTCCTCACTAAGGTACCACAGATGACCTGCAAATTTATTGCTGGCTACTTTGGAGAGAGCAGGATTTTCTTGTTGATAGCTATCCAGGGTTTTCAGTAAGCATAAATCATTCCAGCAACAATTTAGCAACAGCGGCTGCCTGTGCTTCTCCTGTGCCAGAATGTATAGCTGGTAACTTGTCGAAGTTGGCTTTCCCCAACATCAGATAAAATGACAGGTAGACGGTCAATCAAATGTTTGCCTGTCAGATCCGGAAGGAAATATCATCCAAGTGCACAACCAGTGTATATGATGTAGTTGCTTTAAAAATATCTTTCAATTTCTTAGCAGTTTCTTCTCGATATTGTTCTCGTTCTCTATGTTTTGAAGAACGGCTGATTTTCAACTCGTCTACATTGTGGCCTAGACTCTGAGCTGCAGCTGCTAACATGTATGTTGTAGATCTGAGTTCAAAGCTAGTCTACGAAGATACCTGGGAAAACGCAACCACTCCCCTAGCAGCGCGAACGGGCTACTCCTGAAGGGTCCAGATCATTGGAGTGTGTACGCACCGGGGCCGGGCCAGGAGGCATTAGTTAAGGAATTTAGTTAAGATTAGTTAAGATTATTCCTAGAATTAATCCAAGGAAAACCAGCCATACATTTAGAAGCTGTTACGTGGATACCGGGGTGACCCCGCTTAGCGGGATTGTATCCCTTTGGGGCCGCCCATTGCTACAAATAGCTAGTATCAGTCTAATTGTGCTTAAAAGTTGGAATTGTGATTTTGTTGTTATTGGTCGCAATAAACCTTATTTTGATTTGATTGATTTGATTTGATTTGATTCCTATCACTTAACTTTGTTCTGTCCAAAGCTGATGCCAGACTTGGTGTCACAATATTTGATGCTAGTGGCTTTTTTAAAGGAGTTTCCCTATTCACTAAATTTACATTTTGACAGCCACCATCTTTGCATTCTTCAGTTGAATCATCACTACTAGAGGTTTCAAGAATAATTTTCTCATTAATGGCTTCCAAATATTGATCTTCTTTCTGCTTTCTCTCCATGCTTGATCTTTGCCTTTTAGAGGCCCTCATTTCTTTTGAAGTAAGTACCATATCAACTGGTCCCATACAACAACGGCGACCTCTTTCTCTTTGGGCAAGCAGACACTCTTTATCCTCTTAGATTTTGATTATGTTTAAGGCATCCAAGTGAGCAATGTCAAATAAATTATCTAAGGCATCAACAAATTCTGTTTAATTTTTTTTGCTGAGGCTCAGTTTTCCTGTTAACATTTTTCTTTAATTTTATCCAATAATAATTACTAATCGTAACTGTAATCGCGAAACTGAAACTCTATCTTTTGGATGCACAGTATTTAGGCTATGTTAGACAAGCTCTGACAACTTCAACCTCATTGAGCTACCTCTAAATATTGCTCAAATCAGCTCATATTTGGCCAGATTTATTTTAGTATGTAACAGAACAAGATAATAAGCGGAAATAATCACATTTCAAAATTTCACATTTCAGAACCACCCTAATATATATATATATATATATATATACCAGTTGCTGAAAATAGTAAAACACAACAAAGCTATGAGTGTAACAGACCTCGATTTATACGCGATCATAATGCACGATATTCAGAAGTTTGGAATATTGGATGATAATAGTCATCGCAGAAACACTTACGAGTAACAGATTAACATGGGCGGGATAAATGCGCTTAATAAATCAATCGATCTGCAGATTAACGAATTTATTTGCAAATAGTGTAATATAATATTATGGTCACGTTCATTCAACCAACATGACTCCAATAGTACGTCATTGGTAGATACTTGTAGTCCCGACAGCGTAGGATGCCAGAGGAGACAAGTCTTTCGCTTTACCGGGATCCAGGGAGGGTTGTCTGGCGTGGAGCAAGTTTACACGTTCCATCCCAAGGCCAGCACCGCCATTTCCCATTCTTCTTTTCTGTTAGACAAATAAAACAGAAGCCATAGTCGCCGCAGTTGTTGCAGCCCACGTGTCCGCATTTATCCTTGTGCTCAATCAGGAGTCCGCATTTGGGACAGCCGCGAATGCTTGGACAGTCGCTACAGTTGTTAATTTTCTTCCTTGGACAATCTTCCAGCGTTTTAAGTCTTGCGTCTCTCCCTTCGCAACCTGCGTTACCACACGGTTCATTGGCGCTGGTAGCTTTCCAGGTTTTCAGGCACCACCAACAGAAATCGAAGTCTTTGGCTTTGGTGGTGCACATTTGACATCGTACACAACTGCCTGTTCCGGGTGCACGAACGCACCAAATCCGGCATCCAGGACACTGTTGCTTTCCGCTGGCCATCTTCAGGTAATTCGCTGAAATCTGCTTCTCGAAGTTCTGCATTTCCTCCGTGGTAAGACGAGCGACATGGCGAACGAGGAAATATTCCCACTCACGATTACACGCTGGAGCGGGACAGTAGAACCGATAGCGACCTTTCTTCAGTAGATCTCTGCAATGTTCTGTCATCGATAATGGTCCTGAAACATCACACAGTATCATAATCAATAAATCAACTAATAAATTAATCAATAAATCAATAAATCAATAAATCAATAAACCAGTCAATCAATCAATCAATCAATCAATCAATCAATCAATCAATCAATCAATCAATCAATCAATCAATCCATCGATCGATCGATCGATCGATCAATCAATCAATCAATCAATCAATCAATCAATCAATCAATCAATCAATCAATCAATCAATCAATCAATCAATCAATCAATCATGGTTTATTGGTCCAAATAAAGTAAAACAAAACAGAATACACATAGGTAATCACAATTAATTTTTTAACATGTAGGCTGCTTGATATAGGCCTAATAAGATAAACTCAGTTCTTGCGACACATTGGGAGACCCAAAAGGGTAGAAGTCCCGCTAACTAGCCTCCCCCAATTGACCATAACAATACTGTTGTGGTTAAGGGCAATACAGTTACATTACACAGCGCAAAGCAACAGCAATTAACTTCGTTTACTTATGCAATTGATAAATCAACACAGACCCACTGTCACTATACCATAAAAACAGAAGGTCCTAGATGAGGATGATGATTAGATTTCATACCTCGCAGTGGTTAACCATTTGCGTAAGCTAAGTTTAAACAAGTTCAGGTTAGGAATAGTTATGATACTATAGGGTAATCTATTCCATATGGCTGGGACCTTACATTTAATGGAAAATTTACCGGAGTTGGTTCTGACGAATTCACTTCTTAGGGGCAATGAGTTTCTAGCATCATAATATTGGAAATCCGTATTTAGGCTAAAGAAGTTAGTATACCAGGTTTGTTTAAAAAGCGATAAATGAAATCAAAAATTTGGAAGCCTGTGATTTGGCGAACAGCCGACGAAAAAACGAAGAACACGAACGGATTGGTAATTTGTGCAATGTACACCTAAAACGCGCGGATATAAGCACCACAGAAATCAAGATACTCAACGTAGTGAGTAATGAAAGCTGTACAGAAGACAAGTCTATTGTCTCTGTTTCTACTGTCAGGAAACGATCATGTGGACGTGGTGAAGAATCTGTTACATCAGCACACAGTTCTGGGGTAATTGAATTTGACATTGGTGAACAGTATCGGAAAAAAAAGTTTCAAAAAGTTGAAAATCTTAATCGACAAATTTATTCCAGACAAAACATGGAAAGGGCCGCAACGTGTAATAGGACAGAACAAGAGACGTGTACCAAGAAGTATATTTGAAGAGTCGCGTTCAGCTTTGTCACACAGTGTTATACAAGATGATGTGTTTTGTACATCCTGCTGCGCGTTCGCTGCGACTGAGGAACCTTTTGTCAGACAATGTCACAATGACTGGAGCAACGTAGAAAAGCATGTACAACGTCACTTTAAATGTAAGAGTCACCTTATTGTAGTAGAAGAATTGTTGAAAGTTTGCAATAATAAGCAGGGTTCAGTACAAAGCCATACCATTCAAATGGCATGATGAAAGTTTCCCATATGACCGCATGATACTGCGTTGTCAGCGTTGACACTGAGTGTAATTGTTTAAGACTTTAAGAGTTTTCGTCTATGTAGTGGTAGGCCTATGTAATGTTCACTGTATTGTATTGTATCTAAACATTTATAAAGCGCCTCTCACAGTTTTCGCTAATCAGAGGCGCTCCCAGTGCGAAAGACCCAGTGAATAGAAAGTGGTTTTAAGACAGCGGAACGAGGCGCTTGGGCCGCCAGCTAATAAAGAGGCACGTCTCAATGCAGGGAGTTGATTCCATAGGGCAGGACCAAGGCAAGAAAAGGCTCGAGTTTTGGCTATAGTGATCCTGGCTCGTGGTAGAAAAAGATCGTGGCGATTAAGCGATCGCAATGGCCGGAGGGAAGTTGCTGAAACTGACAGAGTCACAGAGGTACTTGGGTGCTAAGCCTGTATAGGACCGAAGGACTAAAAAAGTTTTTCTTTGAGTAAACGAAAAAATCCAACGTATAAACCGTAGACTGCAGTCACTGAGAACAGCATCAAAGGAAAAATAAGTATCCAACAGCCTAGAAACTGAACGAACTTTAATCTAATAGAAATTAGCAGTGGTCTAAACGCACCATGGCGTGTGTACACGACGGGCGCGCCACACATATAGGCTATGCTTCATTATCACATGAAAGATGATGACCATTAATTGACCAAAATGACTGGCAATGTTTTATGTCTTAAACATGTTTGCGACTTTGCTTCCACTTTTTCGGCGCCTGGTTTAATAACAAAAAGTCTTATTGAGCTATGCGACGAAAAGGTTTTGCTTTGCAATCTGTTCTACTCACAGTAACCTAGTCTTTAAACTCTTTATTGTAATAAACATGGCAAGGATGAGAAGATGAGCAAGAGTAGTTTATCTCCTTTTCGGTTTAGTTCATTACCGTACAGTTTACTTGTTCTTGTAAGCAGCCTGTTGTTAAAATGTTTCATCGAACGTTCTGATTTGATGAGGTTGAAAGCTATTGTCTTTGCTTGCTCGTCCTTTGATTAAATTTAAAGCTGCTCCGCAACTGAACCACCTATTATGCAGGTCAAGGTTATGGATACAACGCATCAGATATAATCAAAATCGTCACTGCAATCGTAGACTATATTGTGAGTTGGCTTAGCGGTGTATTTCAAGGTAAACGTTACCTGTCGGATAGAAGCACCAAATTTGGTATGGAGATCCGTCAAGGTCTACTAATTAATGTTAGACTAGGAACCCTCTGAAATTGCTAAACAGTTTTATGCAAAACACAAAATTCAAAATGGCCGACATTTATCTATTAATATAGTTTCCTTATATGCAAATTTGTCTGTCGGAGGACGCTATGTCACAAACGGCTTCTGTTCTATTGTGAAACATAAACCGGTTGCCTTGACGACGGCGGTCTTGACGATGGCGATAACCATCGATACACATAGGCCTATAATATGACGTCATAATATGACGGGCAAATACTTTAACACTATATACAGCCGTCATAATTATGACGGGAAAATACACTAGTGACGAAATATAACGCGTGCCAAGTAGTACTGTAGTAGACGGGTCAATGAATTGCTGAACCTCAAAAATATTGATACAAAAGGTTTCTTATTTGAATTCGTTACCATTTAGCATACTTATTAACTTAGTAAAAGTCTACTTTATTCTGACCATTTGAAAAGGGTAATTTCAAGATGGCGTCCAAAATGGCTGCAAAAGCTAAATTGTCTATGTCTAAGGTACTATTCAACCTAAACAGGTGGGTTTGGTGTCTAACCGTAGGTTTCATTGCTTAGAATTCAGTTGAAATAACTTTAATCGCATACAGTGGCGTCAATAGGGCTGGTGTCACCCGGTGCGGTAAGTCATGGTATCACCCTAAAAAAAGTAATGACCTTTTTTAGGAATTCGTCTCCCCCAAAAAGTTAATGTTAGACCTTTTTTTAAGGAATTCGTCATCTTGCAAGAATTTCATCATTTTCTCGTGTTGGTGTCACCCCCTCTGAGGGTGTCACCCGGTGCGGACCGCACCCCCCTCGTGACGCCACTGATCACATATCATTTCAAGGTGGCGTCCAATATTCATTCATTCATTCATTCGTAAATTTATATAGCGCCACTTCAAGGGAACTACTCAGAGGCGCTCCCGACTCCAGCACGGCGAAAAAGAGCAGTTTTCAGGTGGTCATAGAAGGTACCAGAGGAGGACCTAGGATGTAGGCGCAGCTCAGAGGGAAGGCCATTCCATATGGTCGGGCCAACCACCGAGAAAGCGCGGGTCTGCATGATAGCAGTACGGGCAAACGGGACGGATAGCATCCCCCTCCCCACCGAGCGGAGGACTCGAGCAGTCCGAGAAGCAGACACAGGCCGGAAGAGATCCATCAGGTATTTTGGTGCGAGACCCAGTTGACATCGCCAACCAAAGGAGGCGATCCTGTATTCAATGCGCTGCCGTACAGGGAGCCAATGCAGGACCTCCAGCATATAATTTGATACATGGCCAAAATATGGTATTTGGCCAATAAGGCGTGCAGCAGAGCGCAGGATGCGGTCAAGGCAGTCTAGGCGTGCAGAAGGGAGGCCAGAGTAAAGAGATAGGCAATAGTCAAGACGAGATGTGACGAAAGCGTGAACAAGTGTAGTTGCTGTTGTTGCTGAGAGAGAGCGAGCGACAGTACGAAGCTGACGGAGCTGATAAAGGCAGTCGCGGCTGAGGCGATGAAGGTGTGGTGCAAAACTTAATTCCTGGTCCAATAGAATGCCAAGGTCACGGACCGAGGCAGAGAAAGTAAAGCCAGGAAACTGTGCGGAGAGAGAGGGAAGGTTGAGTTTAGCCAATTGCTGACGGGTACCCAGCCACATAAATTTAGTTTTAGAAGGGTTTAAGCGGAGGCGGTTTGACGCCATCCACATCTCCAGATCAGACTGTGTCTGGGCCATAGCCGCTACAACAGAAGCAGCATTATGCGGCGGACAATGCATGTACGCCTGCGTGTCATCTGCATAGAGCTGAGCCAAGGCACCATGATCCGCAAGGAGCAGGGAGAGGCCAGAGGTGTATATGATATACAGTAGGGGGCCAAGAACGGAGCCCTGGGGCAGACCATATGGGGCAGGGACCCACAGAGACCTAGTCGATCCATGCACCACCCTGAAAGAACGCCCAGAGAGAAAAGAGCTAATCCATTCTAGAAAATTTCCAGCCAGCCCAAACGTAATATGCAACCGCTTTAGTAGGATGTCGTGGTCTACAGTGTCAAAAGCGGCGCTAACATCGAATAGGGCCAGCAGAGTCAACTCTGCTCTGTCGATAGCCCCGTAGATGTCCGATAAAAGGCGGAGCAGCAGGGTTTCAGTCGAGTGGAATTTTCTGAACCCAGACTGGCATGATGGAAGGAGGTTGTTCCTCTCTAGGTGGGCGATGAGTTGAGCTGCCACTATCTTCTCGATGATCTTGGATAAGAAGGAGACGTTGGCGATTGGTCGGTAGCTGAGAGGGTCAGCTGAATCCAGGCCGTCGTCCTTCAGGGCAGGAATGAGAATGGACCTCTTCTGTGTCGGCGGTAGAACCCCTTCGCTGATAGAACGGTTACACAGCGTCAACAGAAGAGGCAGCAGAGCATCCACGAACTCCTGAAGCAAGAAGGTTGGGAGTGGGTCGAGTTCGCACGATATGGCTGCCTGGAGCTAAAATTGTCTATATCTCAAGCACTATTCAACCTAGAAAGTTTGCATTGGTGTATAACCTAGGGCTTATTGCTCAGCGTTCCGTTGAAACAACTTTAATCACTTAATATATCATTTACTGACAAATCCAATGGTCACACAGCATACAGTTACATAGCTTACACATTCAATTAGTCACCACTCATCGTCATCGTCCGACTCCTCCGGAAGAAACTTGTTATGTGGATTTTCACATTTTTGAACTTGACACGGCTCACAGACAGAAGTACATGATAGCCCATTCAGGGGCGTCTAAGTCATTGGAGCAACTTCCCATTCCCCCTCTTCTTCCCCCTCCCATTTGCTTCCCTTTAAAATGGTGGCACACACACTGACAAATCTCCCCCCCTCCTTATTTCTTGGATGGAGCATTTACTCCAAGGTTTCTGTGGTGTAGACGAGCTCTGAGTCCATTTCTTCTACAAGAGCAGCGGAGTGTCTTACAGGAATTGAAGCAGTTGCAATGAATGACCTTCAAGAGAATGTCTGGAGCAGCGTTCATCGTTGACATAACTGGGATGAACCGATTATCCTGCAGGTTCCAACCCCAGTTCAAAGCATCCACGCCTTCTACTTCTACTTCTACTTCGCATCCATATAGTGATCTGGTAGTACAATCTGCGATAATGAAAATTAGTAGCAGGTTCGGTTGGGGGAAGACGTTCTGGTATTACAAATGATGAAGGAAAGACAACCTTCTTGCTGACGTTGTTACATCGCATTTTCGCAAGGGAATCTGTGCACTTGCCACCAAAAAGGATTGTCATTACTTGGCATCCTAGGTCATCCAACACCTCTGTGGTCTGATTTGGAATGGTGAATGCGTTGGCACATGACCGAAGGACAGTGTCTCCTTTTACAAGGTATGAAAACATCGTAAGCATAGTCTTCAAAAGTCCTGACGCCTGCAGTTGGAGAAAGGAGGCGCACCACAGCTGCACCATCGAACATCTTCACATCAAAGGAAGTTGGCACGTCTGTCTGAGCCTTTTCTTGCAAAGAAGCCAACTCAGGAGCAAGATCCCGAACGTTTACCTCTGTTGATGGTTCTTCTTCATCCCGTTCTGCCAAGTTGGCCAACAATACAGTTGTGTCATCAATGTTATCGACATGAAGTAGGTTTAGCGCTTCTTTATCTGATATCTTTACCAAACACGTCATCAGGTCGGACTTGAAAATGGGTAGTTTTCATGGCTGAAGAAAGGGTGCTAGGGCAATTAGTCGCCGGACAATTTGGCGCCGGACAAATCGGCGTGGGCAATTCGGCGCCGGATAATTCGGCGCGGCAAGTAAAGGGTCGCAAGTAAAGGGTCGATGATCTCTGAGAGAAATAACTGCAATAAACGAACGTCTATTAAGTTATATTTAGCACCATTTGATGTATTTGAGTTGTTTCCTTACAGCTTAATAAACAAAATTTGATTGCTTAATTGATTGATTGATCTTCTTTGATCTTCACAAAGCCGTTGCCTTCACAGTTTTCTCATCCAACTCTGCCGCGACTAGTAGCGAAACTCCAGGAACAGAGTTTCCACAGAATGAGCGTCGAACGTTTGATTACAGGCGAAGGTCCTCCTCTGAAGAAGAAGAAGTATTATAGAGATCAGGATCGTCGGTTGTGCAGTG
>OY744613.1:14828421-14860921 GCA_963556255.1 Allolobophora icterica | reverse complement strand
TAACAACGTTACTTAGCCGTATAGACCTCTTCGGATGCGTCATTTGACCTAGTTTTCTTAAATCAGGTCGCGCATGCGTTAGTTGTGTAGGGCATAAGCGATTAGTTCGAGTATCAAACCAATCATTTAGGCCCAATGTACCATGAAATTCTATATTTGAAAATGAGTTTCTATTGCTTATCTTTGAATAAGGAAGCTAGAGATCGTTTCTTATTCAAGTTAAGTAGTATCGGGTTCCAAGTGGATGTTGATGGCCCACATAGGCCTACCTTGATGATACTTCGAGTGGGTAGACGACGTTACCCAGTGGGAGCCATTTACATAGGCTATAGGCGTATTTGGTGTGTTAGAAACTTAGAATGCAAACTAGAGTTTCTGCCCCTATGTTTCCTGTAAACATTTTGGAAATTATACAATTCCAGTTATGCAGCGTTGTCAGAAAGAGAATTGTAATTGTAATTGTAATTGAACATTTATATAGCGCCACTCAAATCAGCGGCGCTCTCGACCCGTATCACTGCCAAAACCGGCAAAAAGAGAGGTTTTCAAGCGTCTACGGAACTGAAGAGGAGAGAGGACAAGAAGCTCTTGAATTGAAACATGTATGCAAAAACATGTAGGCCCTATGCAAAAACACACTTCAGAATTTGGTGGGGACGCAATGTGAAACAGTGAAAGTAGAGAAAAATCAACCTAAAAGCCTTCTTCAAAAGACAATGCATTGCAATTTGCCATTTGAAAATGCTGCTACGAGATATGGTCTTGAAAGCAAGAATGTAGCATCTCAGCTATACTTGGAAAAGTTGTCTGCTTTACATGTCCATCTGAAAATGAGACCTGTGGAATTTCGGTACCGGTACATGTTTGTATGTATACATTCACACACGCATACATTCATACATGCATGCATGCGTGCATGTATGTATGTAGGTATGCATGTTTGTATGCATGTATGTATGTATGCATGCATGATTGTATGTTGTATCTATGCATATTCCGGCAGATCCCCGGAATAGCGGACCCCCGAATAGTGGACCGGAACCGGAATTTCAGTTAATCCCAAATATTCGTATCTTGATTGCACTTCTGACCGGCGTGTCACATGTGTAAATTCACAACGCGCGCGTTTAAAATTCACACATAAGAGCAGTTTCATGAGTGAAAAGCGTGCACGTGTGATCACGCATTTTCATGAGTGAATTAATTTGCTTGATTCAACAACTGGAAACCAGTATACAAGCCGGACTTGACCTTGTATGGGAGGAAATTAAGATTTTGTTCGTATCCGAGGTTGTTTACTGCAGCCTATCGTACAGCGTGACCTTTGGTGTACATTAAGCAAGCCTGCCCAGACATATAAGTGCATGTGACCTTGTACTATAGTCCAAATAATGCTTCAGCGACAGCTTGCTGTTGCTGGAGTTTTATTTGGAATATAGTACAAGATACGCGATAGTATAGCGATGGTATAGTGGTTAGTGCGCTGGACTGTCAAACGAGAGGTCGGGGTTAAAATCCCCGAGAGAGCTGAAATTTAGTTCGAGATTTCTGCTCCATCTGTGCCCCTAACCAACTCAGCTCTAATGAGTACACTGGCCGTACACTTTCGGTGGGAAGATGAGACGACGATGGAGAGGACTGGCCATCTGCCCTCAAAAATGTCCTGGCTCAGAAAATGAAGTCTCTAACACTTCATACCAATGGCTGCCTCAGGGCTAGCTTAAGGGACTGCTCTCCTTCTTCTTGGTCTTCCTCAAATATTATTTATGCCCCGAGGTAAAGATGATCCCTCAGGGACTTCAAGATTAGTAAAATTGTTAAGTGTCTGGAAAGGCTAGAACTCCTCGAGCTCGGGCAAAAGTGTAGGAAAAGTCCCACACATTGTTATCTAACACTGCTGCTGCTGCTGCTGCTGCTGCTGCTACTACTACTTCTTCCACACACACACACACACACACACATAGGGTTGTGTGGTCATTAGTTCCTTATCATGTCTCTTTAGGGCTTCTTTGCAGGTGTCCCCGTATCCGCTCTGTTGGTGATTATATCTTTCGTCGATACAGGGTCGTAACAGGTGATATTATCTGTGGCGGTTATAATCTAACGGTTCCCCGGGAGGGTGAGAGAGAGAGAGCCAGAGACAGACAGTCAGAGAGGGGGAGAGGAAGTGAGCGAGGGAAGGAGGGAGAGAGGATGGGAAAGAGAGGGGAGAGGGCGATGGTTACTACGGTTTTATTATTACCCGCAAGTCCCTCAACTATAGACGATGTAAAACGGTTTCTTAGATTTTCATGTTTATAATAGGCTGAAATAGTTACTAAATATGTAGTTGGTATAGATTTCTTTGTTCCTATTTTTTGAACGGTTGGTGTTCTTTTGAGAGATGGAATTTGAGGAAAACTGAAGAGACAAGAATAAATGCCTTCGAGATGAAGTGCCTGAGACTTGTCCTACGAGTACCGTGGACTGCTAGAAAGACAAATGAATGGATACTTGAAACTGCTGGTGTAGAAAGAAAATCTTCTCAAATCTGTAAAGGAAAGGAAACTGGCATAGGGTCCTACTACGGTCACATCATGAGGAAAGAAGAGAGATGTTTGGAGAAGGAGGTCATCCAGGGCACAATGCCAGGCTCTCGTCCCAGAGGAAAACCAAAAATTAATTGGTTGGATAACATCAGAACATGGACTGAACTCTCAGCTTAGCAACTGATAAGGAAGTCTGAGAACGTCTGAAAAGACAACAATGGAGAAGGATTGTGCTTGACGCGGCCAAACCTCGCTTCGAGGATGGCTGAGAACAGAGCAGAACCGGTCTTCTTCAGGGAATAGAAAGTTACAATAGAAGAACAGAAGAATATAAGAATATGATATCAAGTTGCAATGTATAACTGTCAATCTATAGTGGCTTGTAGTGGTTTTTGAGACGATGAGAGACAGGGGCAAGAGAAGGAGAGGGAGGAGGAAAGGACATGTATGTCTACATTTATATCCACCAACGCCTGTACATGTACACATATATATACATGTACATACAGTCATACATAATATACACATACACATACATACATACACCTGTGCCCTCATATACATATACCTACATATATATTACATGCCTACATCTACATACACATACATACACATATATACATAAATATTATATACACATACATGTACACACATATATACACCCATAATAAGCAGTAAGCAGAGTTTAATCTAGTCCCCCTCTTCTGGGAGGGGAAACAAGGTTTCTGGGGGGAGCAAAGAATTTAGACAAGATTTTTTTAATCCATCTTGAAAAAATTTCAGACTTTTCCTAATTTCATCTTTTTTTTAGTCCTTCGCCCGATTTGTAACTTTTTCTACAGCAATTACTCTCTGAAAAAGGTTGATGACTTTTTTAGGAATTCATCTCTCTGGGGGAAAACCATGTATCCACATCTATCGTGGGGGGAATTTTCCTCCCCTAAAGGTCTCTAGATTGTAATATTGCTGGCCTCTGGGGCGAAACACAAATCCTGGGGGACATCCCCCAAAGACGTCTAGATTAAACACTGATAAGTAAGTATTCGTTTATTACAAAATAGTAGTTTGACACACTGCAAACCATTACAATCAAAATCAAGAAGAATGTTAAAACGAGGATACAACAATGAAGCTTTATACAAATCTTTTAAGATAAATCATTTAGAATATTAAACATGACCCTAGAAAGAAAAGAATCTTTCTTAAGAGAAAGAAATATTAGTATTAATATTATCATTACTATTGTTAATAATAATAACAGCACTAATATTAATAAGCTATAATATTAATCAATCAGTTTACCAAAAAAATCTATTTGGAGAGAACATTATAAAGTTTTAATGTAACTATACAAGGCCCTAGAAATAAAATTTCTATTATCCTTAAAAGGCAAAGAGAAATCATGCTGTCTAGGTCTTAAGCTGTGAGAATGTTGAACAATAGGAGGAAATATAGGTATATATATACCTATATTTGTCTGTATATATATATATATATATATATACACACACATATATATATACACCTATAGATATCCAATATATTTCTAGCTGTAACCCGTGAAAAATCACGGTATGTAAATTTAGTTCGGAAACTTAGTTCAAATTTAACCCGTGACAGATCACGGAACGTAAATTAACTTTAATAAAATGTACTTCAGACCATAGATTTTAAATAAGTAAACTTCATTGTTATCACTACAATAATTGTTTTATATACCGTGATTTTTCACGGGTTACAGCTAGTTCTAAGCAGGAGCGTCTATCCCCCTAAGTCATTGGAGCAACGTCCCCTTTCCCCCTCTTCTTCCCCTTCCTTCCCCCTAAAATGGTGGCACACACACTGACAGATCCCCCTATATTTTGGATGGAGCATTTGCTCCAAGGTTTCTATGGTGCAGACGCCTCTGGTTCTAAGTAATTGTCATCATTATATTATTAAACACTGGTAACCGTAGCAGAGTCAAATCAATTTCCCGCACTTTATCACTTGAGAATGAGGAAGTATAACCCTCCCCCAATCCTCCGTCACTGGCTGGGGTCAGGCATGAAGGCGACCATGAGTTGGCCATAAGAAGCCCGTAGGCCTGCTGTCCATTGTCGGACCCCTGCAGCCAGCCAGAGATAAACAGAGACAGAGAGACAGATAGATAGATACAGAGAGAGGTCAACCGTGTAGGTGAATGCAGACCAAGGATCGCCTGGCAGGCCTGGATTTGGAGGTGCCGGCTACGCCGGGGAGCGCATCAGAAACTTCGGACGCTGAGCCCATGATTATTGATTGATTATCTTCTCTGTAGGTGTCCCGCACTCTATCCGGTAGGCACCTATGGGGTCGTAAAAGTGATATGATCTGTGGTGGTTACTCTAACGGTTCCACAGAGAGAAACAGACAGACAGACAGACAGACAGACAGACAGGCAGACAGACAGACAGAAGAGGGGAACTTGTAGGATAAACCTCAACAGCGTTTCCCGGTCTTATCTCTCGAACGCTTCTCAGTGAACGGTCATTGCTTCGTTCACCACTGTCGGCTACACAACGCTAACCAAGGAAGATTTCCAATAGTGATGGAAAATAAACTACTTTTCAAGCTACAGGAGTGGAAATTAGCATCATTGTACGACACAATAAAGGGTAAGTTACGGTACCTTTGAGAAAATTATTTTTGATAATAATTTTTGATATTATTATGCTATTCATTGATTTGTTGCACGTGCGCAATATCATCCTCCTATCTCAGTCTTTCTCGACCCCCAGTCACTACTCACCTCAAGTTCTCCAACCGAGCACCACGCCTCTGGAAAGGCAATGATAACAGCTGATGATGATGATGATGATGATGATGATGATGATGATGATGATGATGATGATGATGATGATGACGACGACGACGACGACGATTATAAACATAACTATGAAACACAGACAGCTGCAGTCATGTGAATGAAATTTATGCAACTGAATACAGTTCAAATCAACACAGGTGTTGATTTGCCAGCAATTTAACATACATGAATGGCATGATGTATACCAAGTATTTGTTTTTCTAGAAATTGTTTTTCTAGAAAACTTTGTTGTCCTAGAAATTACTCTATCCCCCTCCTATGGGAGGGGGGATAGAGTAGTGGTAACACTCATGGCCAGGAGAGCATGAGGAACGCGGATCAACTTCCGTAACCCCCCTCTATGGCGGCGCCTTGCATGGCTGCCAAGCCTTGTGTTTAGTTAAGATATTGATTGTACTTTCATGTTTCAATGTAATCTTACTGCGTCTGTCGGTTTGAAATAATAATGAATATAATTGTTATTATTATTAAAATTTGCCTTTTTCCAGAAGACTGTCCCCTTGAGAGTCCCTCTGATTGGTGGGCACTGGGTAGAGGCGCTGTATAAGTTTGAAATACAATGCAATACAATCAGTGCTTCTAGCTAATGTCCCATTGTGCGTTTGTTAATGGTGTAATAAAGAATATACTTACTTCCTGCTCTGGGTGGTGTGGTGAATTTGAAAGTGCAGTCACTTTTCTTTATTTCTGATGGTTTATGTTTGAACGCTATGTGTATTCCTATGAAAGCAAAATATTAATTTTGGTTTTTCTTATATATACTTTAACAGCCTGGTTCAAGTATGTCTCGATCAGTACAAGGAGAAGGCCGATAATCTGGAGCAGAAGGGGGTTGCGGCTGCTACCCCATGTAGTTGCACTCATCCAGGACCCGAGCAACCTCGACGACGGGTCCTGTTTCTACGCCGTGATTCTCGGGATATTTACTTTGGAGTGTCCAACGCAATTGCAGTGGACATATTCTTGAAGACTTTCTGTATTTTTTATGTTAAAATTCCCGACGCTGGAAAGTCTCCTGCACAGGACGGTGTATAGAACAGCCACCCACCAGGACAACAGCGGAACAAAAGTGCTGCAGTTGTCCGATTTACATTGTAGCTCATAATTTAAACATTATTTCTTATGAACAACGATCAAATCAAATCAAATAATTGTTTATTTATTTAAGAAATTTTGTGTGCATGCTCTAGATATTTGAAGTGTTTTGAAGTTACATTTATTTTTGATGTTAAAGTGTTGAAAAGTCATGGAATGTTTAGTTTTTGGCAATTTTTACACACTTTTGCCGTGTCTCGGATTTTTCTGCAAAAGTATGTTAGGCCTGCCGTGTGTGAACACTTATTATTACGTATTATAAAGTTTAAACTTGTTAGTTCAATATAATACCATCCTTGCAATATTACTGTTAGGCCTACATGAAACACTATTTTTAGCGTGAATAATTATCGTAATAAGTTCACTGCAGCGATTGAAGACCCATATTAAAGTAGGCCTATTGAGTTAAAAATAAAATGCTAGCTTTTTTAGCAACGTAAAGCCTTTTTTCAGTTGAAAAACCGATTTTTCGTCATGCTGGAAATTTTTCCAAGTCATGGAAAAGGCAGAGAGTTCATTTCGATCAGAGAGTGGCAACCCTGTAATATATCTTGATGTGGAATAATTTTTACATTTGATAGTTTCATTTGACATCACGTATGAACTTTCACCCGACGTTAAATGTTTTCACGTTATGCAATATTTCACGTATATGTATATTCGTTTATTATTCGTTTATTATAAATCAACGAAGGATGACACACCGCATCACAGCTTACAACAGTCTAAAGCGATAATATTAATAATGAAATAATAAATAATAAAGTATATATTTCCAGCGCTATGACAAAGAAATGTATGTGCTACCGAGATTTGAGAATTAGTCAGATTGAATGAGAATGCTTCTATATAAAAGGCGGGGGATGAAATTCGTGACAAATTTTCATGTGCCATTCATGATAATAAGCTTCATCAAATATGAATAAGTTTAATTCAAGAGACCTCTGAGTAGGTCTCTTGAAGAGGCGCTATATAAATTTCCAGAATGAATGAATGAATGACCTATGTGAAGAAAGCTGATACATCTGAAGCTATGCCGATCTAACAATATAGGCGAGCTACATAAACTATGAATAAGTTAACACAGCTATACAGGCACACATGCGTCTCGTTGGATCAGCGTAGTGTTAACTATCCCATATTTGCCCGTAGTTCGCATACTGGATATTTACATAGGCAGCCAAAGTTGCAGCTACAGAGATCAAACAAGATTCCGCTATACATCATTGACAGTTCCAGTTCGCATAATGGATAGTTACATAGGCAGCTAAAGTTGTAGCTACAGAGATCAAACAAGATTCCGCTATACATCATTGACAGGCCCAGTTCGCATAATGAATATTTACATAGGCAGCCAAAGTTGCAGCTACAGAGATCAAACAAGATTCCGCTATGCATCATTGACAGGCCCAGTTCGCATAATGAATATTTAATTATGCGGCCAAAGTTGTAGCTACAGCGCGCAGACCAGATCTGAGCAATCGCGCTAAGTTGGCTGGACTGAGCATTGACTTGAAATGAGCGAACTATCGCAGCTGCTGTCTGTATGCGCCAACCTATATAAGGCAATTTCTGTAGGTGAACCACAGGCGTGCTAATTCAAATCACCAGCAGCATTCAAAGAAGAATAGGCTTGATATCTTAAGGCAAATTACCTACATTCGGATAACCATGAAGATTTACGTGGAACAGATCAAGGCTTAGGAAGCTAATTTTTACCTATGAATTTTAGTTCTTATGTCCGCGGATTCGGCTGACATACCTTGGCAAATTTAAGAGTGAATACTACTACTAGGTCCATTTGCCCGTCATACGACGGGTTGAAAAAGAAAATGAATGGATTGACAGCAAGAGAAAATAATTTGTTTTTTGGAATGCTTGATCATAAGTCCCATTGCGAGTGAAAATTCGAGCTGCTCTTTGGCTTTGTCGGGCCATCCATCTTTTGCCGTTGCTGACGATTATCACGTAATCGTCGGGCCTGAGCACTCTCTTCATTCATGGGAGAACGAAATTTTGAAGGACTATTTACCAACACTATTGTAGCATGTTTCCCCTTTCTCACCCAAATACACTGAACATACGTAGGCTACACTGTATATATACAGAAGAGCACTGTGTAGGCCTAGCTTGAATACATGATGCGAATGATTAACATGTAATATGATTATCAGTTGATGCTCATGCTCTAATTACTTTACCAGCACGTAAGACTAGTACGATAGGAATAATAAATAATAAAGAGTTAGGGTTCAAGTTAGAGTGTTTGAGAGTAGTCAAAGACAAGTTGTCCAGTTTCTATTGGTCAATGCGAAAATTACGGGTAAACTCAACGTTGGTCGTCTGCTGGTGACGTGGCAAAGAGGAGTCGCCGGATCGTTGTTGAAGGAGAGGATTGTTTGTGAAGAATCAATACCATTTGATTCGAGAATAAGGGCGTACAAAAAGGAGAAAACGTTAAACGGTCTCGATAGTCGTCGTTCGAATGTTCAATTCGGCGAACTTGTGATTAAAATCGGTCATTATTCGATATAGTTATAATCGAACGTTGTGACTGAGGAAGACGTCATGTGAGCGAATACTACGTCTTCAAACTATGTATCAATTCGTGTATAATAGCGAGTTGATATTTTGTGAACACTCGAAGCTAGAGTCGGCAAATGATTTCAAGTTAATGAAATCAACACCATTCCATCGAACATTTGCGTCTTGAGAATTGCAAACGTGAATTCTACGAAGGAAGGTCGGACGAATCAATACACCAATCCACACCTAATCGAGAAAATGGGAGAAAGATACTTCAAAGTGGCCAACTAGATGAAAGAGACGTTTCAGTGAATTCTACATACGAAAGACTTGCTTTGAAAGTCAGCTGACTCATCATCCACGGGAGGGTAACTAAACACATATATACATAAGATTTAGTTAGGATATAATATAAATTACAGACGTGCTGGTCGTAAGTAAGATAAAGTTGTATAGATAACTAGTAGATGTTCTTATTACATGAAATGTCGTACTAGGATTAACATTGCTTATTGAATTCTGTTAATTATATTTAACAAAAATTCAAACAGCTTTCTGATTGACTTTACAACTGAACTATGTACAATATGAATCATTTTGCAGGGGGTCAAAGCAACGGTAAATTAATAAGTAACGAGGCACAAGGTCAGTGTCTGCCCCTAAGTGAGATAACCAAATAAGGGGTACTAGTAGTGACTTTACAACTATAGTATTTTGCAGTTTTATGACGTCGTGTGGACTGTTATTAGAAATTATCAAGGACTATTTACGAACAATAGAGTATTTTACCCTGTATTGCACGTGACCAATCGATGTCTAGCCTAATCAATCTTCCCCTCGTCTTTGCTCCTCCTCCCCCTCAACCTCTTTGACGGGAGGTTGATGGGAGGAGGAGCAAAGCTTATGAACGTTTCCCTATGAGGGAGTGATGCTGGGATTGAGCGCGGCAAGGAGGCAGAGACAGGCTTCGCCCGAAATCCATCTGTCTATCCTTCGCTCGAGGTCGGCTAATGGCCTGTCAGGCTTGGTTAGCAGCATCAGTTACATTGCAGAAGCGTTTGTTGTACGACAGACGGACACTTAGATCTGGGAAACTATATAAGAGATTTTTATTGTTATTATTATTATTATTTTTTTTTGCCCTGAGGTACTTCGTTCCCTCAGGGTCTTAGAGATTAAATTAGTTGTTTTTTATTATTGTTACTATTATTATTATTATTATTATTATTATTATTATTATTATTATTATTATTATTATTATTATTATTATTATTATTATTATTATTATTATTATTATTATTATTATTATTATTAGTAGTAGTAGTAGTAGTAGTATTATTATTATTATTATTATTATTATTATTATTATTATTATTATTATTATATCATAACGTTTGGCTACCCTTTTACTATACTATTACATTACCATGGTCCTCACGTATTTTATCTGCTCATACTTGAGAGGACATTAAATGTAAGTTCAAATTTCTCTTTCCTCCAACAATTCCAATAAAAAGTAATGTTTGGTTTTGGTTAAAGACACTAAAATGAGTTAGTTTGCAAGAAAGTTTTATATTTGTGTTTTCCATCTATGAGAAATTAACGTTAGAAATCCGACCTATTATTATATGTCCTATACTTATCCAGCATAAAGTAACCACGCTCTAATTTGCTAAATATTTTTCAAACTAGCGATTATCATATGTACAGGAAGCTTCTCTTGTGATTTATTGATCTATTACCTATCTAAGTGCATTCATTTGGTCTTCCAGATTGCTGAAATGACTGAGGGAAATTTAAACTAATTCTGCGTAAGTTAATTATTCTCGTCCTCGAAGGCAACGCTCGTCAAATTTTACAACCCTTCATCGCTATTGGTCTACGGGCGGAGCTACACAACGCATGCGCGCATGATAATGTGACCTTAGATAGAAACGCTCTAAGCTACCACGTAGTTACGGGCGACGATGCTTACTAAAGTAAATGCGTCAGTGAGCGACGGAATGAGCAAACGCGTTAGTACGTAAGCTAATGGGCGTTAGAGAGAGAATCAGTTAAAGCGAGAGGATGAACGTGAGACATCCAGTTTTAGCATGTGAGTTAGCATCTAGCTCACATTAAGTGCCAAAGAACGTGAAATGAAGCCAAAGGCTTACCTTGCCTGAAAGCATTCTATTAACTAGGCTACTGCCTATTCCTTGTCAAAACGCAGTTTTTATTTAATTAGTCTAACTTTCCAGTTGGACAAAACTGCGAAATTAGAAAATACAATTACTGTTACTTCTGATCACACATTCATAGCTTAAAGGCTGCTTATTACATGCCGCAAAAAATGAAATTTAATTATGCTTAAATGAACTGGGAAAGTTCATCAGGTAGGCCTAGGCCTAATCTGTACTAATCTTTGGCGTGTTTTGCAGTTTCAGTCAGGCAGATTGAAATATCATGATTATGCGCAATCGAAATCGTAATCTCCAAACTTCTAAAGCGCCACTCGACGGTCAAGCGCAGGGCACAACCTATTCACGAGCGCAAAGTAACAAGCAACCGTGAAGCTATGAACCTGTGATCAGTAGTAACAGTAAATTGTAATTAATAATTTGCAGACATCGGTAACACAGACATGATTCTAATAAGGCTTAAGACACTTACCAAAATCAATGTCGAACCAATTGCAATTTTAGAACACAAAGTCTAGAATCAACTACAAAACCTACTCAGAAAATTGATTATGTCAGACTAGTATTCCGTCGTAGTAGTTCCTGTTTAACGACACTGTGTGATAACATAGATCAGTAGCGTAGCCATCCTCCTATATCCAGTCTTGGGACTGGCACTGTCAGAGTGCAAACAGTGGCGGAGTTCGTATTCCGTCAACAAGCGAACTTTACTAATAGAGAACACTCAAGCATATCCTAGATAACCTAGAACAATTTTCCAAAATTTATAAAATCTGCATAGCAGGCTCACGCTTACACAAATATGTGTCTATTTACTTAGCAAGACGTACAGCGACGGTTAACATAATCAAATATCGATATGGGCACCAAAGCCAAGAAGTTATCAGTTCGACATATGGGCTAATGAAATGGTAATTAAGCTTGGTGGACATACGTAGATTCGAAATAAACCCGAATTAATGTCAACATGTTATGCTTTTATCAACTCCAGCCTCATTGTTCTCTCAACCACCCAGGCATGATTAGGAAGTTTATCGTTGAAAAGCGATCCGTGTCAAGTAGACCTATAGTATAGAGAGTAGACCAAACGTCTTAATTATTTACAACAGTAGACAAGAAAATTCCACGGGTACTGTGTTGCTTTGATGTACGCTCACTAATTCTAGTAGGCTACTATTTGTAACTTGATGCTTTATGTGTAGTTTAATAGGGACTTCGTTTTGGTCTAAGCACGCTGTAAATAATATATATGCTTTTAATATAATATAGTTTACTATATATATAAAGTCTAATATATATATGTATATATATATATATTTTTATATATATATATATATAGTTTAATATGGAGTCATTGACTAGGAAGGTTTTTATCCATTATCGTTAGTGACTGGAGGTTATTTTCAAACAGTTATTGTCTAGGGTTATTTGACGGTACTCTATCGTTTGCTAACCACATCTCAAGCCTCTCTCGGTCTAGTTTTTATCATTTAAGACGTCTTCGTGTTGGCCGGCGTTCTGTTCCTTCCTCCACTTTCGCCTCCATGGTGCATGCCTTTATTTGCTCACGCATTGATTAATGTAATTCTTTGCTTGTTGGTTTACCGAAATCTCGTATCTTTCCACTCCAATCGGTGTTGAAGGCAGCTGCTCGCCTGAATGCCCGCCTTCCACGCTACTCTCATATCTCGACTTTTATGTCTGAGCAGTTGCATTGGCTTCCACTGACAGCGCCTATCCAGTTTAAAATTCTTTTCCTTACTTCTCGAGCGTTCCAGAGCAAAGCTCCCCGTTATCTCTGTGATATTATCTGTCGACCTCTGTCGTCTGCCTCTGGCCGTCCTCTCCGTTCTTTAAACCGCCATGACCTCTTGGTCCCTCGGACCCGGACTTCTATGGCTCAACACCGCGCCTACGCATCTGCTGGCCCGTCCCTTTGGAATGATCTTCCTTCTCAGACTCGTTCTCAGATCTGAACTGGAAGCGTTTCTGCCACTTCTCGCTGTCTTAAGACTTTTCTTTTATCTCGAGGCCCTTCGCACTGGGAGTGCTTCTGATTAGGTTGTACAGTTGTACTGCGAGAGGCTCTTTATAAATGCATAATTACATTATTTCCCGGGGGTTATTGTCCAGCGGATTGTTGTCCTAGAACCCCAAAAAGCTGCTAATGGCGTATTACTGGCTTTTAGGAATTTCAATGTTAGTATCGTTACACTATTGCAGTTTATTAAAGTTTTAAACTGATAAAACATCAATCACATTGTATTCATTTCGTTTTTTAAAGCCACATTGATGGTACTTAATTGCCCGAATTTGGTACTTTTTAATAAGTTCTCCATCAAATTCTTAGGCTACATTTGGTTATAGTACTAAATTCAAAGCTCCTGATATCCTACTAATAAAACAGAAGCAATTATATAGATTCGTGTGTGCACTGAATTTAATTAGGTACATGCAAGGCAGAAATGGATGCCACCAAGACGATTCGCAATTCGACAATGGAGGCATCACAGCTAGGGAAGTATTGGAATGGATCTCGTATGAAGGATTGTTTTGTTCTGATTATTGTCTATTAACTTAATAAGACGACAATTCTGTATATTCTTTTAAAAATTATCTTGCTTTAACAGCCAAGAATCGAGTACCGCTTGCTTATTACGATGATTCAGGTGTCTAATATGTTGCAGCACACTTTCAATTCAATTCTTATCACAAACAAGGAGGTATTAAGAATGCGTAGGCGAGAGTGAGGAGCATTGTGACTACTGCAGGCCTTCACAGATACGCAAGCCGCTTCAGGTGCTAATTAGGGCCGTAACAGTTCACTGACATTTCGTAATCGATCGGCGGGGAGGGGTGAAATGGATACCAGGTCAAGCCTCTTGAATACGTCTTGCGGCTACCAAGTGATATGATGAACACTTTTAAAATGGCCCTATCGAAGTCAAGAATGACTTATCTGGCACTGTTTGCTCCATGCAAATATGGGTTTCTATTTTTTTTTAATTCTCAATTCAGTAATAAGAATGATCAAATCGTGCGAACTCCTCGTCTACATATGTTAAGTAATTGTAATTGCAAATTTTTATTGCACCACTATAGAGACGAGTGTAGGACAAAAGCCCCCCGGACTTAAACCCCGTACAAAAGCCGCCGGGACAAAAGCCTCCCGATTTAGGCTAGGACATAATCCTCCCGGACAAAATCCCCCTCTGTGCAATATCAACATGTAATTGATGAACATTATTTGCCAAGTTTGTGTTCGTTGGGTCAGCTTGTTAGTGTCGTTAGGGGGTAGTCTAAGGCAGCGGTTCCCAAACTTCTCAGTGTGACGGACCGGCAAGAATTTACTTTTAGTACGACGGACCAGCAGGAGTTTTCCCATTGCAGCAGGACCGGTACCAAATTTATTCATTACTTTTATCTATAAATTGGGTCAAAAAGTAAATCTTTTTTAATGGCCGCGTGGGTATCTAATTCAGTCCTAAATTTCAACTGAATGCTTTGTAGCTTAATGACAGTGTTTAATCTAGCCATCTTCCCGGGCGGGGGGGGGTAATCCCCCAGGATAGCTCCCGCCTGAGAAAAAAAGTAGTAATATTTTTTGACGCAGTGTTGTTATAGGGTCTGGGAAGCCAAGGGGGTAGTAAAGAGAGTCGAGCCGAAAGTCAATAGGGGGGGGGTAGTAAAAGAGATATTTAGGATTTGTGGTGGAGTTCGGGAATCGAAGGCCGTGGGGGGTAGTAGCGGAGGTATCTGAGTTTATCGTCGATTTTGGGTGTGGGAACGAGGTTTATCAGAGCGAATGACTAAAAAAAGGTCAGAAAGTTTTCGAGAGGTTTGATAAGGTATGAAAAATTTGTTGATGAAAAGAAATTTGTCGTATGAAAATTTTTCGGCCTCTCATGTATATTTTATATATCGCCACCCCCCCCCCGTCAACCTTCAATTCCCTCCCAGCAGAGGGGGACTAGATTAAACACTGCTTAATGATCGGATATGAATAAAAAGTTGCATTTTTTAAATTTCTAAATAAAACACACTAGTGCTTTTTAGTATTTTCTTTAACGCCCGAGCTATGAAAATCCCTCAGGCTCTGAAAGACTACTTAACAGAAGTGTGTATTTAAGCTTGGAGATTGCCGTCCTCGTCTTCGGGGTGTATGTGGTACTATTAATTGCTATGATTTCAAATTTATACTAGGGGACCTATATTAAACTGACAATATCGAATCTAACAGCAGATGTGTTTATTTTTATTGACAGAATCAGTGATGAAAGAGATACGTCACATACGGTTTCTAATAATTGCTGGTCAAAAACTGAAAATCGTATACGATCAAAATTTAGGCCTATAGTAATGACGAATAACAACTTCTATTTGATCTGTTAGCAATTCGTTGAATAACTAGGCCTAACTCCTCGGCAATTTTAGATTACAATAGCTGAAATACATTAATTCCCAGAGCAAATCTTAATTTATATGAAAAATATGTTTTAATTGCGAGACAATCTTGTTTCTTGAAAATAGTTTGAAGTGATACCCAATCTAGAAAACGTCTAGCATCTTTTTTGTCCAGTTTCTTGACTCACTTGGCGGACCGGCAACTGAGGGCTCGCAGACCGGCACCGGTCTGCGGACCATAGTTTGGGAACCACTGGTCTAAGGACTTGTTAATGTCTTTCAGGTATAAACCATAAGCCTTGTTAGTGTCACTCAGTTCTAAAGTTAACACTTCTTGTTAGTATCACTTATTTATAAAGTTAAGACTTGTGAATGTCGTGTAGCCTTCATACATACATACACACAGGCGTACATGCATGCATACATACAGGCATACTTGCATGCATACATGTATGCATACATGTATGCATACATACATACATACATACATACATACATACATACATACATACATACATACATACATACATACATACATACATACATACATACATACATACATACATATATACATACATACATACATACATACATACATACATACGTGCGTGCATGCATACATACATGCATACATACATTCATGCATAATATGCATACATAGAATACATACATACATGCATGCATACATACAATACATGCATGCATACATACAATACATACATGCAATGCATGCATGCCTCACCTGGGGGGCTTTTGTACGGGGGGATTTTGTCCGGGGGGTTTTGTCCGTTCACCATAGACACCCATCAGAGGCGCTCCCAACCTAGCACAATGAAACAACGATCAAAGAGAATGGTCAGGCGCTTGCTTAAATAGGCAAACAGCGGCTGAGGAATTTACGTCACAGGTTGTTAGACAACTTATTCTAACAGGATGCATCGTCCACAGTAAAACGACTGTGCTCAACCGTGTAAGTTTGGGCCAGTAGAAGAAACAAATCGCCTGGCGTGGCAGAGCGGAGAAATTCGCGACCAGGTCAAGAAGATGCAACAGAGCCTGCTAAAAAATTGCGCATGATAAATTGCGCATGAAAAAAAAATCTCAAACTCAATGTGCTTTTGCATAGGTACCCGATCAGATTCCCCACATGAACTTGGATATATTTATATGAACAAACTTAGGTGTGCCGCCGATTAACCCTTCGTCGGGCGGAATAAAACTACACAACTAAGGTCGTGGGGTCAATTTTGACCCCATAGTAATTATCATGTAATTCCAATAAAATAAGCACGTAGATTGCATGAGAAGGTGATTATCATCAGTAATATTCACTGAAATGTCATTACTTGTTGAACTTCCTCATGACCTGACATCATCTGACGTCATGGCATGATGTCATGTCATGATTTCATGATGCCACATACAAACACAGTCCTGTAATACAGATCTTACACTAATATATAGTGCCATCAATAGAATGAAGTGACACCAGAATGAACATAGACTACTAGGAGCCTAGGAATGACATTATAACATGACGTCAGATAACGTCATGGCATGACGTCACGACATGATGTCTTGACTCCACATACAACATTTAATGCTTTAGTGCTATTCATACACTAATGTATAGCACCATCAATACAATGAAATTACACTAGAATGAACAGAGACTATTCAAAACCCAGGAATTACATCATGATATGACGTCATCTGAAGTCATTGCATGACGTCACGTCATGATTTCATGATGCCACGTACAAACTAATACTGTTCTCAAGACTAATGTATAGTGCCATCAATACAATGAAATGACACTATACTGAACATAGGGGATGCTAGGAGCCTAGGAATGATATCATGACATGTCGTCAGATAACGAAATGGCATGACGTCACGTCATGATGTCATGACGTCACATACAAACATAGGCTTGTAATACTAATGCATAGCGCCTTCGCTGCAATGAAATGACACTAGAATGAAAACAGGAGACTGCTAGGAGCCTAGGAAGGCATTTCAACGATAATCAGAGATCCTGAGTGGCCGAGTGGGTTGGTAGCCCGCACGCCACGCCGGCGACCCGGGTTCGATTCCCGGTCGGTCGGTTTATCAGAGATTAATTTCTCGGATCTGCGGGTGGCTCGGTCGCAATATAAACGTTGAGTACTCGCGGTTGTTCACTGCCTCCGACGCTAATGGTCTTCGTTACTACAAGTGTCGTTAAACAGCAACATTTATTTCAACGATCATCAGAAAGACATGTCTGACAGAACATCTGACAGTGGACAGTGTACTCATTCTTATGGCATGCCTTACACACGGCAATGGCTCTTTGTCCGACTGTCTGGGAAAAATTTGGCAACGACTTCGTTTCTTTGGAGGTTGCCGAGTGTCGCTAATCAGTTCTCGATGAGTTGCAACAGATCGTCGCTATTCGTTTAGCTCTTGGCCAAGATCTTTTCCCAGTTTCCTGATGAACCTTTTTCAGCTACTTAAAAGTAATTAGTATATTTTAAAATAAAAACAATAATTTAGTTATTTTAATTTAATTTCATTGCTGTGAATTGTTTTCAGCGTTTACTGAGACATCCCATCTCCAAAAAATCCGGTTTTCTCGGGATTTTAGCCCTTCCATAATTATTGCTATTGTTCAATAACCTTTTTGTCTAGAAAAAAAAGCACCGAGTAGAGGTGATTCTTCCTGGGACCAAACGACTTGTGGAGTTCATTCTTCCTAGGGCCGATTGAATGGGGGAGTTTATTGTTTATACGACTGGTTAATTTGATTCTTTATAGGCCTAAATGACTTGTGAAGTTGATTCTATTTAGGACCAACTGACTTGTGGAATTGATTTTTCCTGTGACCAAATGACTCGTGGAGTTGACTTCCCAGAACAAATGGAGTGTGGGAGTTGATTCTTCCTGGACCAAATAATTTGTGGAGTTGATTCTTCGGTGAACGGACATTTACCCCGGACATTTACTCCCGGACAGTTTCCCCTCCGGACATCCCCCCCATTCTGAGTAGGTCATTTTCCTCCCGGATAAATTCCCCTATGAAATGAAAGATCTCAATAACTCTTGGCTAACACCTGTAACCACTTGTATTTGACATTGTAAAACAAGAGGAAAGTAAAGCCTGTAGGCCTATTCTGTTTACTTAGAGTTTCGTAGCAGAACTTTAACTTTGAAGATTGGTATGACAATGACAAAGATGTATGAGCATTCGTTTATTTGAACAGTCTGATTAAACGCAGCGAATTAGACAATGAGAAACAAGAGGCTTTACTTCCATAGGTCCACTTCCACACACACATATATATACCAGATCAAACATATATATATATCTACTCTGTACAGCGTTAGCTTGTAGTCTAGTGTCTAGTCCTGTAGGAAGATGAAGAGGCAGAGGCAGAGGAAGAGGACGAGGAGGAAGAGGAGGAGGAGGAGGAAGTGGAATGGAGGAAGACCTCTGCCTCTGCCTCTGCCACGTATCCACACATACCATATGCCTGTGTTGACCGTCTGTCCGTGGACCTTCGTGAACTTGGCATTTATTAATAGATGTTCAAATTACAGTTACAAAGAGGCTTATCTCCAGTCGCAGTGCTTTTACACATGTCTGATCTGGTTTCCAGTCCGGCAAGAACAGGGTCAAAGGTCGCTGAGCTGGAGCCCGTGATTCTGGCAGTCTTGTTTTCCTTACAACAGGTTGATACTACGGAAGCCCATGGGTGACATGCGATTTTTTTTATTTATCTAGTGCGCACTAGATGTTATCGAGTGCGCACTAGATATTATCTAGTGCGCACTAGATATCATCTAGTGCGCACTAGATAACATCTAGTGCGCACTAGATAATTATCTAGTGCGCACTAGATAATTATCTAGTGCGCACTAGAAAATTATCTAGTGCGCACTAGATATTATCTAGTGCGCACTAGATAACTATCTAGTGCGCACTAGATAAAATCTTTGCAATATGGCCGACGTAAATAAACATAGGTTTATTATATCTATGTAATTAAAAGCCGAGAATAAGAGCCTTACGTAAAAATCGTGGAAGAGTTTGAAATAGTGGAGCAGTTTTGTAATTGAGAGGCATATCGCTAGAAATAACACGAAAGTTCAGTGATTTATTCTGCATCCTGCTATTGCGTTAGTTTGTTTGTAAATACTCTGGTATCGAAACCGTAAGCTCGTGATTTCTACGGCTGCATATGATCTGCTTTCCGCGATTTGGCTTTCGTTACAATACAGGCGCTCGGTTAAATTAAAGTCCATAGGAAGGATGGTCGATAGTGCAATGGTTACTTTGGTTAGTGTTCTGGACTGTGATTTGAGAGGCCGGGGTTCAAATCCCAGCCATAGCAGAAATTTGGTTCTAGATTTCTGCTCCATCTGCGCTCCCTATCGCACTCAGCTATAAGTACACGGAGGAAGAAGAAGAAGAAGAAGAAGAAGAAGAAGAAGAAGAAGAAGAAGAAGAAGAAGAAGAAGAGGAAGAGGAAGAGGAAGAGGAAGAGGAAGAGGAAGAGGAAGAGGAAGAGGAAGAGGAAGAGGAAGAGGAAGAGGAAGAGGAAGAGGAAGAGGAAGAGGAAGAGGGAGAGGGAGAGGGAGAGGGAGAGGGAGAGGGAGAGGGAGAGGGAGAGGAAGAGGAAGAGGAAGAGGAAGAGAAAGAGGAAGAGGAAGAAGGAGAAGAACGAGAAGAAGGAGAAGAGGAAGAGGAGGAGGAGGAGTAAGAGGAGGAAGAAGAAGAAGAGGAAGAGGAAGAGGAGGAGGAGGAGAGGAGGAGGAGGAGGAGATATAATATGAGGGCGGCTGGCCAGTCCTCTCCCTCGCCGTTTCATCTTCCCAGATTACACTGTCTGTGGGAAGATGAAACGGCGAGAGAGAGGACTGGCCAGCCGCCCTCATATGCCAAGGCTAAGAAAATGAAGTCGCTAACACTTCATGCCCATGGCTGCTTTAGGACTAGCTTAAGGGACTGCTGTTCTTCTTTTTCTTCTTTTTCTTCTTCTTCCTCTTCTTCTTCCTCTTCTTCTTCTTCCTCTTCTTCCTGTTCCTCTTCTTCCTCTTCCTCCTCTTCCTCTCCTCCTCCTCCTCGTCCTCCTCCATCATCTAGTTCTATAGGAAGGAATGGTTCGGTTCCAAGTCAATATCCAAGAGTTAGGCAGGTACTGCCCAATACAAGCAATATAAGTTATTAGTTAATGACAGTGCTATGCATAGGTGTAGACTCTGGGGGGCAGCCGGGGCACGTGCCCCCCTCAATAATTGAGATGGACTGTACACCCAATGCAACAAGTGTAGAATGAATAACCAAATCCCCCCAATATTTTGGACAACTTTATACCAGTGATGCTATGCATAGACACATTGAAATGACACAGGAGTATACTTGTTTTGTTTCAATGTTGTTGCCATTTTCAGAGATAGGTATTGAAATGTTGTCAGTGATTTCAATGATGATGAAATGCAGATTTTTTTAACAGTCATGTTGTAATTGAGCAAGGCTGATAGCTAAGAAAATTAACTGAAACGGCTGATAAGCAATGCTTTCCTTTGCAGATAGCACATAAGTTTGTGAATGAAAGAGAAATAAAAATTGATTGATTGATTGATTGATTGATTGATTGATTGATTGATTGATTGATTGATCTACATACATAAGAAATTAATGTATAATGCTTAACATTGTACTTCAAATGTAAGATCTGCTATGTTCTTGTTACCTTAGCACAGTAGGACCTACTACAATTTTTGAATGTTGACAGTAATTTTACTTTCTTCGTTTACCTTAGGATATCAGGTGAACTGTCACAGTTCACTACTGGATTGGGAGAGTTCTGGACCTTGTTCATGGCTTACCCTGGTATCCTAAAACATATCTTCCTGGTCAATGACGTCTTGATGTCATTTCAACGGCTCAGGCAGTTGCACTCCATCGATTGGGCTGAGCAAGATAGTCACAGACGAAGACAGAAAGAAGATGCTATTTATAAATTTGAGACGTTTCTGTAGAACTGTAAGAGTGAGTAAAATTGGGTCAATTTAATTTGGCAGTAATTATGATTGAAAATGAGGTAACTGTGATTAGCAACTTTTACTGTGCCGGTGTGTAATGCAAAAGGCACACCAAAACCAAGCCATAATCAGGGGGCCCGTAGACTAATGGATAACACACTGGCGTGAAGAGCAGTAGGTACCAAGATCGAATCCCGTAGACCCCGTAAGGTTTATTCAGCCTTCCACTCGCTAGGTGGAGGCGGTGGTTAAATGAATAGTAGGCCGTGATTGGCGCCTTGGTGGCTGCCGTATAAACAGTTATATTCGACTCCTGTAAAACTGTTACCATGTGCTTCTACTGTATACATGTATGTAAGGCGCCCTGGGTGGCTGCCGTTTCTACTATATGTGTTCACTGTACAGCGCAGTGTGGTTAGCAGGCGCTTGAATAAAGAAAAGATTATTATTATTACTATTATTATATTCAGAAGATCAGTTCGTAAGACAGATAGGCAGTCTATGGTGGATAAGCAGTTTGAAAGTGGTAAGTTTTAAGTTGTGAACGAAAGAAACAAGCGACTGAGCAGTGTGCACAGACACAGGGAGAAAGTTCCAAAAGTAGATCCAACAACTGAAAAAGCTCGTTCACCAAGAAACGTCCTTGATTTAGGTACAACCAGACAAAGATAATCAGATGAGCTCGTTGATTAATGATAAGTCTGGGGAATAAGAACTTATTTCAAGTATCGTGGCTGGCCAGAATTCAAAGTTTTATAAACTCGGAGCCCCAATTTTAAACTAATTTTTTTCCTGAAGAAAAAGCCAATACAAAAGATTTCAGCATAGTGGTTATATGTTCATACTTGGTGTATTTAGACTGAACCACTGAACCTCATCAAAGACAGCATGACATGTTTGTTTGTTTGTTTGTGCGTGTGTGTGTGTGTGTGTGTGTGTGTGTGTGCGTGTGTGTGTGTGTGTGTGTGTGTGTGTGTGTGTGTGTGTGTGTGTGTGTGTGTGTGTGTGTGTGTGTGTGTGTGTGTGTGTGTGTGTGTGTGTGTGTGTGTGTGTGTGTGTGTGTGTGTGTGTGTGTGTGTGTGTGTGTGTGTGTGTGTGTCACATTCCATAAAAATCTTCATGTAACTTATTTTATTTTTCAGGTGGCACTAACTGCATCGCGTTAAGTCAAGTCTTGGCATTCTGGACCGGTTCTGAAGCTGAACCCCTAATCGGCTTTGGAATTACTGCCCTGATGATGAATGATAGTCAGTCGTCATTAAATAAGCCACTGTTGGTGGACTTTTACGACGATGTTGGTCGTCTTCCTTATGCAAGCACTTATTCTTTGTGTCTGTGGTTGCCAGTTAATGTAACTGAAGTTGATTTCCAGGCTCTACTCTTGCGCTCTCTAACAGCTTTGGAAAGGTGTGAAAGCTGTTTTGAATTTCGTCAAACTATTTTAAGCATCCCATATTGGTTGTTTATAATACGTCACCCTACAGAGCAAAACGTTGGACGCTTCTCCAGGATTTGCCACTGGTTAGAGTTCTTTACAATAGACTGTTGGCTGCTGTATTACTGGAAGTGCTAATGTTCTAGCTAACATGATGAGATTTAAGAGACATCTGTTTCTGGTGTTAAAGACATTACTGTGTGTAGTGTTAAAAATATGAATGAAGCTGAATACGAGTTCATTGTTATGTCACTCTTTTAACATACACAGTTACAATTGCAATAAATTAACTTCAGTCCTTAAATTCAGTGCCGGATTAAAACATAAGCCAACTAAGCCATGGTTTAGGTCCCCACAAGTTCCACAAAATCCAGAGCAAATTCCTAAGTGAGTATAATTTTAAATAATCCTAGTACAATAATACGCCTACAGTAGTACTAGTAACATACAGAGTTCTGTAACGTGCAAGTTGTGCAACCTAAATTAATAAAATAATTTTTAAATAATTATAAAATGCTTATAAAATGATAAAATGATTAGTTAATTATTATTTAGTCTATATTTCATTAGAAAAATCATAGCTTGTATTGTATTGTATTGTATCTAGAAATTTATAAAGCGCCTCTCGCAGAATAACTATTCAGAGGCGCTCTCAGCACAGAAGCCCCGAGGAAACAGAAATGCCTTTAGGGAACGCGAGACCGATAAGGAAAAGCCAGTCATTAGTTTGGCCCTGAGCAGAGGGGAAGGTCATTCCAGATCGTGGGACCCACTACAGCAAACGCCCTTTTACATTCTAATATAAGCCCTTTATATATTTTTTTCTATTGTAAGCATTTTATAATAAGCTTGTACGTTTAGAACTTTGTCTTCGGATAGGGCCTACCTGTAGACCTACTTTGGTAATTGGCTTAGCTTTAGGGTTAGGGGTTAGGGCCCCTGTATGTTTTAACCCGACTCCTGGCTTAGGGCCCCCGTAAGTCTTAATCGGGCCCTATACAGCAGAAGCATTTTGGAAATTTCATACGGGAAAATCCATTGACTCTCTTATTCATAACGCAGCAGCAGGGGCGTAACTTTGGTCAAAAAAGTGGGGGGTACTAATTTCTTACGAAGCAAAGCGGAGACGGCGATCTCTGGGAAGGCACAATAATAAAATATTGGCATTGTTCAAAAAGTGGGGGGTGCGGTACCCCAGTCCCAAGAGTGGGGGGTACGGGTACCCCTCGTACTTCGACAAATTACGCCTATGCGCAGCAGCACTGTTCAAAAAACATCTTCGTCATTTGGTACAAGACGACACACTGTAGCTGCTTCAAAGCTGACTTCTATGTCCCCTGTAGTGACGTGAAGCAAGTAGTGATGCAAAGTTGCCGACTCGGGCGTGAAGAAGAGGATGTCTGGTCGACCGAAAGGCACATTTGCATTTCGTGAGGGCCGAATATGATGTGAATTTCAAACCGCCTTCACTTGATCTAGTTCATCCTGGCGAAAATACAGAAAGTGACTGTTTATTGAACACAAATGAATTTGATTGAGGAGTAGGTAAATTTTCGGCGTGATGCAGCCGAGATTACTGTGAGAAATTGTGATTTACAGGTTGCTTTTCTCAGCCGGAGCACAATAAAAATAATGGCGATCTCATTCTTTCTTTCCTTTTTGGTAATTCCAAATGTGATCCCTGCTCATGCCTGTGTTCCCTGCACATGTCTGTAGCCTACTCCACAGCTGCTGGCGCCGTACCGGTGGACTTCGCCCAGCTGTAGCTGCAGGGAACAGTAACTGTTATGCTAGTGATTCATATACCAGCTATGCCTCTACGTCTGCAGTGAGTCCATATAATACAGTCAGTCCGCTCATTTATGTTCATTTAGGTTAGAACCATTGATAGCTTATTTGTAATAAAAGTTAATTTTCGTTACTTACTTAGTCTTCGCGATTACCCGTCGGCCATATTGCAGATTTTATCTAGTGCGCACTAGATAGTATCTAGTGCGCACTAGATAGTATCTAGTGCGCACTAGATAGTTATCTAGTGCGCACTAGATAGTTATCTAGTGCGCACTAGATAGTTTCTAGTGCGCACTAGATCGTATCTAGTGCGCACTAGATCGTATCTAGTGCGCACTAGATCTTATCTAGTGCGCACTAGATAGTATCTAGTGCGCACTAGATAAATAAAAAAAATCGCATGTCACCCATGGGCTTCCGTATGATACAGCCCAAGCTAGATATATTTCATATATGGCATCCCTTAACTTCTGAGAAATGTTTAAACTGTTCAATTAGCGGTATTTTGCTGCAAACAGCCGTGATAAGCTCGGCTGCCTTTAGATGTATCGAATCACATCTACCAGATGGAGATTCTCAACTTCTGAAGTTCTGACAAGTGCAGCTGCTGACTTGGGTGTCGGTGGGACAGATAATGCAGGCTGGAGAGATGATTAATGGCAGGACCGACTTGGCCATAAGCCGCCACAGCCATGGACTCCTAAGTCTTCTATATAATTTACCCATATTTGGAGTTCATTCCACACTGAATCCACAGCCTACGGGTAGGCCTACGGTTTGCTTACCAAAGTTTAAATGATACGTCAACAATTTAAGCGTGCGCACAGTACGTGTTCGATATTTTAAAAGTTAGACGATAATATAATTGATTCTGTGTTTTCTGACATCAAATTATAGCGGATGACAAAGCTGCGTCAGATAAAGTAAGTAATGAAGTTAACGTACATCACACTAATAAGCTCATCGGTTAATCGTTTGATTGTGAGCCCTGAATCTCGAACAGACACGGCAGACAGTGGCAAATTGAGTTGGTCAACACGATGGTTCATAAACGGGTTTTCTGTCATCGAATCCATACTATACCTTTCTTAATCGTAGTTGTTTAATATAGATGAGACGGCGATGGATGGAGAGATCTCCAGTGGTGGCCATCCACCCTCAAATGTCGAGGCCAAGAAAATGAAGTCGCTAACCATACACGTGGCTGCCTCAGTTCTAGCTTAAGGGACCTTCCTCCTCTTTCTCCTCCTCTTTCTCCTCCTCTTCTTCCTCTTCCTCCTCCTCTTCTTCTTCCTCTTCTCTTCTTCTTCTTTCTTCTTTTTCTTCTTCTTTCTCTTCCGCTTACTCTTCTTCTACTTCGATTTCCTCTTACTATTCCTCTTCCTCTTCTTCCTCTTCCTCTTCCTCCTCCTGTTCCTCTTCTTCGATTTCCACTTCCTCTTCTTCTTCCTCTTCCTATTACTCTTCTTCTTTCTTCCTCTTCCTCTTCTTCCTCTTACTCTTCTTCTTTCTTCCTCTTCCTCTTCCTCTTCTTCCTCTTCCTCTTCTTCTTCTTTCTTCCTCTTCCTCTTCTTCCTCTTCTTCTTCTTCCTCTTCTTCTTCTTTCTTCCTCTTCTTCTTCTTCTTCTTTCTTCCTCGTCCTCTTCTTCTTCTTCTTCTTCTTCCTCTTCCTCTTCTTCTTCTTTCTTCCTCTTCCTCTTCTTCTTTCTTCCTCGTCCTCTTCTTCTTCTTCTTCCTCTTACTCTTCTTCTTCTTGCTTCCTCTTCCTCTTTTCTTCCTCCTCGTCTTCCTCCTCTCGATCTCCTCCTCTTCCTGTTCTTTTTACTCTTCTTCTTCTTTCTTCTTCCTCCTCTTCCTGCTCCTCTTCCTCCTCTTCCTCTTTTTCTTTCTCTTCTTCTTTCTTCCTCTTCCTCTTCCTGTTACTCAATTGCACTTGATGGGTTCCATAAGTTGACTGATTACTACTATTACAACAACAACAACAACAACAACAACAACAACTACTACTACTACTACTACTACTACTACTACTACTACTACTACTACTACTACTACTATTACTACTACTACTACTACTACTACTACTACTACTACTACTACTACTGCCACTGCTACTGCTACTGCTACTGCTACTGCTACTGCTACTGCTACTGCTACTGCTGCTCTTACTACTACTACTACTACTACTACTACTACTACTACTACTACTACTACTACTACTACTACTACTACTACCACTGCCACTATCAACGTCATCAGCCTATTTATTATTATTATTACATCACACTGAGTTGTACCCCTATTAGCATGGTTGCGACTAAGACTTTGGGAAGGCGTGCTAATGACGTGGCGGGTACGTTACGGGTACGGGTATACCCGCGGGTACGGGTCGAGTCGGGTAGTAATTTTGACTACGGGTTGGGTACGGGTACGGGTAACGGTCCTGTATTACGGGTACGGGTTGGGTAGCAAAAGTGCTGTACCCGCAGACCTCTAATAGCGGACCCCCGGAATAGCTGACCGGAACCAAAAATAAAGGTTCTAATGCTTAATTACTACTTGAAAGTTCTGATAAATTTCTGCTTGGTGACCTCCATCTGACACTATGATTGTTAGGTGGTCATACCTTATAACCTGCATCCAGGGGCGGATCCAGGGGGGGTGGCAAATCCGGCCATGCCCCCCCCAGATGAGATTTACATAGGACGTGGCCCGCCCCCACCAGGAAAAAGTAGACCATTGACAGAGTGTATTATAGACGCATAGACACATAGATTTGATCTGTGATGTAGTGTCATAGTGTGACCGAAGCCGAGGGGGGTAGTAATAGAGATATTTAGGGCTGAATTCAAGGATGTCAGTGCGGAAAAGAGGTTTTATAGGAGCGAGTGAGGTTTTTTGCAGCCGCTTGAGCATAGGATGTGGCCTCCCCAAATTTTCATAGTTTTTCCGTCCAAGTTCCGAGGGGGGGGGGTAGTAAAGCAATAGTTCCGACGGATTTGAGCTAATGACTAAAAAAAAGGTCATCAGCTTTTTCAGAGGTTTGAAAAGTCAAAAAGTTGGGGAATTATTTCGTAAAGGATACTTTTCTTTTTCGGACCAAAAGAGATCCCAAATGTTATATGTTGTACATCCTCTGGTTGTACATCCTCTGTATATTTTTTGGGCCCCCCCCCCTGTCAGACCTTCTGGATCCGCGCCTGCCTGCATCAATGTGGAAGAATTAATGGTGAAAGATTGAGAACCGTAAAATAAGTCCTTAGTATAATGGTTTTGAATAATAGGGGGCCTATAGGCAAGATTTAAATTCAAGGTTTTTAAAGTGGTATTCAACCAATAAAACTAAAATTCAGTTTTGTGTTTGCTGAAAGCAACATTCATTATGTGAAGCTCCTTTCATATAGCCGTCTGTAGTTGTACCGAATTTATACGGTTCTTAGGAAATACACAACAGCACAAATAAGAATAAAATTATATCATAGCAATATGTCTTGGACTAACACTAAGGAGGGGAAATAGACTTAACAAATGACCGAGAACGATGAAGACAATTTATTCATACCCATCGCCGCCAAATGGATGGTGTCAGGAACTGATGATGATGATGATGAATATGTCTATATATGTATTAATTATAGTGACAGGATCTGTTATATTTCAGATCAGGCGTCACCATGCAAAAGGTTACAAAGCCGGTTTATATGTCACGTGGCCATCTGATGTTGGCAGCATCGAAAGCACGTCATGGTGGTATGCCTGTGGCTTTGGGGCCTTCACATGCTAATAGAAAAACTGGTGAAAATGGTCAAAACGAAAGCCATCATCATGGCCTAGGAAAAGAAAAACTAAAAGAAAGAAACGACTGCATGGTTTGCGGAAATAAAACTGCCACACAGTCATGTGATTGGTGTACAAAGAACTTCTGTCAACAATGTGTTACCCTGTGGCACAGCCATCCTGAAAGAGGCAATCACAAGCTTCATAACCTGAATCCAGATGAGGTAGGCGGATTTCTGTTGTAGTTACGTTTTAGTTACATCTTTAGATTGCTTAAAATCAGTGTTGGAGTATCTAGAAGCCGAAAAAACTTTATGGCAGAAATTCTTCAGCGAAAGAGTGGAATAATTTGGATGACTATCATCCAGTCAAGACCTTAAATCTCAAGACCAAGACCTTGAATCTCGAGACTAAGACCAAGACTTTTGGTCTCAAGACCAAGACTTTGAACTTCAAGACCAAGACCAAGACTTTGGACCTCAGGACCAAGACCTCGAACCTCAAGACCAAGACCATGACCAAAAAAATCACAATCATATCCAGGCTTCTATTCCTTAGTATAAAAATTGTAAAGTCGGACTACTCGCTATTTTAATGAAATAAAATAATCTTTTATTTTATTCGAGCAAAATAACTCTAAATGCAGACTGCAGAGAATTCAGAATTCGTACTTAAAAGAACCCTGGGCCTAGGCCTACAAGCGAAATGTTATTCCAAATACCTATTGCATTTAACAATCAGCATTTCGCTCAGAATTTTCTGACCAAGACGTGGCCTGTGGGGCCTCATAAAAATTCTGCCATGTGAAAAAACACGTTCTACAGGTGCTCAAATCGACGGCACAGAGCAGCTTTTCAAGCACTGGATGTAAATGTCCTTAGTCTGTTTTGAAATTATTCCATGGTAAATAACCGGAAGTCAAAATAATTGCCTAAAACAACGGTGAAGCCTCATTCACGCTGTGTAGGCCTAAATACTAAAGCAATTGTACTAGTAACTATTGGATACATTTTTTAAATTCTTGCGTTTTGCTAAATGACTGTTCATATTAACAAAAGTCTTGGTCTTGGTCTTACAAGACCAAGACTTTGAACTTCTAGAGTCTAGACCAAGACCAAGACTTTTGGTCTCAAGACCAAATCCAAGCCCTTTAAAAACGAACTCGAGTGCACTCGAGACGAAGACCTTGGTCTCGAGGACAACAAGACTGCTATCATCCAAACCATTCCACTCTTTCGCTGAAGAATTTCTGCCATAAAGTTCCTTTTGGCTTCTTAAATAATTTATATCTTTGTCCCCGAGCTGTACCATCTGCTTAATTTCTAGAAGCAGTTGGTCTATTCGAGCGCCAGGCTTGCAGATAGATGTGAACCGTGTTCACTGCATAAGCAAATTCTTCCCAACATTCCTTACATCTTTTCATGCTGCCTTTTGTTATATCGAAATTTTTTTGAAAGCAGGTTTGTTAATTGTATCTTTAGTTATATTTAGTTGTGTGTGACTTTATAATCTGCTCCTGTTGTAGTTTATGTTACAAAATTATATAATCAAATTTTGTATGCATTGTAATGTATGTGTGCATGTCAGGTGCAAAAAAGGTTACTTACTTACTTGCTTACTAAATAATCTGCTACCAAGAACCACATTCTCTTTCCTTTGCCTCGATGTGCTCATGGCTAATTTTTCCTGCTGCAGCTCTTCTGATGGTCTCTCCTGTGCTTCCTCTGCTAGCCTAAGCTTTGGGTTCTGTACCATATTGACATGTCCTTTTTTCAGTGCTTCTGGCATAAAAAAAATCAATACAACATAAAGAAATAGGAACTAAAAACACTTTTAAAGTAATTATTTCTTGCAAATGATTACATATAGAATGAAGGTGTTGCCAGTGAATTGGAATCTCAGGCCGAAACTTCTACATGTGCAGCAGCAAATTCAGCTATATCGGCATCTACCACATCGTCCATCCAGCACCCACATATCGGAAAAGCCAGTAAGAAGAAGGTTTCAAGACCATGTGTATTTTGCGGACAATCTCAGACAAACCTTTCTCGCCATATAGTATTGGTACACAACGACAAAGAACAAGTTCGGCAGCTGATGACATTGTCAAAATCTGGAAAATGTAGGGCCTTGCAAAACTTGAAACGACAAGGTATCTTACAGTATAACAAGCAACAAATGAAACATGTGTTGCCAAAGTATCAGCGTGAACGAAAGCTGAAAACAGCAGAAGGTGGGTTTACAGTCTGTGAACACTGTTCTGGGTGTTTTGGCAAAAAAACTTTTTACGCGCATAAAGCTCGGTGCAATGCAGAGTCAAATCGTCCAAAACCAAAGCCTATCAGCTTCCCTCTTCTGAGTCTGCCAAATGCATACAAAGGTAAGACATTCTATTAGCGAAGTTGAAGTATTTGTATTGTATTGAAATTAAACTATTTATATTGAAATAAAACATAAGAAACATAAAGTTACTTGAATGCCAAAGGACAGTTCTATTGAGTTCTATTGAGTATTTAGTTAGGCTATCATTAATAAGTTTATTGTGGACAGTTAGTTACTTCGATATTATTGCTACAAGCCTGCAATCGAAAACAGAAAGGTGTGTGTATAACTGGAAATAAAGAGATATAGGCTACTCAAATTATATGTGATAATGAGAATGATTAATATATATATATATATATATATATATATATATACAGTGCTTTTTTCAGCCGGAACGCGACGGAACGGCGTTCCGGCACCTTTTTTCAGCTACTCAAAAATAAATAATTTATTTTAATTAAAAAAAACAATAATTAAGTAATTATAATTAAATTTCAGTGTTTTGAACTGTTTTCGGTGTTTATTGAGACCCCTGCCAACCCCCATTCCCGTTTTTTTCAGGATTTTAACCGGCCTATAATTGCTCCGTTCCGGCACCTATTGTTCCGTTCCGGCACCTTTTTTCTAGAAAGAAAGCACTGTATATATATGTGACACAATCTGGGAAAAGGTACCAAGTCTTAGTTCACAGTTTCGTCAGAAACAGGCTTCAAAGGTGGTGGGGGTGTTTTTTTATCAATTTTGTTATTGCCTCATCGTAATGCTATATCTTTGTTGTGTATCTCGATACCAGTAAGTTTATCATAGGAACTTCCGTTTGCATAATATTACGAAAAGTTCATGGTCAGGTCATATTCATGCATTATGTACATAGGTATGCATTTATACGGATGCAATGAATGTGTGTATACATGTATACATGTATGTATGTAAGTATGCATATATGTATGTATGTATGCATGCATGCATGTATGTATGTGTGTATGTATGTATGTATGTAAGTATAGACCATACAAAGTTTAAAGACTAACACACTACTGTATCAATTTGTGCAATGACACAAACTTTTCAAAGCTGATTTTATTCAAATTTTACTTTTTTTCAACGATTAATTTATACGTTGTTTGAATCCTGATATCTTTGGGAAATGACAAGACATTAACTTGCAATTTTTTTATTATGTACAGTAATGATGCACCTATGTCATGTAAGCTCTAACTCCATTACTAAGACTTGGTACCTTTTCCCCGATTGTGTCATATATATATATATATATATATATATATATATATATATATATATATATATATACCATTATATGTATATAGTATGAAATCATTGCTGCAAGCGGATGATAACTTGTTTAATAAGGTTATGTGATGAAGACAAGTGTTCTTTGCTAATGCATAAGGACTGCATATTCTGAAATAAATTATGTATCAAGGCTAACACTTCATACCCATGGCTGTCTCAGGCTAGCTTCGGGGACTTCTTCTTCTCCTCCTCCTCCTTCTTCTCCTCCTTTCCTCTTCCTCTTCCTTCTCTGCTTTCTCTTTCTCTT
>OY744613.1:14560683-14828221 GCA_963556255.1 Allolobophora icterica | reverse complement strand
AAAGCGTCACAGAGGACAACGAACGTAGTTTCTATTGCCAGGTTCTTTATAGCACCAAGCCTTACACCATGGGCATGACATTGTCTGAATTGCCCTTGGATTTCTATAGACAGTTGTCGGAAATCTTCTTCTCAAACTATTTCATTTCATCTGGCTCAGATTGGCTACGTGACGGACGAGAAAGTAGTCCCATTCACGATTGCAGTTGGCTTTACACTGCCCCATCAACTGATGGACAGTAAAATTTGAACTGGCCTTTTGATAGGACACTCTGACAATAGATGGTCATTGAAGCTGGCCCTGTACGATAATAGCATTTTGAATTCATTTTGAATGAACAAATATCTAGCAGACATGCTACAAATAGACACTGACATGACAAACCTAAACGATTTGCACATCCACACCAATAAATTAATTCTATAACAACAAACTAGACGTATTGCAAATAATTTACTTGCTGACTAAATGACAGTGTTGGGTAAACTCACACAAGAATGAGTTAAATCAAAACTCAACTCACGCACCTCAAAATGAGTTTAAACTCAAACTCAACTCATCCTAAGTGAAATCAGTTAACTCAAACTCACTTGTTAAATGAGTTAACTCAATAACTCACACGTTTCATACTAGCACGTTCTAATCGAGCAACAATTTTTCCAGCACGCCTACTTGTAACAGAAAAATATTTTCCATCAAGAATATACGGTACTTCAGCCATGTTGTTCTTAACTGTTCACAATATACAAAATATGCAGTGCTTAAACACTGTCCGCTAGCAGTGTTTACGACCCTCCCTGCCGTCACCACTCACCAGTATGGAAAGCCGACGATATAAAAAAAGGCTTGTTTCAACATAATATGTGCCGAGTGCCGAAGAGTGAATTGAGTTTAAAATAATTGACAGTTACAACTCAAATTCACAGAAAATATGAGTTAACTCAAACTCATAACTCACACTCTTTAAGGTGAGTTAACTCAAACTCATAAATCACAGCAAGTGAGTTAACTCGTGAGTTTAAACTCATATGAGTTAACTCATACCCAACACTGCTAAATGATTATATCCGGCCCCATCCTATTATAGCCAGCCGGAGCGGTTCGGATCGGGTCGGTTTACGATAACACGAGACTCAGTAAGAAATTGTCAGTGCCAGTCTGAACATGCAAGTATTTTCAGCTTAATTGGATCACAATAATTGTAATTGTAATTTTTCATTATAAACCGCCGCTTCAAGAAAAGGTCACTAGTGGCGTTCCCGACCCCGAACCGTTGAAATCACTGTCCAAATAATACAGATTTTAGGTGCCTTAGAAACTATGGAAGGGACACACTGAGGAGTTCGAGATGCAGCACTGGAGAAGGCGATTCCAGTTAGTGGGTCCAATACAGGCAGTGCCAGAGGCATAAGCTAAAAAGCTACAGCATAGGGCCTCACAAAATACTACTACTGTTTGCATGCTCGTGCTTTGGTTAAATTCGAAGCGGTTTCGTACCTGAACCACCAGTTACATGCAAAGGCTAAGAACTTCAGCTTATCATATTTCATCACACTCTTACACAGCTTTAGACCACTTTACATGCTAGAGACACCTAGTTTAAGTTTTCATAACTGCCCCAGAGGAAGGTCAGCCAGTGTTGCACCAGTCAGCCATACTCTTTATGAAACATGACTATTAATGATAGACATAAAATATGCCTATAACTGATAAATATATTATAAAGTTGATATTGCTGTGATAGTTGGGGACTCAGTAATCGGCTTCAGGAACAGAAAACACACATTCAATGTTGCCAGCATAAAACGCAGTATAAAACACCGTAGTCACCCTAATTTTGTCACGCAGACAGAGTCTTCCACTCGGAGACTTGTACCTCGAGTTAGAATACCCAATGCGAAAAATACAAGGTCAAGGCCAACCCAATGTAAGAAAGAATTTCATATATGCCTGGAATATTCAAGTGCTTTTGTTTTAAAGGCTTATAACATTATGGGATTTCTTTTGATTGTGCAAACTAGTATGAAGTCTCGTAGCCTTAGCATATAAAATACATGATTGCTTTATTCTAATTGGGGCATACCTTGGTCATGGTAAGCATGAGAACGTTGATCTGCCATACGTCTGGTTCTGGTCTCGTTCTCCCGGCTCATTTTCAGCCAATTTGTGTGAATAATAACAGTTTGATATAGCTGGCTATCAGTTTTGAAACCTACACACTGTACACAGCTGTAAGATGACGACAATAGTCTGCTGGAAAGGGTTATTACTGAGGTCTGTTTAGTGTGCGCAGTTGGTGAAAGGGTAGTTGGCTTAGATCTGAGAGACTGTGCTGAGAAATTCCATTCAGTGGGTCGGCGGTAATGAAAACGAATGTATCATTTGAAAAAAAAACTATCAATAATCAAATTAGAACTTTCGGTTTTCACCAAAAGAGCTACAGCGATAATGCAAGTGGACATGGAGCGAATCAAATTATTGTTTTCAAATCCGCTATATTAATTTTGAATTTATTTTAGTCCGATCGGAAATTCAGTGGTTAACCTCGATCAATGCGTTTATCAAAGAATTCTTTGGTCTCATGCCATACATGGCGTCGAGTAATGTAGCACTCAATCATTCATTCATATCGGACATTTATATAGCGCCTCTTCCAGAGGAACTACCCAGAGGTGCTCCCGTCTCCAGCACAGCTGAAAAGCGCAGTCTTATGGTGAGAGAGGAACACATGAGAAAGGGTTATGGGGAGCAGGTGGAGCACAAGAGGGGGGCTATTCCAGGTCGAAGGGTCCACCACCGAGAAAGTGCGATGCTGCCTGGTAGAGGTATGGGCAAAAGGAACAAAGCAGGCCCTGCTCGGACGAGCGAAGGGCCCCGTGCACTGAGGACAGGGCAGCAAAGGTCGCGAGGTAGACCGGAGCGAGGCGCAACAAGCACCGCCAGACTAGGGCAGCCAAACTATAGTCGTATATGTGATTCGCTGCTCAAGAGGGAGCCAGTGGAGACGTCGCGCATGAAGAAGCTAGTGACGTGGTCAGATTCGTGTATAACCATGCAGGCTACATATGCATAGGTCTCAATATTTTATAGTGTCTTTTAGGAAATGAAACTGCTCATGTTGTAGACGAGCGATGGTCAGAATAGAATTAGCCCTTGCAAGACTTATAGTTAGAGTCAAATAGGCCTATTTAACTTAAATGAAGTCAGTATGATAAACAACAGTTTCAAAAATACACAGTCAATCAGGTCAACATCATCATCATCATCATCATCATCATCATCATCATCATCATCATCATCATCATCATCATCATCATCATCATCATCATCATCATCATCATCATCATCATCATCATCATCATCATCATCATCATCATCATCATCATCAGTTCCTGACGCCAGCAATTTGGCGGTGATGGATACGAATAAATTATCTCCATTGTCCTCGGTCATTTGTTTCCATTTAACACGTCTGTTGGGCAATGGACGTGTTACAATTTTAGGCCCACCTCAACGGGTATCAAAAGGAGAACACATAAGGGGCCGTCGATATATGACGTCACGCGATTTCGGCCGATTTTTTTACCCACCTTCCTCTCGTCACACGTTGTCAAAAAAATTAACAACTCCTCAAAATGACGTCACAAAGCTCTACTATAAAAATAATTTTCCTTTTTTTATAACAAAACATATTTGAAATGACATTTATTGTCATTCTTTAGATAAGTATTTAATATGGAAATGGAATTTGATGGTATATGAAGAAATTCATGTATTAAAAATGAGACGTTCGAAAGCTGAAATTAGCATAAAATCAACTTGAAATATTCATCGTCTGACCAAATACTACAGATGTTGTCAGACGATGAATATTATCAAGTGAAAATATGTAACTTAAAAAAAATACTTGAAACTTTGTAGTAGAACGAAGTAAAATGGGTCGAGTAGAATTATAACAATCACGTGTTCATTCCATAGAATGAAAAGTTCTGGTAGAATCATTAGAATTTTAAATATTTAATTACAATGACTACTCAACTTTACCAAATTTATGCTTCTCCTTTCTCCCATGGCGAAGCAACATGTTCCTTAATGGAATAAATGGGGAGAGCATGGAACTCTTCATCCTGTTGAATGGATATTCCATTCAGATTAAGCTAATAATGACGGTGACCGTATAATATTTATTTAAATAATAATAAAAAAATAATAACGAAAATTACTCCAATTAGTGTTGTTATTGTTAAAATTAAATTGTTGCTAAATTGTTATTTTTAAATACGTAGACCCGATGTGACGTCACATTTCTCAAACCCTCCCCTCGTCTTACACATCGTCACAAATTTTTAACCCCTCCCCAGGGGCGTGACATCATTTATGGACGGTCCCGAAGGAACTTCTATACGAAACTGCACAGTTGCAGAAGGCCTAAAATAATGTACAAGGTGTAACATCCATGAACGTATGCTTCAGTAAGCTTACAAGTCTTTATGACAATACACGATATCTGTGTTGTAGTACTTTCCAAATAGCTTTTTGGTACTTTCATGGCCTAAAATTCAACTAGCAATTGAAAACTCGCAAACACGTCTGTCAAAAGTGTGTAATTTCATAGTTATCAGGCTGTTGTAGTTTGATTGTTTTGATTATTTTTACAGCTTAAGACACAGTATTTAATAGGGCCTACATATTTTTTAAATGATAGGGCATGACAGAAATAAATGTTTGCTATTTGCATGAAAAATCTTAGCCGGTATTAATTGTGTAGGCCTACTTATTTCTGCACTGAATTTGACAATATGCATTAATTGACACCTCGAATCAGTCGCAAACAGAGTTCTATTCAGTAATTTCCAAATATATACCATAGGCATAACTTGTTCCAAACGAGATGATTTTGCAAATGCATTTGTTAGTATTAGTTCGCGCTTCCATAGAGTGTGCCCAAGCAGTTCATCACAAAAAATAAAATATCATATAACTGAATTGGAGGGTAAATGTTGTTACCAGAAAACGAATAATTAAATTGTAAGGTAAATATTGCTAACAGGGAAGTAATCTGTGATGCAATTGTCAAAGGCAATCGTTAGCAAACATTAATCACGATGTTAGAGTCAACACGCATTGTGCTCGTTTCGCATGCTGTCTACCCAAGTCCTGGGAGACTCTTCTGACGTGGCGCGAGGCGGCAGCTTCCCTCATAGCTACATCGCCATTCGCCTTCTCTGTCCTTTCCTCTGAGACATATGAAACAGAATCCATAACCCCGACATTTGGTGCAATCGGTATGTGCACACGCACTCTTGTGTTCGATAAGCAATCCACATCTCGGACATCCGCGAATACTTGGACATCGTTTACAGGAACCGACCTGCTTTCTTGGGCACGTGGCCAGAATGTGTAGCCTATTGTCGTGGTCGTGGCATCCAGGGTTTCCACATGATCCAGCCGATCTCGAACTCTTCCATTCCTTTAGGCACAACCAACAGAATGCAAACTCTCTTCCGTCTTGAAACTTACTACACAGCGGGCAAAGAACCCGGTTCCCCGTTTTTGGATCACAAAAGCACCACGCCTGACAGCCAGGGCACGTCTGCATTCCCTGGGATCTCTTCAGATAGTTGTCGGAAATCTTTCTCTCGAACTCTTGGTTTTCTTCGGCCGTGTAACAGGCGACGTGTCGGACGTGATCGCGTTGCCATTCGCTGTTGCAGGGCTTTCCAGGGCAGTAGAACCTATAGTTTCCTTTCCGTAGTTCAGCTTCAATATATGCTGCCATGGACTCAGGTCCTGAAAGATACAGTTTACCAATTAGTTGGTTGTTGTTCTATTGAGTAAGTAAGTAAGTAAGTATGTGAATTCTTTAGTAACCAATTGCTAGTCGCACTTTGGTGTACAGACTTCTAATTAACACATTTAAACTGTATAATAACATCCTAAAGGAAAACTTCTTCGCATTAGTCTCTCGTCTGGTTTTTTTTATACGATGTTATTTTGTATAGTATAAGTTTTATTTGTAAATAAATGCCGTTTTATACATCTCTGAATTATTCAGGACATGTTGTTGAATGTTTTTCTTGTCTGCGCACATCTTGGATAGCCTGTATAACTACAGGCTATCCAAGAATAAATATTGAAGTATTAGTTATCGAGAAGAAACACAATTAGAGGAAGGCCAATGAAGGAGTGATGAGAATGGACCCTCTTCATAAAAACTTAACTTTTCGAAAGTTGAAAAGATGAAAGGTAAGCTGCTAAGAAGAGACGGTGAAAGGAGAATTTTAAAGCGCATATTAAAGAATTGAGTAATTTCACCAGGTAACACAATCGAAACAGGAAAACGAAGTAAAGCTTCCATGTTCCATGAGAAAAATAGAACATTTCCTGCTCTTTTTCCGCGGTTATAGGCGAATCTTAAGGGCTTGGGCACTGGAACAGTACATTACAGGACTTGCCGTTTACTTATTATCCTACATCGATACCAAATAATATTGCTTGCCGAGAATTATGACATAGGCACGTGTGCGTAAATAACTTTCCCATGATCTTTGTAATTGCAATTATAATTGCAATCTAAATCAAATCAAATCAAATAACATTTATTGGTCCATAGTAGCAACACAGTAATGCCAAATACTTCGTTAATTACATAGAACATTAAAGTGACACACTAAATAATCATTTCTCTGATATGATATACTTTACAATCACAAATTCATTGGCAGCAGAATCATTTAGGTCATGTGTGATACTTGTCTTGGCATTATGACCATGCACGGCTACCTCTCTTATTAAATTTGGACACACTGGAGAATCCAGAAGGGATGAAATCCCGCTAGGAAGGGTCCCCCTATTTCAGTTAGCATAAATTGGTGGGTTGAAATGAAAAATCATAGTGCAATCAGATTTTACAATATTCAACCCTGTACATTGCTCTATTTCTTTTTTTTATATACACGCAGGACCAACAAACTTTATTTAACATTTAGACAGTGGCACAGTGCCAAAGAAAGAAAGAATACTGAAAAAATTCAAAATTCATCTAGAGGAGTGACTAGTAATTTTACGTACCCTGATCCACCTTACCCAATTCTTTATTCATTAACAGCCAGTACTTTAACTGTCTTTTAAATGTGCATAAATTAGGCAGTCTTTTATATTCATATCAGTATTTTATATCTCACATTAATAAAGCGCCACTTCAAAAATAGACTCATCAGTGGCGCTCCCGAACGATCCAATCAAATCATTATGATACACGATTACATGAAGCTAAGGAGAGTCACACAAAGGCCGTTATAAGCAGCCTCGAATCTCAACCTTTCGACTACATACTCAGGGCGCTAACCGAATAGACCACAAGGTCGCATTTAAGTATGAAAATCAACAGAAAACATTGAAGTTACAGAATTGCAGTTATATAATTCACGACATAAAGGACATCCGCCTTAACAGCTACACTGCCTCTTCTGACCCTCTGGCCACTAGACTCAGACCTCCTTTTGACTACCCTTCGAACAACCACTCTGATTCGACGCTGCTCTCGTGCATAGGCTGGTGCCCTGCGCTTAGCTTTCGAGTGACGCTTTAGGAATTTGAATTTTACGATTACGATTACCGATTACGATTACCGATTACGTGGCCGCACGGCATCTTTGCGCATACTGGGCTATCGTCAATTCCTAGCATGTCTGGTTCTGTTGTAGTTAGTTCGATGTATCCTGGCAACGGACGCAGCTTTGACACCAAAGAAGGAACCTCAAGTGACCCTACAATCAAAAAAATTAGCGATCGATCAATTAATTAGTCTGTCACAGTAGTCCATTTTGTAGTCTGTGTCGCAATAGATGTGAGAATCGCTCCCGTCTTCAAGCTCTCGAATTTTGGTCTTTGTACATTCTGCACACGATGCAATGCGTTACACGTAGCTTGTCTTGAAACACGTCTATAATTGTCAAAAGATTTACTATTTTATATATTATTAATCTTCGAGTTTAAGTAAGATTTTGAAACTCACTTTCGTCATTTGCTCTTGATGAAGAATATCTTGGAATTGGTTTTGGTGACGGTTGTGGCTCCGATGCTGAACATTTTTGACGGAATTCTTCATTGACGTCCCAGGATGAGTGGGCACCTGTTTGATGAAGCCGATCATATCCTAAATAGAATTTAAGAATAAGTTTTAGCCACCTACTTTGTATTTATTTATTTATTTATTTATTTATTTATTTATTTATTTATTTATTTAGTTATTCCAAATATTTCTATAGCGCCTCTCGAATTCTACTGCTACTCAGAGGCGTTCCCGACTACAGCATATGATATTGTGCCAGAATTTTCACACCGAAGCGCCACGAGCAATTGCGAGTGAAGGACTTGCCCAAGGTCCGTACGCAGCGGCTAGAGTGGGATTCGAACCTGCAACCCTCCGGTCACAAGGCGCCGAACTTACCACTGAGCCACCACGCCCCCACAGTAGTCTGTGTCGCAATGGATATGAGAATCGCTCCCGTCTTCAAGCTCTCGAATTTTGGTCTTTCTACATTCTGCACAAGATGCCATGCACGTAGCTTGTCTTGAAACCCGTCTATAATTGTCAAAAGATTTACTATTTTATATATTATTAATCTTCGAGTTTAAGTAAGATTTTGAAGCTCACTTTCGTCATATACTCTTGATGAAGAATATCTTGGAATTGGTTTTGGTGGCGGTTGTGGCTCCGATGCTGAACATTTTTGACGGAATTCTTTATTGACGTCCCAGGATGAGTGGGCACCTGTTTGATGGAGCCGATCATATCCTAAATAGAATTTAAGAATAATTTCTTAGCCGCCTATTTCTCAGACATGTTGACATTGTTTATCGAAGCAGAAGGCTTGGAAAAGTAGCTTACAAAGAGACCTTGGATTTGGAGAAATATCAGTTGAGAAATCAATGCTTACGCATTGTCTTTCGAAACCATTATACTTGTTTGAGAAATACTATTCATTAAAGTATATTCTTCCCGGACTTCCACTCCCCAGCAGAGAAGTTTTTTCTGTTGTCGGTCCATCCTTCTGAAGAACCTGCGACATGAACTACTCGGTCACTCTGCCTCTTTTGCGCAGCGCTTGAAGACCATTCTGTTCAATCGTGGTTTCATTGTGTTAGGTCTGGGGCGCCTCTGATCAGTCTTATTTGAAGTGGAGCTATAGAAACTTGCAATTGCAATTAGAATTAGCATTTATTACAAGTTTATTGTGTAAAATGTTACGTGTCGAACCCGCAACAGATTGACTAAAGATGCTACCCTTTTTCGAACGAGCTATATCCATCGTGCTAGCGTTGGAAAGCGTAATCCACTAGGCAGAGAGATAGGATCTGCACTGAATGACGACCGTACTTTAAGTAGAGGATGCAAGACAGAGTTAGGAGAGGAATCCTATTTGGCTGTCAGCCATTGATGTCAGTCGCGTCCCTACGACCAACGCTGAGGAAACTTATTTAAACGCCGGTTTTACTGCAGATGAGGCAGTCACCCCGAGACGACGAGAGACAGTCACCCCGAGACGAAGAGGCAGTCACCCTGAGACTACAAATAAGTCAAGGCGAGACGAAGAGGCAGTCAACCCGAGAAGACGGAGCAGTCATCCCGATATGAAACAGCACTCTGAGGAAGCGTCGAGTCGAGCGAAGTAACGTCCCCGTCGCCTGGATTTACTTGTGCGCCCTAGAAGTCCGACTGCGGATGTCCAACGAAGGAGTCGTTAACCCCGTCTACGCCCAGTATCGTGCACGATATCGATTCAGCCGAACCGGAGGTCGTGTATCTGTGTGTATCGATTGATCGAGAATCATTTCGAGCAAGGAGCTCAGTATCTGTTATTCTCTGCGATTTATGCCGAGCAACGAGCTCAGGTACTCTCAGGAATAACCCCTATCTGCGTGAAGACCTGACGAAAGAAGGAAGGCTTACAGCAGCCACAAAACGGTCGTATTCTCTCGATTAATCTAAGTAGTCATAAGCCTAGTTATCCTTCTCCCGCCCAATCCTGTTTATTAACGGGAAGTTATGGAAGTCAGGTGTATATATATGAGTTTGCACACTGGTGGCGTCCCAAGTCATATATTTCCCTCTTGACTACGGGATCAACGTTGTTCCATCTGGTCTTTTACCATCGCTTCTAACATAATAATCCTGTTGGTTCTTTGGCATTCGGAACTTCATATCGCTGGAGGGCTCTCCAGATGATATCATTTAGGGCCTATAGCAAAATGCCTGCTTGCTCGCCCTCCAGACAGTCTACAGACCAGTTCATGATGTCCTCCCTGGACCGTCATCACACCGCACTGGCAATTGTGTGGTTCGCTGAGGTTCAGGCCTAGGCTAACACTCCGCTCGGGAGCGTCGTCCTGCGAGCGGAAAGAATTTCATCCCTGAAGACGTCTCGCCAGTCCTCCGAATGAAGAATAGCGGTTCCGAGATTCCGGCTGATGCAGCTGATGCAAGATATTCAGAAGATGCCAGCGTCTGAAGCCTTCTGATCCATAATCCGCCGTCTCTAATCGGTAGTGTCGCCTGGGTCAATTTGAATTCGCTGAGTCTGATGTTGACGATTGCCTCCAGTCCCTGTCTCATTTGTTCATCCATTGTTCTCAACAGAGGGTGGCCCGAGCACTGTGTGGTTCTGAGCAGGAAGGTCAACCTCGCCGCCCCGAAGCAAGATCTCATAAGCATCAAGGCTCCCCGCGTAGTCAGTCTCCTTATTATTATTATTATTATTATTATTATTATTATTATTATTATTATTATTATTATTATTATTATTATTATTATTATTATTATTATTATTATTATTATTATTATTATTATTATTATTATTATTATTATTATTATTATTATTGTTATTATTATTATTATTATTTTTTTTTTCCCGAGGTACATATAATCCCTCGGGAGTCAGATACTAAATGTTATTATTATTATTATCATTATTGTTATTATTATTATTGTTATTAATATTAATATTATTATTATTATTATTATTATTATTATTATTATTATTATCAATATTATTGTTATTTAACAATAATGGTTAAATTGTCTGAAGCGCCATCTCAGCGTCACTCAGATAGAGTGTCCTGGAAAGGCAGATGGCGTTTCCACGTTGAAGGGCCACTGAAATCCGTTGGAACAAATACGATGTCTCCAGTGGATCGTGCGTTGAGTCCGTAATCCGGCTTCCCAGCTCCACAACGAACTGTAGACCTTCCCCTTTCCAAGATCCGCCCGTCTCCAAGGCGATCGCCACAAAGGTATGGGTGTTAATAATGGTTGCATATTTCGCCCTCTTGATCAGAACTGCACGTTCCGCGGCTTCGCCAGCTCCGATGGATGTGCGGGCAAGGTGCGAGGTGGCGTAGGTGTCGAGCACTGTCACGTCCCATGTCAGGCATCGTCCGCGTGACCAAGAAATCAGCGTGACACCGTCTGGTCGCTTTCCATTTCCTCTTGAGAGGCCGAAAGGCTCTTTCTGAGCAGGGATTTTCGCTCTGCACTGCGCTCTCCAGATCACATTGTTGAGCATAGCGTGCCGCTGTTGTTTCCCGCCTCCTCCTCCTCTACAAACCAGACCATGAAGCCCTCTTGCGCCGACATTTTCTCGGCAGTGGTGACACAAGTGCGGCTCGCAGAGTGTCGTGCGTAGCCTCACCCCGACTGCGATCCGTATCTCCTCGTCTGAGAGGCGAAGGCCCAAAGCAGTCACAGGAGGAGCTAGCATCCAGTCACCAGAATGAGGTGCTCGTGAAGCTAGCAGGCGAGCACGATCACGTGGACAGCTGGTGGACTCGAGCAGGCCTGTCCGTGCCTTGTTTGTGTATCTGATATCCCACTCCTTTTGGCGATGAGTTGCTGTTCCTATTATTATTATTATTATTATTATTATTATTATTATTATTATTATTATTATTATTATTATTATTATTATTATTATTATTATTATTATTATAATTATTATTATTATTATACGTGTAATCCCTCAGAAGTCTAAAAATTTATGCCAGGAGATGTTGTTGAATGTCTTATTATTATTATTATTATTATTATTATTATTATTATTATTATTATTATTATTATTATTATTATTATTATTATTATTATTATTATTATTATTATTATTATTTTTATTATTGTTATTATTGTCATTATTATTATTATTATTACTATTATTATTATTATTATTATTATTATTATTATTATTATTATTATTATTATTATCATTATTATTATTATTATTATTATTATTATTATTATTATTATTATTATTATTATTATTATTATTATTATTATAATTATTATTATTATTATCATTATTATTATTGTTATTATTATAATAATTATTATTATGATCATAATCATCATCATGACTATTCTCAATATTCACCTAAGTGATACAACGACTTACTCTGAGGTGCTGCCGAGCATGGATAGAAGACTTGCATCCAGGTTCTATACAACGACACGTCATACGGAGAAAACAGACAGAATATGATGCGTTCTATTTGATCCAGCTGAAATTGGTGGAAAAATCAACTTGTAGAACTTATCATGCATATAAATATATATATATATATATATATATATATATATATATATACAACCTATGTCTAATTTACAGCATGACCAACTTGGCTTAAGAGGCTGAATAAGTTCAAAAACAAAGTAATGCTGTCTTACTAAGTTACTGCTAATTTACAGTATGACTTATTTGGTAAAAAAAAGGCTGAATAGCATTGTCCATGACATACCATTTGATGGGGCGGCTATAAAAATGAGAAATATGGATGAAAATGGACACTCAGTGGCAAGGGCGTCCGGAGGTGGGGTTAGGGTGATTTCCCTGTGGATTTTGCAAATATGTAAAAAAAAATCTTTTGTTCATTTTGAGTATTACAACAATAGCAACTAGATTTTCAAAGCGAAAAAACACAATTATTTAGGTTCTGTCCTTGATCATTATATATTTTTACATTTTGTTGTATGCAAATTTGTTTTCTATACACAAACGTCCTTTTGTCCCCCCTCTTAAAAAAATTGGCCCCTTTAAAAATTTGGCCACCCTAAAAAAAATTGCTGCGGACGCCCATGCTCAGTAGTAATCAATATACATGCAATTACTAAATAATTTAATGAGCATTATAGGTCTACGCTAACGAAGGCTGCCTGAATAATATTGATAAATTATACAGGCCTGCCATTACCAAATGCGGCAGAGTTTTTTTGTGACATTTCGATATATTTTGAGCTTTCAGTTCATAATTTTGAACTGCACGAAAGTAAGTAAGCAATACACTGTGAAGAAAGCATGGAAAAGCAGAATGCGATTTACCAGCTGTTTAGGTTTCTGTTCTTCCAACCACATACGAACGGTTTTCAGCGCAACAAGAATGGCTTTGTCGCTCGGGTATTCTGCTGGAATTATAAAGCACCCAGCTGCAAGTTAGGAAATTAGGAAATTTATTTAGTGAACAGATGAGAATTACGGGACGTCAGACAACATCAATATCATGCATAGGCCTATAATAGGCAGAACACCTTCTCAATATTCTCAGCAAAGTATAAGGCTTTTCCAGCCGTTTTTGTTTTACTGACTTTAGTGAATATGTCACACTGCCTTGAACGTTTTTCGCATTAAAATAGGTAAGTAACTACGTACGTAAATTCTTTATTGCTACCAACCGTTAATACCGCATTTTTTGGTTTTCATATAGCTCATACAATATGAAGCATTCTTGTAAAAATGTTTTCCTCATTAGATTGTCCGCCTTATAGGAGTTTCTCGGTCATGCAGTCTCGGCCTCGTGGAATAGTGCTATGGCCTCAGCTGTGGGAGGTGAGGGTTCAGCACATGGCCCTGGTCACGCAGTACCTCAGCCAAGAACCCCCGTCTACCAGGTTACATAATTATTCAAAGGTGGGAGTATCCGCAGGGTGAAAATGCAGACGCACCAGATGATCTATGACGTGCTGCGGTCTATCCCACTCCTGCTGACCCGCGAAGCCCCACCATGTTGGTTCCGCGTATAACATACGGGCTAATGTGGTAATTTTATCTCGTCATATAGACTTTGGCACCGCAGGCCGTGAGCTGTCGTGGTTCGCAGAGTATACATCCAATGTCTTGCTTGAACAGAAGCCCTGTTTATATACACCTCGAAACCTATTTTTGCAGTCAAATTGACTCCTAGAATCTTCATACTATGGACCCGCCGAAGTTAGGGTTGCCAACCGTCCAGATTTTTTCTGGATCGTCCAGAAATTGCAGTCAGTGTACATAAACCAGAGGAGAGTCATTCAGGACAATGCAGTGTCCAGAAAAAATAAGAGCACCAAAAAATTTGCAGAATTTTGCTCACCAGTGCAATTAATGCTCCAAATAACGGTGACCGTCACAACGGTCACAACCATCGACGCCTTTATAAACCTCTATGGTCACAACTCACAACTACTTGTTTTGTATCGTTGTTTTACCGGATCCGGAAGTACGTGTCTGCTGTGAAATACGTTTTAAAATTTGAAAAATACATAAATAGTTTCTGGACAAGGCGCGAGACCCTTTGATATCCAACCACCCCACGATTTGTCCTTACTTACTTACTTAAGACTGAAGTCCCTGAGGGATCCTGTATACCTCGGGGCATAAAAAAGAAGGTAAAGAATTGAACTATTGAATACAAGTCTAGAAATATTTCTAGTAGTGGGTCAAATAATATTCGTTTGATTGTTCTTTATCCTCTTGTATTTTGCCAGACCCTAATCGCCACAAATTGTGGGGTGGTTACATGGGCGGCGATCATGGGGGGTCGAGGGGGACAAGTACCCTCCACCTTTAAGAGTGGGGGACCATACATTTGTCTCCCCCACTTTTTGAGGAAACCCCCAAAAAGGTCGTAAAATTTTTTCCCAAAAAATGGTAAAAAAAATTTTGACCTCTTTTTGAGCAGATCAGTTCAAGACTTTTCACGAGATTAGTTCAACAGTGTCCCCCACCCCCACCTGTGGAACAAGATCGCCGCCAGTGGGCGGTTGGATATCAAAGGGTCTCCCGCCTTGTCCAGAAATTTCATAATCAAAAGTTGGCAACCCTAGCCGAAGTCCCAGCACCCGTGGCGGTTGGTCCTCTGCCCCCTCCCCTACCCATCCTTGAGCGGCGGACTATGACCTCCCGAGTCTTGCTATGATTGAGGATCAGATTGCAGTTCATTGCCCACTCTGCTACATGATCCAACTCTTCCCTGATTGCGTTACTGTTTTTGGCTGGTACTAACAGGTAGGTGTCACCGGCAAATATTAAATCATACGATTGCGAGGAGAGTGTTTTGAGCTTTGATATTCGCCACGATGAAGTTCAAAGGACCCAGACAAGAGCCCTGAATCTGAACAATGCTAGCGTTGACGCATGCCCGCATTAGGGGGGTGCTAAGGATGCTGTAGCACCCGGGCCGACAGTTCTGAGGAGCCCACATTTTCGGAAGTGAGTAACATTTTTCAATGTACTTGAAATTGGGCCCCGCGCTGATGGATATATAGGTAATCACAGCACCCAGGCCCACACTATCCTTAATGCGGCCCTGCTTTGACGTTAGTAGCATCCGAGACCATTCCATTGTATTTTGTTCTATTGCTCGGTTTGTCAGGAAAGCCAGAATCCAGTTTTGCACACAGTCCGGAATGGGCAGCTCTGCCAGTTGCTCCACAAGATACACATGTCTTATCACGTTCAAAGCATTAGAAAAGTAGACAGCTATCAAGTTTACATAATGTCCCTCGCTGAGGTGTTCAACAAGGCCCAGGGTCAGGGCAATGATGGCAGCGGTAGTAGATCCTGTGGGACCAAACTAGTACTGGTCAGAGAAATGCTGGTTTGTGCATGGTCACTGTGTTATCAAGAGAGGATTAAAGAAGCGGCGAACTATGATCTTGTCCAGGAGCCCGCAGAGTATGGACGTGACCAAAATTTGGTCGAATATCTGCGGTTTCCGTAGGATGAGGGATCTTATTTGTCGTCATTTTTGTGCGAAGGGATGAAGGCAGGATGGGTGCATAACAGAGTTGATTTAAGTATGTAAGTAATTATAGGACCCAGTTAAGTAAGTAGACACACAGGCGCCTTAGAAGCTGTAAGAGTTCACAATAGGATTCCTTGTTATGACATATCCAGATTAACTGTATCCAACTGGCCAACTCCTACATTCTCTCTTCAAAGATAGGCTGCGAGCGACGATTTTTGTTATTAACAAGTAGGTAGTTTGGTGAAATAGATCACACAGCAGCTGAACATTCTCAGAAAGTTCCAGAACAGTGGCCTATCGACGTCAGTAAGAGGTTTTCTAGTCGTCAAAAGATTTAGGTAGATTTAACTAAGGACAGCCTTCCAGTATAGCTTAGCTAATGCCAATCTAAGAATCTAAGGTAAGAAGTCTTATGGGTTGCTGGACAAATCAGAAGTACACCTTTACCATGGACCTCAGAATAACTTAGATATGCAAGTGAGTAGAGAGTCAGTCAGTGGGGGTCAGCGGTCAGAAGTCGGTCGATGCAGAATTAAGGTTAGACTGCGCATTCTGTATTAGCTGACATGTCTAGGTTAAGCAGACACTATAGGCGTTCATCTTAAGGGTTTATAATTGAAGTACTCGTAGTCATCTCATCGTTTGTGTAACTGTACATTGTACAATCGTCTGCGAGTGAACGCTGTATCTGTAGGCCCTAAAGAGATATTCGTAGTGAATGACAATAAAGGCATCTACAGAGACAATAAAAGTCTCACAGATCGCGTCAGACAGATAACGAAATCAGACAATCATAGATGGATATGTTGTATTGCTTTACCTCGGGCTCTGCCAGTAGGTGCACCACTCCTTTGGGTAGCCATGCCATAAAACCACCCGGGATGTGCAGTTGTGCACAGTGAAGGTGTTTTACTATGCGATTTGTCATCGAGTTTTCATATAGGGCCTATTTGTTCGATATCTCCTTCGGTTGTGACAAAATAAATGTGTTGAATAAGATGCTTGTAAAACTACTCCAAATAGAAACCAAGTTTTATAATGGCTAAGGCTCTAAGCAGCCGTGTATCTAACACTGTAGTGTGCATTAAACGGAGACGTATAATCGCATTCGTAAACTTTACATTTTCCATGACCAATGTTAAATATTATAGGTAATCTAATATGCTGCAAAAATTACTAACCACGACCTGTGGCGATGCAAGGGAATGCCTGAAAAGAATAAATTCAAATTTTCTTAAATCTCTGAGGCATTTTGGCGCCAGGTTGGCAGCTGTTAAGTCTAATAAATATCTACCAAAAAGGCGTATTCAAGCACAATATCAGCATTAAAAATTGAATTAACTCGTGCATAAATGATAAATAAAAAATAAGATATTTAACACGGGCTCTGCTTAATTAGAAATAAAATTACGACTTCAAAAATAGTTAACAAAACTCTTGAAAATTATATTGAATGTGGATCACAAGAGGAAGTCAAAGCATAGTTCGAGAATTCGCATTTTACGAATTTTAAGAATTTTAAAAATTCACGAATTTTAACGAATTTTAAAACTTGAGTTTTAAAATTCGTTAAAATTCGTGAAATTATAAAATAATAGAATTCTTTGCCATGGCAACGAATTTTATTTGTTTACTTTTCAACTTTTTTAAGCAAGTAAATGTCAATGTCATAGGCAATCAATCAAGCAGCCGTAAAAGATAGCTGACTAGCAACACAATAGTAGGCTATTGATATTCAGTTACTGTTCTACTTGGAGTCTTGAACTTCGATTTCTATCATAGTTGGGGTGTGACTGTGAGTGTCAGTCAGCAGAACGAAAAACCACCAGTGCCCCACTCCAGCGTGACCAGTCAGTCACTAACACAGCTTGCAACCAAACATGGTTAAAAAGGGTTGGCAACGTTCACCGAGCTGTGTCTTCTATGAATCGTCCTCTCATTCTGAGTCAGGAACAGCCCAGTGCTCCCACTCGACTCTGGTTTCTGCATTTTCGCCATGCAAATGCCTCCTGAATTCGGGCAGAACAACCAACACATTCTTTGCCACAAAAACAACACTGTAGGCCTATTTTTGTATTACCATTTCCTTCTCCTCCAAAATTACTACATACTTCCACTCCAGTCCATGTTCTTTCATCTTTAAGAAATTAGAGTTTAACTAATTAAATTAACTCGTTACGCAATAAACTTTTATATTGAATTTTACATTAAATCCTAAGCAGTGGTGACGCATTTTACGAATTTTCGTCACCACACAGTGTTTAATCTAGTCCCCCTTGTCTGAGGGGTAAACAAGGTTTGTCGGGGGACCAGCAAAGGCGACCTTTGACCTTTTTTAGGAGTTCATCTCTCAAAAACTTCCATATATCTTTTTCTGTTATTTTATTCTTATATTACTCGTTTACTCGTCTCTGGGGGAGCGCATCATGTATCCTGGGAGGGGGGATTCCCCCAAAAAGGTGTCTACATTAAAATATTGCTGGCCTCTGGGGGAAACATAAATCCTGAGGGGGAATTCCCCCCCCAAAGGTGTCTAGATTAAAAACTGTTCACAAAATTTTTTTTGTTGTTGCTTACGCTGTTTTGCAAAACGCCGTTGTCAATGTAAAAAGGTGCAACAATGACGCAACGAATTTTTACGAATTTTTACGAATTTTAAAATAGACCAAAAATTCGCGAATTTTTACGAATTTTAAAACCGAAAGTCACGAATTCTCGAACTATGAGTCAAAGTAATGCCATAAGAATAATAACATTTAAGTAGACATTACTGTCCAAGGAGTTGCCTTTTTGCAGTAGTAGATAGATAGAAGCTATCGAAGAACAGAAATAAAGAAGGAATGTAAAAAATAAACCTATAGTCCAGTCTAATGACTTCCACTGCAGATAAGTAATCAAAAGTTTCAAAGTCATTTGAAAGCCAATTGTCCATAATCTGCAATGGAAGAAACGAAATCTTATGAGGAAAGAAAACAAATTTACCAACGATTTCATTCCCCACGTCTGCATCTCCTGCAAGCAATTTCTGTAACAACTCTCCAAAAGCGTAGGATCCACTTCCTGCGGTGCAACTGTGTGCACGACGTCTAAAGGTAAAGAGGTAAATATGATACACTCTTATACGCCTCTATTGAATCTCTTCAGATGTGTAGTTCAAAGGTCGATTTCTCATTCGGTTGAGGAACATGCAAGACCACAATAATTGCATACACAATGTTTCGTAATACTCCATGTAACTCAAGAAAAACTAACCATATGGAGTAGTTCCAGGAAAGAACAACAGAAGATAGCATAAGGATAAAATAGTTTAATCAAAGTTCATGAAATGAATCTTTACAATTTTGAGCCATAAAATTAAATAAGGCTGTAAATAATTGCGTTTAAACTCTATATTCCAGCTAACTGATTCCTGGAGCTTTATACATTTACATGTATGAGCTAAAGAAGCAAAGTCTTGATGGAGTTTATTCGTAAATATCAAGTAGTTTCAATACAATTCAGTTGAATGCCATACTCACACTCTGCCGGCAATTTGAAACCTGAAAGGAAAACACTAATCCACTAAATCAATATACACAATATAATACAGAAATATAAGCTTATCAATCAACTCAAATAAATTCGATTCATAGATGACTTCATCTAAAGTGATCTGATGTTCTAATTTTAATTTGTTTTATTTTATTTTAATTTAATTCGATTTAATTTTTTTGTTCTGTTTCATATTTCATTTACTTTATGTTACTTTATTTTACTCTGTTGCAACTCATTTATATGCGTAATTTGTGGGGGTACGAAGGTGTAGCGTCCCTTTAAGGCCTGGGGTTGGTTCTTGCCCCCGTTACTTGTGAATCAATTTTAGCCTAATTGAGAATGAAATGTCTAGACCAATGTTCGCTTCAATTTGGCAGTGCATTCGGCTCACTAAGCACATTTTAAAGAGTTTTAATTAAAGTCCAACAGTCAGTATCACAAAGTTTTCTCAAAGAATAGCATACTATATACCTATTACATATTATGTCTATTCCTGTCGTGATATAATTAGCCTTACTTAGACCAGCGTCTGCTTTATAAAGCTAAATCTAAGTATTATGAGTTATTCTACCTCCCTCCATTGGAAGTCTCTGTGCTGAAGGTTGTTTGGCACTCGTACTTGATTCATAGTCGCCTAATTAGTTCTTGTAAGCCCCTATTTTATGATGACATATTATTCCAATAGCCACCCTCTCGAATTTTTTCTCTATTGGAGTCCTTAAGTTAACGATGTGAAGACACTTTTCGTAAAATCTTCGAACTATGGCGTACTCCTCGCCAAATCTTCAAAATCACAAAACGTCGCTTGGCGTTTTATATTCGAACAGGACTCAAACGGCCACTCAATCGCCGCTACTCACTAAAACAGTTGACGATAGGCCTATCCGTAACGCTCCAGTTCGATTACTTTTTAACTAATAACATCACTAAGGCCAACGAAAGTTGGGCTTACTATACCGATCAGTGAAGAGAGGTCTCCCTCAAATTTACTGCTATGTTGATTGTCTCTATCGGTAAAATATCACTCTTTACTCGATCAATCAGAAGTGAAACCAGCCATTTAAATGTCGAACAGCCATCGCTCTTGACCGCTAGCATGAAACTCACTCGTCTTCCGATTCTTATGCACACGGCACTTTCACGGTTGAAAGTTTAATTGAGCCAATGAGGGTCTTCCACGTCGTTTCCGGCTTAAACAAGGAACCGTGAAATATTCCCGAACCCTACATATATATTACGTCCCTAAGATGATGAATAAGCTACCATACTGACCTATCAGCCTCTACGTACCTTCAGTTGTCTTGGCTTCTCCTGTATCGCACCCATTCAATGCCTTTATGGCTTTCTCCAACTTTGGTCCGGCCACAGCATTAATCCTTGCACTAACTGAAATTATCATAACCCAAACCTGACGTCGAATTATACTATGAAAGCATACATACATGTGCATGTAATTAAATGCAGGTATGTAGGACTGTACGTGTGTATGTATAGAGGTATGTTTTTATGCACTCATTCGGACACAATAGCGCACTTTTCACATTTAACAAAACTTCTGCCTGCTCAAGCGTAAATGATGTAAGGTCATTAAGAGCAACAACTTCATCAATAGGCGAACATTACTCAGATAACTAGAAGAGTCATCACTTGCAAGCTCTCGCAGACACATAGAGCCCAACCGACGGTTTCTAGCAACAGCAAAATTGTTACAATGCTTGAAGCATGTATGCATATAGCTGGGTTCCATTGAAGATAAGGAGGGAGGTGTTAAGTGATGCACGATATGCCTAATTCGTGTATCTATAGAACAATTCGATTTTCTGTTATATCATAACATGATGCGATTTAAGTTAAGCGCTCTGCATTCATCTTTTTGGGCGGCGAATGTTCTATTTTTTATCCTGAGCAGTAAGTGGGAAATAACAAAATAAAGGCCAGAAAAAAATCGAATACCTCCACTTGATTTCAGATTGCTACTGTTTGAGCTAACGATTCCATCGATTTGAAGAGAAGTTATATCTCCCTCGAAAAGAGATATTTTGCTGTTAATTTCCGGATCTACCTTGTATTTACTTTCACTTTCTTGTTCCCACGCTTGATCTGCAACAAATTTATGAATTGGTTTACTGGCGAGGCTACTTATGATAGCCTGTGGATGTTGGTCCATAGTTACGTGAAATGGTTAAAAAGAGTACGTCTTGGCGCCTCTGTACGTGGCTATATTTCAGATATTTCGTTGGCATGCTAAAACAATCCGTACACTTGGGTCTTAATGGTTCTAGCATCGTTCAGGCTAATCTAGGATGCAATTTAGTGAGGATGATAAATGCGCTATGCCAAGGATTACATGTTTGCTTGCAATTGTCCAAATACATTGAACCGTGGAATTTTAATTTGTGTTTAAATGTGACGATAATTTATTGTTGGCATAGCAGCATTACAATAATGATGAAACATTGTCATTTTGTATAGCAGACCATGGGATCGTAGACATTTTATCAGCTCCTCCCTGTAGCTGTCGTAAAACTCTGTCCACGTTGGAATTTCCTTTAGCTGTTTTGAGTCTCTGGTTCTTTCTTTTCGGAATAATTTTCTGGATAATCTGAGAAAAGATAGGAGATCTGTCTGAAGTTATTTGATTTTCAGAATACACTTTCGTTTCTCAGATTTCGTTGGTTAAGCACCATGCTGTCAAATTCCCTGCTAATCCTATTCTTAGCACTTAGCGAGAGACAATATTATTAGGGCCTATAACTAGACACACAGGCTCAAAGGTGTTAAGATCCAGAGAACACAACTAGACAAACACCGTCAGGCTATAAATTATAAAGAGAGTGGTTCACAAGAAAAGGGAAGTAAAGTTATTCACGTTTGCGAGAAGTAAAACCAAACTTACTGTCCACATAACTGCTGATTAGAGTTATGTTTAGACGCTGAGCAATAATGATTTGTATGACTCCACGTGAACGCAGAATTTTTAAGAGTCCACCTCATAGATCAACACCAAGATATCAGCTGAAGTGTTAGATCTTTACCTGAACGCAGAGTATTAAGAGTGCAAACTTCAAGCGCTTTATTATCAGACATGGGCTTTTATGCACAGTAGGCTACAAGAAGGAAGTTGCCTCCAAATTGCCAAATTATATGAGAATCAATTTCTCAATGTCTAATATAGATCTTGGAATCAAACAGAGCTTTCTCCTGTATGTTGGAAAACAGGGCATGATCTGATTAGCTACTCAAGTATGTCCTAAAACTGCGTAAAGTTATGACATGCTGCGGTCGATCTACACAAACATAACCATATGCATACATGGACACACAGGCCAATGTACATACACATGCAAACATACATGCAAACACTGAATAATCCAAACATACAGAAAGATATACTACTATACCTGAATAAATACACACATAATACCTGTAAACATACATGCGAATGTACATCTATGCATACATACCTACGTATATACATGCATACATACATACATACACACATACAAATATACATAAATACAACCTACATGCATATTTACATACGTACGTACACACATACATATACATACATACATGCGCACATGCATACAGACATATATACCTGCACACATAAAAAATGCACACAAATACATATATACATACACACATACATTCATACATACTTACATGCATGCATACATGCTTACATACATACATACATGCATACATACAACATGCGGGTACAACAGAAAATGTTAACGCCATTTAATTAATGGATTTTCATCGGTAAAGTGCAGAACATAAACAACCTCGATTCTTTGCCTACCTTAGATATTCACAGAAGTTTAACATATTGATCAAGCTTACTGTTCTTCGCGAGGTTAAACAGTTGAGAATTTGCCTTTTATCGAGTTACCAGGTAGTTTGAGTCAGTAATAGAACTGTGGAATATATATTATCCAAAATAGTATTCGATTTACTATAATTGTAAAGGTTTTGACTTGAAGGACTTTGAATAAATGCTCTCTCTATATAATGCAAAGTCAAAGACTTGAACCTCATTTGAAACTAGCAAGTGTTAACGAGATACTGGAATTGTGTCTAATATCAATCTCGAAAAATGGTAGAGGAATAGTCGCTTGTAGTCTGCCTATAGTAAACCGTTTCTGAAACCAGTGCCGTCTTAAAGCATGGGCACGCTGGGCAGTCGCAAGGGGCCCCACGATTCTAGGGGAACCCAAATTAAAAAGACCCAAAAAGTTATGTGTGCGGCCGTGCGTGACCTCCACGCGCGGGAGAAGTTAAACTTCTTAGCTATGAGTGCAGGAGATGGCAAACGGCTTTTGGGAATAACTCGCTTTATTATTGCTCTGTGGAAACGATATATTTGACAATTCTTTGGAACGACATTCCTGAACGAGTGAACCAAAAAAGTAAGGTTTTGCAGTCAAAAGATGTGGACATACTTGTAGCCATGAATCTTCTTGAGTCTCTGGAAACTAATCTTCAGGAAATTATTAAGACAAATTTAGTGAATATGAATTGAAGGCCAGGAATAAGTGTCCAGATTCGGATAATAACGATGTGAAGAAATTGGAACGAAAGCGAAGTGTACGACTGACTGGATATGATGAACACAAAGTAAAAAAGGTCCTCTTGTTCTGGACTCTCTTACCTCTGACCTGATAAAACATGCAGAATCTTATTCATGGATTGGATATCTGTTCTCCTTCTTCAGTCATTTGAAAGCAATTGGTTATGATGAGTTAAACAAAAACTGTGAACATCTGGCTAATGTGTATCATCAAGACCTTGATTATGATGACGTTGGAAATGAATGCACGCATCTCAAGCGCTGCATGGTTCTTGATGAAAATTGTGATTATAAACCAATTCTCTGCAAAGAAATTTTGCAAACGTTTGTGTTGATTAATAATAAAGAATTCATACGGTACCATCTCTGTCTGTACAGTGTGCCAATTAATAATCATTTATATGTTGAAATGTTTGTGTTTTTCAAGGCTCGCTTTTATTGAAAGTTTAAATTTACATCCCCGCACGTGTACAGGGGCCCCAGCGCATTGCATTGCCCAGGGCCTACAATACTGTTTAGACGGCACTGTCTGAAGAGCAGACGCGTAAAAAAGGTCGCATAGTTTACAGGATGAAACTAGGAATAGCGTAATGGATTGGCGACGTTACGGAGTTGGCTCATGTTGTGTGAAGTTAGAATCTGCTCCGCCATGAACTCGAACAAGCAAAGTGAGCGTAGACAGATGAACCAAACTGTAGTCTTTGAAGCTTTTGTTCTTATTATATTCGAGCTCGACATCTGTAAAATCAATTGCAAAATTGGTCACTGAAACTGCAGCACATACTCTCCAACAATATTGACCACAGCTCTCTTAATTAAGGATATAAATTCACATGTGGTACGTTTCTATAACCCAAACCATAATCCTAACCTTGACCTTGCCATTCAACTATTTACCATGCCCTTACTGCAGGCCTCCCCATAATCACAATACTATCGCTAACCCTAACCTTACCCAAAACTAATCATATATAGTCCAAAGACCAACCATGGCCATAACCCAGACCATAGCCTAATCCTAACGTTACCCTAACCATAACCATAGCAATAACATTATCCTAATCATAACCCTAATACTGAATCGAATCCTAACCTTAACCCTGAATCTAACCCTAACCTTAACCCTGAATCTAACCCTAACTTTAACCCTAATTAACCGTAACCCTATCCCTAACGGGCAGTGAAAGCTCTCATCTGATCAATTCATTGAGAAATTAGCAAAATCGAAATCATACGGTAGCTATAGAAAAGTGCACATTTTACATTTAACTCAAAGCCAAATCTTCATTACGTCCGTAATATGTCAACAATAGCTCACAGAGGCATAATTCGTGAGTTGAAGCCCAAATATAGTAACAACAATGCAATACGATAACAATTTATTACGAAGTCTGAAAAAGGTTATAGTTAACTCAACCTCCGAAAACGAGCCTGATATCTTCGGGGCTCACACCGTTGGCGCATTTCTCACAAACTTCTCGAAACAGTGCATCGACTCCAGCACTCTGAGTAAGAAATAATCATTTAAATGAGACAATGTTACCGTTGAAGTAGAGTGTAATTGGAAATTTATATACCGCCACTTCAAGAAGAACTGTTCTCTAATTGTGCGCAGCATCTTGTAGGCCTACTGATGCCACGTACACAACTTTCCCTTTTAGCCACATCGGTTACAGCGTACGTCACATGCCCTTCGGTGCGTGAGAATGCTGATTCACAAACTTAAATGGCTTGTTTCAGATATTTCAATCTAGGGCTAGCACGGTTCGTATACGTTGACTTAAAGGGTGCGGCCCCCTTTCAAACGGACGGCGGTGGTGAAGGATAACAGTAGTAAATAGACTATAGTTATTGGACCAGGAAATAGCGTCCGACTATAGTTATTGGACCAGCATCTAGCGTCCGACTATAGTTATTGGACCAGCATCTAGCGTCCGACTATAGTTATTGGACCAGCATCTAGCGTTCGACTATAGTTATTGGACCAGGAAATAGCGTCCGACTATAGCTGACAGGCCAACACTTAGCGTCCGACTATAGTTATTGAACCAGCAAATAGCGTCCTACTATGGGTGACAGACCATCAAACCCTATGGAGTAATTCTTTTAATTACATTTAATATATTTTAATTATATTTGAACCCTAATTTGTACTCTTACACGATTTAACTATTGAAACATTTCAGATGTTGAATAAACGTATTTCTTGCATCAATTTTAAGGAGAGCCTACACTTAAATTATTTTGAACTTCACCAATTTGTATAGCGCCCTAGCACAGCGAGGCTTATTTGAATATGGTATTGGTTTAGCCTATTTGGTAGATATTTTAAATGTATTGTGTTATAATCTAATGTATATTAAAAGTTGTACTCTTTCACGACGTATTTTTTAAATATAATTAAATCTAAGTTAATTTTAAAATATATTTCTAACAAGCTATATTCGGACAAACACGCTATTTTGACATCTTAATAATAATATGGAAGCGTTTTAAGCAAGAAGAGAGAGAGGACCCATGAGCTAACCACGAGGTAGCCATGGATATGTTTTGTTAGCAACCTCAGTTTCTTAGACTCGGCATATGAGGGAAAGGCGGCCAGCTCTAACCCTCACCGTCTCATCTTCCCACCGACAGAGTTCAGTCGGTGTGCTCATTATAGCTGAGCTTGCTATGGGGTGCAGCAGGAGTAGAAATCGAATCAAATTTCTGTCTGGACGGGGATTCGAACCCCCGACCTCTCCATCGACAGCTTAGCGTGCTAACCACTACGCTATCGTGCACCCCCTCTAGTTTTAACCAAATAAGTGTTTAAATACATTTAGTTACAAAACGCGAAGAAACAAAGAACGTTACGTTCTACTGTTGGAAATGTACGCACAGCCTGTCATTTATTAGCATATAGCTGATTTCTCTAAATTATTTGCTAAGAAATATAAAACTGTAAGTAAAAGAGAAGGAAGAACTCTAAATTATTTGCAAAGAGATATAAAACTGTAAAGTGTGGAGAGCGAGCAGAATTGAAGGTACATGTTAGTGGCTTAGCGCTGGGAGCAGCGGCAGGAACGCTGAGAAGTTGCGGGAAGATCTGAGAAGTTGCGGGAAGATCTGAGAAGTTGCGGGAAGATCTGAGAAGTTGCGGGAAGATCTGAGAAGTTGCGGGAAGATCTGAGAAGTTGCGGGAAGATCTGAGAAGTTGCGGGAAGATCTGAGAAGTTGCGGGAAGATCTGAGAAGTTGCGGGAAGCGCTGGGAAGCTGCGGCGGCGGAGGCGCTGGCGGAGGCGCTGGCGGCGGCGGAGGCGCTGGCGGAGGCGCTGGCGGCGGCAGCGGCGGCGGCGGCAGCGGCGGCGGCGGTGGCGGCGGCGGCGGCGGTGGCGGCGGCGGCGGCGGCGGCGGTGGCGGCGGCGGCGGCGGCGGCGGCGGCGGCGGCGGTGGCGGCGGAGGCGCTGGCGGCGGAGGCGCTGGCGGCGGTGGCGACGGCGACAGTGTCAAATTTGTTGGAAAGGTAGGTTTTCGATTGAAGCAATTCAGAGCATTTTTGGATGACGAACTTGATATGTATGGTAGTTCTAGCGGACATGGGATGAATTCTGTTGTTGCCATATTATTTCTAGTTGAAATTTATTCATAGAGTTGAATTGTACACAGACAACTTGTAGGAAAAGGCATGTCTTCGATTAAAGCACATTTGCAAAAGCGCTTGAAATGGTATATTTGTAAAAGTTCGAGTGATGGAATTGGTGTGTAACATAGTTCTAACTAGAGTTTGCGATATATGAAGTGAAGCACATCGCTGAATTTGTTGGAAAAGACGTGTTTCAGATTGAAGCGTATGTGAAACCCACCTAAACTGAACATTTTTGGAGACTGTGGATGGTGAAACTGCTCTGTATGATAGTTCTATCGGGACATGTGTGAAGTCTGAACATACGATTTATGGAAACTTAAAGTTTTTGAATGAAATGCATGTGAACTTGTACCTCTTTTGGAAAATTTTGTTGTCGCATATGAGAGGTCTAACTGATAAAGTATGAAACATGGAGTTACAATTTGTGGGAATAGAGTATTTTCCTTTGGAATACACGTCACATTTTAACGAATTCTGATGTTGCCATATTATTTCTAGATGAAGTTTATTCCTAGAGGTGATTTGTAGGTTGCAACAATTGAAGTACACTTGTAAAACATTTAACATGACTTGTGCAGTTTGGAAAAATTTGGATGATAGCTCTAGCAAAGCGTTGGAGCGGCAATTTGATAGAAAACGAGAGGTTTCGCGTGCAAAGCATGTAATCTATTGCATTTTTGGAGAGTTAGGTAGAGGAGTGAAACGTACAGATCTTCTATAGACCTGTACAACAATAATACTCGACAGATGTCAATAAGAAATTTAAACATTTTAACCGACCAATGGTTGAACAGTTGGTAAGAGTTTGAATTCGCTAAAAGACGTCAATCGTGGTTCCATTGGACAGTCTTGTACAATTAGTCGACACAGTTATACTCTCTAGTTTACTTAAAAGTATATCGAGAATGTGTTTTAAGGTTGAAAATCACGACACTACTTGGATGCAAAACAACCTTCCAGTCAGTTGTGAATCTGGGACCACAGAAGGTGAAGGACTTGATAGAAATGATGGACGTGAGGACCATATTCTAAAGCCTGATAGCAATCGCACATCTCATTCTTATCGGATCATCCGACTTAAGGGCGAGAATGAAAAGTTGAAAACTTCATTGATATGCAAACGTTGTCATTCTAGACAAGTACAAACGCTCAATCTACCTTGTTGTCATATAGTTTGTTGTGAACCCTGTGCTGATGCTATTGACTATTGCCCTCTGTGCTCAGACAAAATTCTCGGGACCGTGAGAATTTACATTGTTTAAAATTCTTCATTAACTCCTAAATTATGACTATTGGAAAATGTGTTTGATGCCGATGACGACTATGGCGCTGCGGTGGCGGCTGCGGCGGTGGTGGCGGCGGTGGTAGTAATCGCATGTTTAAACCGATGTTCAAAGACAAGAAGAGAGCCGGAAATGGTCGCTCAATGCTAAGAATATTGTTCGTTTTTCAGTAGTTATGGCACAACATGCTGATGAATGAAAACTTTGACTTTTACCTTTGAGTGTACATTTCTACAACTTTTTGCAAATGTTGGAGACGATTTCGATTGAATTTCGAGTGTTGACAAGTTTAATTGTTTAAAAATGGACTTGTAACTTTGAAACCTTTGATAATGTCGTTTATGCGAAAAAGTGAATAAATCGACGACTTTAACAAATTGAGCAGAAACTTTGGTGACTCGGCATAGAGATTGTATTATTGAAATAAATCAACTTTTAACATACATCTCGTGTCTTTGAGTATTTAGTTATTTTGCATGCAATTGAAAAACTCGTGAGAACGAAAATATGCAAAGTTGTAGGTCTATAGAAGATCTGTACGTTTCACTCCTCTACCTAACTCTCCAAAAATGCAATAGATTACATGCTTTGCACGCGAAACCTCTCGTTTTCTATCAAATTGCCGCTCCAACGCTTTGCTAGAGCTATCATCCAAATTTTTCCAAACTGCACAAGTCATGTTAAATGTTTTACAAGTGTACTTCAATTGTTGCAACCTACAAATCACCTCTAGGAATAAACTTCATCTAGAAATAATATGGCAACATCAGAATTCGTTAAAATGTGACGTGTATTCCAAAGGAAAACACTCTATTCCCACAAATTGTAACTCCATGTTTCATACTTTATCAGTTAGACCTCTCATATGCGACAACAAAATTTTCCAAAAGAGGTACAAGTTCACATGCATTTCATTCAAAAACTTTAAGTTTCCATAAATCGTATGTTCAGACTTCACACATGTCCCGATAGAACTATCATACAGAGCAGTTTCACCATCCACAGTCTCCAAAAATGTTCAGTTTAGGTGGGTTTCACATACGCTTCAATCTGAAACACGTCTTTTCCAACAAATTCAGCGATGTGCTTCACTTCATATATCGCAAACTCTAGTTAGAACTATGTTACACACCAATTCCATCACTCGAACTTTTACAAATATACCATTTCAAGCGCTTTTGCAAATGTGCTTTAATCGAAGACATGCCTTTTCCTACAAGTTGTCTGTGTACAATTCAACTCTATGAATAAATTTCAACTAGAAATAATATGGCAACAACAGAATTCATCCCATGTCCGCTAGAACTACCATACATATCAAGTTCGTCATCCAAAAATGCTCTGAATTGCTTCAATCGAAAACCTACCTTTCCAACAAATTTGACACTGTCGCCGTCGCCACCGCCGCCAGCGCCTCCGCCGCCAGCGCCTCCGCCGCCACCGCCGCCGCCGCCGCCGCCGCCGCCGCCGCCGCCACCGCCGCCGCCGCCGCCACCGCCGCCGCCGCTGCCGCCGCCGCCGCTGCCGCCGCCAGCGCCTCCGCCAGCGCCTCCGCCGCCGCCAGCGCCTCCGCCAGCGCCTCCGCCGCCGCAGCTTCCCAGCGCTTCCCGCAACTTCTCAGATCTTCCCGCAACTTCTCAGATCTTCCCGCAACTTCTCAGATCTTCCCGCAACTTCTCAGATCTTCCCGCAACTTCTCAGATCTTCCCGCAACTTCTCAGATCTTCCCGCAACTTCTCAGATCTTCCCGCAACTTCTCAGATCTTCCCGCAACTTCTCAGATCTTCCCGCAACTTCTCAGCGTTCCTGCCGCTGCTCCCAGCGCTAAGCCACTAACATGTACCTTCAATTCTGCTCGCTCTCCACACTTTACAGTTTTATATCTCTTTGCAAATAATTTAGAGTTCTTCCTTCTCTTTTACTTACAGTTTTATATTTCTTAGCAAATAATTTAGAGAACTCAGCTATATGCTAATAAATGACAGGCTGTGCGTACATTTCCAACAGTAGAACGTAACGTTCTTTGTTTCTTCGCGTTTTGTAACTAAATGTATTTAAACACTTATTTGGTTAAAACTAGAGGGGGTGCACGATAGCGTAGTGGTTAGCACGCTAAGCTGTCGATGGAGAGCTCGGGGGTTCGAATCCCCGTCCAGACAGAAATTTGATTCGATTTCTACTCCTGCTGCACCCCATAGCAAGCTCAGCTATAATGAGCACACCGACTGAACTCTGTCGGTGGGAAGATGAGACGGTGAGGGTTAGAGCTGGCCGCCTTTCCCTCATATGCCGAGTCTAAGAAACTGAGGTTGCTAACAAAACATATCCATGGCTACCTCGTGGTTAGCTCATGGGTCCTCTCTCTCTTCTTGCTTAAAACGCTTCCATATTATTATTAAGATGTCAAAATAGCGTGTTTGTCCGAATATAGCTTGTTAGAAATATATTTTAAAATTAACTTAGATTTAATTATATTTAAAAAATACGTCGTGAAAGAGTACAACTTTTAATATACATTAGATTATAACACAATACATTTAAAATATCTACCAAATAGGCTAAACCAATACCATATTCAAATAAGCCTCGCTGTGCTAGGGCGCTATACAAATTGGTGAAGTTCAAAATAATTTAAGTGTAGGCTCTCCTTAAAATTGATGCAAGAAATACGTTTATTCAACATCTGAAATGTTTCAATAGTTAAATCGTGTAAGAGTACAAATTAGGGTTCAAATATAATTAAAATATATTAAATGTAATTAAAAGAATTACTCCATAGGGTTTGATGGTCTGTCACCCATAGTAGGACGCTATTTGCTGGTTCAATAACTATAGTCGGACGCTAAGTGTTGGCCTGTCAGCTATAGTCGGACGCTATTTCCTGGTCCAATAACTATAGTCGAACGCTAGATGCTGGTCCAATAACTATAGTCGGACGCTAGATGCTGGTCCAATAACTATAGTCGGACGCTAGATGCTGGTCCAATAACTATAGTCGGACGCTATTTCCTGGTCCAATAACTATAGTCTATTTACTACTGATAACACCCGATTGATTTATTTAAACTGAGCAGGGCCGAGGCCAAACAATCCCTATGGAAAACGTGTACATTTACACTTTACACCGGTTGTGCTGGGTGGAAAGTACGAAACTTCATCGCTGGTGTACATAGCATCAGTGTACGACTTGCCACTTTTCATTTGGAAACCCGAAATTGACAACAGGATCATGGAGGTCCGGAGGGCCTTGGATTTTGCAAATATTTAACAAAAATAAAATCTTTCGATTATTATGATTATTACAACCGTTCCAACACGATTTTCAATGCGGGAAAACACTTAATCAATATTTATTTTAATTTTTTTCTTATGCACATTTTTTTCTATGCAAAAACGTCATTCCCCCAAAATTGAAAAAACTGCGCCCTCTAAAAAAATTGCTGCGGACGCCCGTGAACAGGATGCTGTGAAACAGGCTGAGTTTTTTAGAAGGTTTCTAGCAAAATATTCTGACTTGACAAATATTGCATGAAGTGGTCTGATTGAAAACTGAGGAGAACACAAAGCAGTAGTTCTCATTAATTAAGCAAATGAGATACATTGAACCATTTTAGCTGTATTGGGCGTTTAACTAAACCCCCAAGGTACTTATGGGAATTAACTGAAGGGGCTGAAAAGCGAATTGGGGGTTGAATCTTCCCAACCCCGACAATTCAACCCCTGAATTGATCTAATCAGAAACTAACCTCTTTTATGCGAATAAGGTGAGTCTTTTCCCCAACGCTGATGTTAAACTGGAGTAAAGCCATGTATCCGGATGACAGTGATAGACATACAGTCTCAAAATATTGTGATTACCTAAAGCAAACTCAGAACTGAAGCGAAAAATACTGTTGCTTTGAAATTGCATAGAACTCCGTTTAGACTGCTAGACTGCTATCTAATACGCCCACGATTATGCATTTCCGAACTTATAGCTTGCCGAGAAATTGAAAATGAAAGTAACTTGCCTTTGGGCATTTTGATAGGCCCTATTTGATACTACACTGCATGACCAGCGTTGCTAAGAGGAAATTTTGTGACTATGTGAGGTTATGAAAATGAACATGTACAAATTTTTCGACAGCGACCGTTGGCCTCGACGCTGCTCATTGCTTAATGAATTGATCGAGTGAGATCCTTCACCACTACTACCCGTTTGCATTATTGCCACGCCATTTAAGGTTTCCGCGTACAGACGAGATTTACAGTGGTTCTGATAGGGAAGAAAACTCTACTGAACCAATTTTAATAACTCGCCTGTTTTAATTAACTATTTCTGTTCCATAACCATAACCATAACCATAACCATAACCATAAATTTTATTACTTCGCATAATAAGCAGTAGGCCTAACAGAAGTGATGTCATTCGGTATAAAATTTTAACAGAAATCAGAAGTAAAAGGAAGTAAAGGGAGAGAAACCATTAAGGGACCTGGGTCTCGCCCTCAGGGTTGCCCTTGCACATGAAAAGTAGTGGCAACTGGCTTAACATTGTAATACTATACATTATGGACTTAACTAGTTAACTAAACATCGAAGTAATATCACATCAGGTGTCAACATCAAAACCTAGTGCGCAATCAAGGCAGTAATTTGCTAGCAAAATGTAGATAGGGAGGGTTGGGGAACTGCTGCTACTAGGTACTCACAGAGCTTTCTCTTAAAAATTAAAATATTAGGTAGATTTCTTTGACTCTTCCCTCCCGGCATATACAGATACAATAATTTGTCTAGAGTTTCTAGGCTAGAATTCCAATATTCCGTCTGACTCTTCGTCGACATCGGTGATCCCCATTATTTGAAAGAGAGATTTTAAGAGATTATTTGGAGAAAACTAAGGGGAACCCATGCTGGGAAAATCACTCAGTAGTCAGGACGCTTAATATAGTGTCTCTACAACGTCTAAAAACAATGGTGGCATAAAGCAGCTAATGATTTTAGAAATAAAATCCGTTTAAAAGTAAAATGGATTGAGCAGATATCGTATCGCTGACGTTATAGTATTGTCAGTGCTAGGACGAATTTTGCACCAGCGTTCATCATTATCATTATTCTTATCTTGGTCTCGTGTTCCTTTTTCATGGACCAGGGACCTTAAATTGCATGGCACCCATTCAAATTGCTCCTCCTCCGGTCCGGTTTGAGGGTCTGGAGCAGGTCCACTTGGCAGCGGTCCAACTCTTTGGTAGTTTGCCAAACCGGATATCTCAACATATGCTGGAGGTGCTGCACTGGCTCCCCTTTCGCAGCGCATCTCCTTTAGCGGAGCGTCCTTGGTGTGGAGGTGCCTCTCGGGCTCGGCATCCTTTTATGTACGAGAGCTTTGCTGCCTCGTGTTCTCTTGGACTGGCCGTCGTGCACTGCGCTCCTCTGTTCATGACGCTTGAGTCCTATTTGCCCGCACTGCTACAATGTAGCGCCGATCCTTTCCTCTAGTTGGTCCGTCAACATGGCAATGCGCCACCTTCCTAACGTCGCCTACTTTCAGTTTCATTTGCTGCTTAACACTACTTCTTCCGCTTGGCTCGGGTATGGAGCGCCTTTGAGTAGGACTCTTGAAGATGCGCTTTATAAATTCAGATTGATTGATTGATTGATTGTCTATGTCATTGTTTCTTATTTTCTGCAGTCTTGAAATTCCCCGCGATCTAATATTAGGCTAGCTAATTTCTGTTGTGCGATCAAATATTAGGCCAGCTTATTTTTGTTGTAAGAATTTTCTCTCATATTGTTTTCGCAACATTCCCGATCCCTATAGGAAAATCGGTTTGATCATCATCTCGTATATTTTTGTCTAGGTCTTCTTTGTCAATTCTTTACTTCTCCATATCCTGTTAATTATTCCAAATGCCTGTGAAGCGCGTCCAAATCTCTTCGCATGTATTTTTCTTTGCTGCCATCTGCGTTTATTAGCCCTCCTAGATGTGCTAATTGTTCTACTTGCCCAGTAGCTTCTCATTGGATTGTGGTAGTTGATGGTCTCTCTTTGGTCATTTCAATCAACATTGCTTGGTTTTCTCTGGGTTGATCATTAAATCGAATCTTCTACTGGTTCCGTCAATCTGTGTTGTAATATCCTGTAGTTCTGGCTCGCACTTAGTGAGGAGGCCAATGTCGTCAGCAAATCTGAGATTATTTATAGGTCCTCCATTATATTGATTAAAGGCTCGGTGTTGTTAAGGCTGAATGACATTACTGCATCTAATATTAGGTTAAATAGGCATGTGGATAAGATACGTCCTTTTGTCGTAGGCCTACTTCCGCTTTCGTGAAAAGGTATTCTGTGACCTGTTTGTTACTTTTATGGCACTTGATGATTTCCGATTATCTCCTGTACAAGTTTGATCAATTGCTCTTTTTGTCGTGTTACTGCACTTTGCATCGCTCTCAGCATGAAGTTGATGAAGACTTTATGGTTGTGCTCTATCCTTTTTTTAAGTATCTGTCTCATGATGAATTGTGCTTCTTCTTGATCTAAACCCGGTTTGCTCTTCTCCAAGTGCTCTCCCAAGTCTCAACATACTGCTTCAATGTGCTTCATCCTGTTTTGTACCATTTATGGTGAGATCTTTTCCTGGAATGCTCTGCAGGCAAATGCCTCGTAATTTTTGCAGTCTTGTGGATCTCCTTTTCTTTTGTATATGGGACGATTGTCCGTTTTGCCCAGTCAGTTGGATCTGCAACGGGCCGTATGTATGAGCTCGTCTTAGCTCAGTCGCCGTGTAGCGGCTATAGTTGGCGACTAGCTGATCGCCGACTAAGCGTTTACGAAATGGTGTAGGACTGTGGGTAATGAATTTATGGGGGTCAAGCCGACCCCCGGGGTCAGTCAAAAGCTAGAAGCAGGGGGGGGGAAACAGCTGGAACAAATCGGACACTGAGAGAAGGTATGTATTAGCACTGTAGTACAGGTCATTGGAAACTTGAAACTTCTTAATTATGAATGATAGTAGCGATGCTTGTCTGTAACAGTTATGGAAAGTTATAAACTCTGGAAACTCCACTAGGAAATCTGGACCAGACCAGTTAAGTCTATACCTGTATGAATCATTGCATTTATCACATGTTATTCATTAAGGAACTTCAATAAAACAATGCAGTTTATTCACGCCTGGGATCTACATTTAAATTTTGGGACATTAACATATTACATATTTTTATTCAAACCTTTCAGAAAACCTCGGCGTTTAGAACAGGCTATATTAATGACTGTCACTGTCATGACTGTTAAATTACTCTCCATCACAACCAGTTACAAGGGCCTCAAAATTGCAAAAAAAAAACTTTTGTCCTCGAAACCAAGGTCTTGGTCTCCAGTGCACTCGAGTTCGATTTTAAAAGTCTTGGTCTTGATCTTGAGACCAAGTCTTGGTCTTGGTCTTGAGACCAAAAGTCTTGGTCTTGGTCTTGAGACCAAAAGCCTTGGCCTTGGTCTTGAGGTTCAAAGTCTTGATCTTGAGGTTCAAAGTCTTGGTCTTAGTATTCCAAGACCAAGACCAAGACTCGATATTTAGTCATGTAATTTTTCTGCAGACATTGAGGTTAATAACGATCGCAATACAAAAACCCACCCGTCTGGCCCAGAGCCGGTAATAGATAGTTCTTGTGTGGCCAATAATTAGCTATAATTAGAGTTCTATTTAAATCCATTAGGTATGGGAAGGAAACTACAAAAACCACCAAAAGCATACAACTTGTGAAATACAAGGATCTTACCGGTTCCAATTCGGTCGCCTTAACATAACATAACATAACATAACAAGGGTTTTAAGTGGTTCAGAAGACTCTATTCTTTGTTAGGGCCCGTAAAGTAATGGATAACACACTGGCGTGAAGAGCAGTATGTACCAAGATCGAACCGCGTAGACCCGTATGGTTTATTCAGCCTTCCAGTCGGTAGCTGGCGGCGGTGGTTAAATGAATAGGAGGCCGTGATTGGCGCCCTGTTAGCTGCCGTATAAACAGTTGTATTCGACTCCTGTAAAACAGTTATCATGTGCTTCTACTGTATACAACTATACATGTATGTAAGGCGCCCTGCGTGGCTGCCATTTCAAGTACATGTATGTTCACTGTACAGCGCAGTGCGGTTAGCAGGGCGCTTAAGAAGAAGCCAGGAGAATTGGGCTATTAAGCGTTCCAGGTTAATTAATAATAATAATGATAATAATAATAATAATAATAATAATAATAATAATAATAATAATAATAATAATAATAATAATAATAATAATAATAATAATAATAATAATAATAATAATAATAAAATTAATAATAATAATAATAATAATAATTATAATAATCTGTTCTTTATTTAACTGTAATAGTTTCCACTGAGACAGTACTTTCATGCAAACCATTCCCCGAGTCTTCAACTCTCGCACTGAAGAATTTCTCCTAGAATGTTCCTTTCGGCTTTAAAAAAATTTATCCCTGTGTCCTCGAGTTGCCTTGTTTGAAGCTAATTAAAAGAACCTCTCCCACTGAGAGTGCTTCCTTTCCAGTGATAATCTTATAAGCTTCAATGAGATCTCCTCTGCTCCTTCTTCTCTCCAGTGTTGTTAGTCCACATCTTTTCAACCCTTCTTCATAGCTCAAATCCTGGCAATAATTTTTGTAGTTCTTCTTTGCACTTTCTCCAGTTTTTTCATGTCCTATTTGAGGTATGGATTCCATACCTGGATGCAGTATTCCAACTTTCTTTGTTTGAATAAAATAAACGACTTATGTCTCAATTAAAATAGCATATATATTTATTTATATATAGGTGAAAAAATTGTTTATATTAAACCAAGGAAGCATTCTCTTTGCCCCTTTAGACAACATGCTACAATATATATATTAGGGACCTGCGAAGCTTCGATATTCGATTCGAAAACGAATCGGACGGCGGTATTCGATTCGATTCGAAAATGAAATCATGATTCGAAAAAATTTCGATTCGTTTTTCGGAAAAATTATAACGGCTTTGTCGTAAACTAATTGTTTAAAAAAATTTAATTGTTACTGCGCGTGGATTGGTTGTTGAATTTCTGCGTGCAACGCGGCACGTGACGACAGCAAACCCTCTGGGAAGAAAAGGGCTTATAATTAGAAAGTTGTACTCCGCTTTGATATGTAGCCTACACCAAAGTGCATGCGGTTATGCAGTTGGTACAGTAAAGAATATACTTACTTACTTAACTCATAAACTATTTGTGTTATTTTTAATTCTGTTAACTAGCTTAATGTTTTGTTTAATTGATTTTAAGATTCAGAAAAGTTATTGATTATTGCTAGTGTGGTACGCCTGTGCTATCAAGCTTCATGAATATCAAACTGGTACCCGCTGATTCGATTCGAGATTCGATTCGAATTCGAACCTTTACCCCCGATTCGATTCGATTCGAATGAAAATTTGTGATTCGCAGGTCCCTAATATATATATATATATATATATATATATATATATATATATATAATATATATATATATATATATTAGGCTTTATGTATATATAAAGGCGTGAATAAACTGCATTGTTTTATTGAAGTTCCTTAATGAATAACATGTGATAAATGCAATGATTCATACAGGTATAGACTTAACTGGTCTGGTCCAGATTTCCTAGTGGAGTTTCCAGAGTTTATAACTTTCCATAACTGTTACAGACAAGCATCGCTACTATCATTCATAATTAAGAAGTTTCAAGTTTCCAATGACCTGTACTACAGTGCTAATACATACCTTCTCTCAGTGTCCGATTTGTTCCAGCTGTTTCCCCCCCCCTGCTTCTAGCTTTTGACTGACCCCGGGGGTCGGCTTGACCCCCTTAAATTCATTACCCACAGTCCTACACCATTTCGTAAACGCTTAGTCGGCGATCAGCTAGTCGCCAACTATAGCCGCTACACGGCGACTGAGCTAAGACGAGCTCATACATACGGCCCGTTGCAGATCCAACTGACTGGGCAAAACGGACAATCGTCCCATATACAAAAGAAAAGGAGATCCACAAGACTGCAAAAATTACGAGGCATTTGCCTGCAGAGCATTCCAGGAAAAGATCTCACCATAAATGGTACAAAACAGGATGAAGCACATTGAAGCAGTATGTTGAGACTTGGGAGAGCACTTGGAGAAGAGCAAACCGGGTTTAGATCAAGAAGAAGCACAATTCATCATGAGACAGATACTTAAAAAAAGGATAGAGCACAACCATAAAGTCTATATAGTATATATATATATATATATATATATATGTATGTGTGTATATATATATATGTATGTGTGTATATATATATATGTATACGTGTATATATATATATATATATACACATACATATATATATATATACACACATACATATATATATATATATACACACATACATATATATATATACACATACATATATATATATATATACATATATATACATATATATATATACTAGCTGGATTACCCGGCGTTGCCCGGGGTTATAAGTTTCAATCCCTGCACCCCCACCACCCCCACCACCCCACCACCACCACCCCCACCCCCACCACCACCACCCCACCCACCACCCCCACCCCCATCCACAACCCGCCCCCCACCACCCTCCACCCCCACCACCACCACCACCACCACCCGTGCACCCCCACCACCACCACGCTCCCACCCCACTCCCCACCACCCACCACGGTACCACCCACTACCCCCCCCACCACCCTCCCACCACCACCCCCCACCACCCCTACCACCACCCACCACCCCTACCACCACCCCCCACCCACTACCCCTACCACCACCCCCCACCCACTACCCCCACCACCACCCCCCACCCCCCACCCCCAACCCGCCCCCACCACCCCCACCACCACCACCACCACCCGTGCACCCCCACCACCACCCCCCACCCCCCACCACCCCCACCCACCCCACCACCACCACCACCCCCCAATCCCACCCCCCAACCCCCTTACCACCACCCCCACCCCCACACCACCACCCCCGCCCCCCACCGACCGCCCCCACCACCCGCCTCCCCACCCACGACCCCCACCCAGCACCACCACCACCCCCCCACCACCACCACCACCCCCAAATTGACTTACCAACAATAAATTTATCTTCGATGTTTGTTACACGTGCATGCATCCAATGCAGTAATCCTAATGTCTCTGCAGGGACTGCATCCAATGCAGTAAGCCTAATGTCACTGGAAGGAGGGTAATTTTCCTATCGCTTGGGGAGATGTTTTGACCGTTTTTCACCATGGTAGCGGTGAAAGGGGGGTAAGCGAACCCCTCCACTGGGTGTCCGATGCCGAGGCCGACACAGCAGTGAAGGTTTGGAGTGAAAAGGTGCAAAATTGTAGAAGTTAAGCCCGGTCAAACAGACAGACAGAGGGACACACACACAGAATTCTCGCTTTATTATATAGATATACACATACATATATATATACATATATATACATATATATATATATATATATATATTGTAGCATGTTGTCTAAAGGGGCAATATATATATATATATAAACGCGAGGGATTGGATTTGGCTGACCCTAATAACTTTAGACCTATAGCTAATGTGTCTTTTATCTCTAAAATTATTGAAAAGGTAGTAGCTACTCAGCTTACTGTCCACCTTGATAAGAATGACCTTTTACCAACTTACCAGTCGGGCTTTCGGAAAGGTCACTCTACTGAGACCTTGTTGGTACGCCTCCTCTCGGACATTTATGGGGCCATTGATAAGTCACAGGTTACTCTATTGGCACTGTTCGATGTAAGCGCTGCATTCGATACAGTTGATCATGCTATTCTTTTGACACGCCTCTCTACCTCCTATGGTCTCTCTGGAAATTTTCTTGACTGGCTTACCTCATACCTTCAGGACCGCTCTTGCATTGTGGCTTGTGGGTCTGCTAGGTCACCCTGGGTTCCTGCTCCATTTGGCCTGCCCCAGGGCTCTGTTTTGGGTCCCCTATTGTACATACTCTATACTGCTGACCTTGGTCCCCTCTTGGCGGCCAGTGCAGTCTTAAGTCAGTCCTACGCGGATGACCTCCAAGCGTATGTCCACTGCTCACCATTGGCTGCTGCTGCTGCAGTTCGAGAGATCGCCCGAGTCGTGGGGAATTTGGAGGCCTGGATGTCCTCAAACCGTCTACGGTTAAACCCGGCAAAGACCCAATATATCTGGTTCGGTACGCGCCAACAGCTTGCAAAAATTAACATTGAGGGTCTGGTACTTGAATTTCCCTGGGTTTCCTTTGCCTCCTCAGTACGGGATCTTGGTGTAATTCTGGATCCAGAGCTCACATTCATGCGACATATTAATTTGCTTTGCCGGGACTCTTATTATCAACTTCGTCAGTTAAGGGTAGTCTCCCGCACTCTGACGCAGGCAGCTGCTTCTACCCTTGTCCATGCGTTTGTGGTTTCCCGTCTGGACTACTGTAGCGCCCTTTATGCTGGCCTCCCAGCTGCCCGCCTTGGGTGTTTGGACCGGGTTTTACGTGCAGCCGCACGTCTTATTGGTCGCATCCCCAGATTTGGCCAGGTTTCTCTTTATATGCGGGATGTTCTGCACTGGCTCCCTTTCCCGCTGCGGATCGCCTATAGGGTCTCTGCATTGGTTAGGCGTTGTCTAGAGGGACTTGCTCCCCCATACCTGCGGGAGTTGTGTCGCTCTACCTCGGGGGTCTTGCGGAGATCTGCTCTTCGCTCGGCTGACCAGGCCGAGCTATTGGTCCCCCGCACGCGGACAGCCATTATGCAGCGACGTTCTTTTTCGGTCGCTGGACCTGCAACCTGGAATGGTCTTCCTGTTGCACTTCGCCTGGTCCCTATGACTCACTCTACCTTGTTTCTTGCAAACTTAAAAACTACTCTCTTTAGCCGTGGTTGGACTAGGAGCGCTCCTGAGTAGATAACCTTGAAGGGGCGCTATATAAAAGCTCATTAATAATAATAATAATAATATATATATATATATATTGTAGCATGTTGTCTAAAGGGGCAAAGCGAATGCTTCCTTGGTTTAATATAAACAATGTTTTCACCTATATATACCAGCAACAAAACATACTACCTTAACTAGCAGCAGAAATGTAAATGTAAATGTACGCGATTTTCTATAGCGACCGTATAATTATGGCCTCGACCTTGTTCATTTTTCAACGAATTGATCGGGTGAGATCCTTCACCACCGCTGCTCGTTTGAGTAGGCGCCACGCCATTAAGGTCCCCGTGTACGGACCGTGCTAGCCCAAGATTTTACATATCTGAAATAGCCACCTTCGGGAAGTGAACCGCGTTCCGCATGCTCTCTAACACATAGGTGCATGACACGCAGCCTACGCTCTTACCGATGTAGCTAATCGGGCCAGTGAGAACAGATCGAACCTCACAAACGTCAGCAACGAAAGCAGCGAAGCTAAGAACGAACATCACAACCGTCAGCTCGGCCGAATCATAGCACGGCTTCACAGAATATCACACGAGTCAACAAGTCTAATTAAGACTTTCAACGTCGAACACAAGGCAATACAAACGTCAGCCACCAGGGCGACCAAACCGCTGACAGCAGCAAACCAACAGACTGTCGCTAGCAGAGAACCTAGTACAGTCTAACGCACATGCCATAAGGCCTAGTTTATATAGCCTAGATTGCGCGCCAAAACACCTCAGAAGTGCAGCCCATCCTCCACTAATTACACTCCACGTTCCACCTGGTCAGGCCTAAACGCATACACCAAACATATCCCCACCAAAATGAGAGGCAACCCACAGAGCCGCCGACAGAAATTCCGGGACCCTAGGCAGAGCAGTCACGGGCCCCTAGGCAGAGCAGTCGCGGGCCCCTATGCAGAACAGTCACGGACCCCTAGGCAGAGCAGTCACGGGCCTTTGACTATCTTTAGGCTTTATATTAATATCTTATGGTCGTACGAAAAAATAAGAAAAAAATAAAAATGAAACAATAAAAGTGCGAGTACGACCGTACGATATTATATTTATATATAGGCCTACATCTATGATTTTATTCAGATGCGTATAGTCTAAACTGATTGTAGTTAAGCGTCAGATAATATTTTCAAAAAGGCATACATCTTATAAACTTTGTATAACTGATCATAATATTTTTCATAAGGTGATTGCGGGCCCGGCCCGGGCCCTAAAACGTCGCCGGGCCCCTGGGCATTTGCCCCCTTGTCCCCCCCTCTCGGCGGACCTGGCAACCCATAGGGTTGACTACGAACTGCTGCCCACATTCTTAGAAATTTTCGCTCTCTATATAAATTAGTACAATTAAGCAGAATAATAATATACAATTATGTACACAATTCTTATACTATGCTTAACTAATTCGAATGTTCATCTCCTCAGCCATGGCAACTGTTCATTTAATGCAACTGTTCAACCTTAACTACTGTACAGTCAAGGAACCTGATGAGTCCCAAACCAGGTACCCGATGAAGACGAATGTTGACTCGAAGAATCCAGACAAAGTGAAAACATTCCTGTCGAAGACGGATGTCGAAGGAACACACGCGTCCATGATTCAACTGGCGAAGGAACCGACGACGAATGTGGTCTACGTATACGATAATCCTTAGCAGAAGCGCGACGCTCGAGCACTTTCTTACTTCCTGCACCTATAAGGTCAGAAATTCGTAGCACGGCGAGCACCGACGACTCGCGAATGTAGCACAGGCACGTCGCAAAGACCATTACCATGACCACGAACTTGTTTACGTAAGAAGAGTATCTTGGTAAAGAACTCTGTCGCCTGTAACGTCGACACGCAGAAACTCCCGTTGAAAAACGCAGTCGCTGGCGACGTCGACTCCCAGAAAGTCGCATCAAAGCTCGTTTCTGCGACGACGACATCCAAACACCCAATCCAACACAGAAACTCTCTATAAAGAAACTCTCGAAAACGCATCAGCCACATCGCAACGCATCATAACATTGTGGCGAATATGCACCAAACTTTCAGTTTCATTAATATACCACAGAATGTTTGTCCCAACAACAACAAAACAATTTGTTACAGTCTCGCATAACAATTCCCAAACTTGAGCGAACATATACAAAATTCTGAATGAGAATTCATATGTACAAATAAAAAAGTCTGAAACCGACTGCACACCAGAAATATCTATCCGTTATCGACACCGAGAATCACATGCAGACACAAGTCACTGCAACAAGTATGTAACTGCTATTCCACATCCTGTGAAACAGACTTATACAGTTCACTTTCATTAACTTCCATCATCCTCACTGTGAACCAAACTATCACAACTATTGACAGTCGAGTTAACATCACTCGTCTCAACCACTAAATCACCTCGGTGAACAGCAAAATAATCATGCAATATTCCATTGGACAAATCACATACACTTTTGTCATCTACGATCATCCCTCGATTCTCCTCCATAACAGCTGAAGATACGAGTAGTAGTACTAGTAATGGTTTTGGGACAAAGGTGAACTTTTGTCACTGTGTAAGATTAAGTAAATGTGCATGTACAATTTTCCTTGACCCTGTGCACCGTTCAGTGAATTAATAAAAAATTTGAAATTTGTAATTGTAAGTGCTCATTAATTTAGCGCCTCTTCTAACTCATCAGATGTACTCCCGACCTGATTAAATGTAAATCAGAATTGATAAAGTTAGAACTTTCACCACCGAAGACTGTATAGATTATTTACTGCATGTAGTTGTTACTGCGTAGATGGGTCGTAGCGTCTGACCCGTGCGTGGGACACGGTATCTGATCGGTTAGAACGTCAGGCCTGTAACGCGGAAAGTATTGTTTCGAGTCTCCATGCACTTAGGCGATCATCAAGTAAGGACCCTGAGCAAGTATTTCACGTACAATTGGTCAGCGTTATTGATGTTCTGTCGCTTTGTTGCATGTGTAATTCTGAACTTTGTAGGGGATGGGGCAATACAAAAATACAGTTATATTGTATTGTATCTGAACAGTCGTCATTAAAACACTATCTTGAAACAGATTGCGACTATCTGTAACACAATACCGGCCTTTGTCACACACACACACACACGCACACACACACACACACACACACACACACACACACACACACACACACACACTCACTCAAGTCTTGTGCTTTTAAAGCCACTAGTAGGCTAGGACCCGTTGTTGCTTTTTTGTTCGATCAATGGTAATTATCTCTTAAATTGGATGATGAATGATTGTGTTAAAAAGACCAACAACGTTGTTCTGTGACATTTTCTGGCTCCTAAAATTCTGACCTCTCCCCGAAACTGACTCAGGGAGTTTGATAAAAAGCATTTGAATTCGCAGGCTTGCTGATTATAGGAGGAGTGAGAAAACCAGGTCGTATAATCAATTTGAATATATTTTCCTTTAACTGAAAATAAACTTACAGTTGCAACCAATGCGTTTTCCTTTTGAAATCAATCAATCAATAATAGCGATGTGAAGAAATTGGAACGAAAGCGAAGTGTACGACTGCCTGGATATGATGGACACAAAGTAAAAAAGTTCAAGTTGGAATCATTCCTCCTTGTTCTGCATTCTCTGACCTCTGACCTGACAAAACATGCAGAATCTTATTCATGGATTGGATATCTGTTCTCCTTCTTCACTAAATTGATAACATTCACTCAATTGATAACATTATTGGTTCTGATGAGTTAGACAAAAAGTGTGAACATCTGGCTAATTACTTTGTATCTCGAAGACCTTGATTATGATGACATTCTAAATGAATGCACGCATCTCAAGTACTGCATGGTTCTTGATGAAAATTGTGATTATAAATTAATTCTCTGCAAAGAAATTTCAAAACGTTTGTGTTGATTAATAATAAATAATTCATACGGCACCATCTCTGTCTGCACAGTGTACCAATTAATAATCATTTACATGTTGAAATGTTTGTGTTTTTCAAGGCTTGCTTTTCTGAAAGTTTAAATTTGCATCCCCGTGCGTGTACAGGGGCCCCAGTGCATTGCATTGCCCAGGGCCTACAATACTGTTAAGACGGCGCTGTCTGAAACAGTTTAAGAGCAGACGCGTAAAAAAGGTCGCATAGTTTACAGGATGAAACTAGGAATAGCGTAATAGATTGGCGACGTTACGGAGTTGGCTCATGTTGTGTGAAGTTAGAATCTGCTCCGCCATGAACTCGAACAAGCAAAGTGAGCGTAGACAGATGAACCAAACTGTAGTCTTTGAAGCTTTTGTTCTAATTATATTCGAGCTCGACATCTGTAAAATCAGTTGCAAAATTGGTCACTGAAACTGCAGCACATGGTCTCCAACAATACTGACCACAGCTCAGGGTTAGAGAAAGAGAGACAGAGAGACAGAGACAGACAGAGACAGAGACAGACAGAGAGACAGAGACAGACAGAGAGACAGAGAAAGAGAGACAAAGAGAGAGCGAGAGAGAGACGCATGGAAACCGATGCACAGACGTAGAAAAAGACAGACACACAGATTTAAAGACGCAGATAGTCGGTGTAGACATCATAGTGCGAATAACGTACGCGTACCGTACGTACGTTATCAAAAAATAACGTACGCGTACGTTAAAAATGCCACAAATTTATCTGATCATTCACAAAGAACCTCAATATAACTATAGTCTTATAAGGTACGCGTACCGTACGCGTACGTCAAATATGATCAGTTTAGCTCTACAGTATTGGTCTCCCCGTACGCAGGCCTGGTTAGGCCCTATTTACGAACCGTACCGAAATTTAGTATTACCAATAAAATGACCACTGGCACTGACCATCATAAATTGTGATATAAAATCTTAATATTCTTCACACTATGTCTATGCATTAGACAGAATATTAATAATTTGGAATTTTAAAAGTTTGAAAGTAGAGATGATTGAACAGCCAGAGATCGATGTAATGGTTAAAATTGCCTACAGCCGTCAATCACCAACTATCATTGACTTTTCTTGTGCATAATGTATTTTAAGTATTTTATTTTCGTTATGAACAGATGTGAACATACGGTAACGTACGGCATAATAACGTACGCGTACCGTACGTACCAGAGGCGTAGCTAGGGGGGAGCAGGGGGAGCGACCGCTCCCTCTGAGACCATTTCCCAAAATGTGGGGCCTTTTTCACAATTTATTTATTCCAATGGTTCGAAAATTATTTATTCCAATCTTTCAAACAACATAGGAAATATGTCACCTTGTCCTTAAATAGGAAACCCTTTTCAAACTGCACTACTAAACAGTTGGCTGAGGCAAAAAGGTATTCTTGTAGCACTTCATATTTTCGAATTCTTGGCTCTTCTAATATTCTGCGAAAAAGTGCCAGAGAAGGCTTTCAGTTAATCCATATATTTACAGAAAAGTAGCATTGGTTTACTCTCAGCTTGTATTTCAACTATTTGAAAACGAGATGAAAAACATGCGAAATGAATTTGAATTTGAGTTTGAACGGATTGAGAATGAAACAACTGAGCTGGCTCAAAAGTGTGACATTACTACTGACTATGAGCAACATAATATAATATATATAGGTCAGAAAAGAAAGAAAGTCCATGAGGGAATTTCAGTGGATAATTCCAGAAAAAATGCGTGGTTGAAACCTACATAGTGTATCTAGATTGTGTCATAAACAGCACAACTAAAAGATTTCATTAACTCATTCTTTCAAATATCTGTATTGCACCTTAGAGGTGTTCCAGACTCCAGTACGGCCAAATAGGACAGTTTCAATCTAGTGTAGAACGTATCAGTGGGAGTTCTGAGGAGCCGGCGCAGCTCCAAAGGGAGCCCGTTCCATGCCGTCGGGCCCACCACTGAAAAAGCACTGTTTCGCATGGTGGCTCTGCGGGCAAAAGGCACAGTGAGCATCCCTTCCCTGAAGAGCGGAGGTGGCGGCTACCCTGAACTCCCAAAGGACCCGCAGGTAAGCTGGAGTGCAGCCCAGCTGGCACCGCCACAACTGGGAAACAACCCTGTATAATACTCGCCGGCTGACAGGAAGCTAATGTAGGACCTTCAGCATATAACCAGAGACCTGAGCATTTGAGCATTTTACAAATGTGGCTTCCAAATTTAGTTGTTTAGATTCAAAGCATTTAGCAATGTGACCAAATTAGAATTTCTAGCAGACGTGTACTAGAATTCATGATCGCCAATGACATATGTGTTCCATTTATCCTAGCTGGTGTGGAGCAATCCTTTAGCCGACCAGGGGCCTCTATCCCCCCTAAGTCATTTGAGCAACGTCCCTTTCCCCCTCTTCTTCCCCCCTCCCCGTTCCTTTCCCCCTAAAATGGTGACACACGCTGACATATATCTCCCCCTATTTCTTGGATGGAGCATTTGCTCCAAGGTTTCTGTGGTGTAGCCGACCCAAACTCATAAAATCATACATAGGGCCACTTTCTACAATGGGCGAGGACAGATTGTGTGGTTTAGCTTTGATTGCAATTGAAAGACAGTTCGCTAGTGAAATGGATCATAATGAAGTAATCGATAACTTTGCTAAAATGAAGTCTAGACGAAAAAGTCTGTTGTAAATGGTTTGTATTTGTACTGTTATGTTATAGTATACTCTATACTATTACATATTTACTATAATTATATGTTGCTTTTGCCACCTTTTGGGTGTTTCCGTGTTTATATTTCAAATACAAAAATTAATACTTATAATCATAATGAATGTAATTAATTGAAATTATTTATTTTGGTAATTGGGGCCTTTTTCAGGTGCTCGCTCCCCCTGGTGTTAAAAGCTGGCTACGCCACTGGTACTTACGTCATGGAAAAAAATAACGTACGTACCGTACGCACGGTGGCACCTTGGTAGACATACAGAGATAAAGACAATGAGATAAACAAACATAGAGAGAAACATAGACACTCTCCTCCAACATCCCTCTGAGTTTCAAGATTCACTCAAAATTTTCAAGAACCAAACGTAAAGAGAGACGTAGAAACACAAAGACATACATACACGGACACAAACACAGAAACACAGAGATAGGCACAAACACATACAGAGAACAAAAATTAATCAACTTGCCAACTGGAAGCTCTGCGACGCCGACAGTCGCCAGATGGAGCAACTTATGTTTGCGTGATACGTCTTTCGCCAGATGGAGTGACGCTTTCTGTCTAGACGCGATATTTACACGGCGTTGTTACCTGTGTCTGACAGACGACTATCGTATGACGACAACATGTTTCGTTCGACCAATCACCATCGTTAGCTGCGGGGTTTCTAGGTGACCTCTTACGAAAGGATGTCAACATCAATGCTAGCCACAAGGTGTCGCTGTACACTCGATACTAATGCTACTGCTGCTGCTGCTCGTGACACAATTTTTGAAATTTATGGGAAGAAAGAAGAAACAGTTGGATGACCAATTAACGAGGCAGATAGCAACGTAATAGTTATATGGAATTAAGACAAGAATAAGAATATTCTTTATTAAACCAATTGCTACCCGCATTTTGGTGTACAACCGCTAATCGTATACATATTTTTCTGCTACCAACATATATTTATATAAACACAGACAGACATATATGCATTATTGCCTATATATGTTCCCGTATAACATTCTAATAATATTATAAGTTTTCCTCATCAAGTTATCGGCAGGTGGGATAACGCGATCATGGGCCCTCGTTCTCATATGGTAGACGGAGGGCTTAATCGGCGGGAGCAGGTCATGCAAAATGTGCCCCTCATCCACCAAGATTGTTGAGAAGAGGGAAGAGTCAGCAGTGAGACATGGTTGCTCAAAAGTAGGATTATCATCCGGAAGGTAATGGTAGCGGATGAGGCGACGCACAATAGCCTCAAACCGGTCTCGTTCGCTCCGATTCGTAAAGCCCCACCAGGCAGGAGAGGCATAGACTCCATAGAGCATCCTAGCCAAGGTTGTGGCACGCACAATATCATGAAGCGGTGATTCGCGCAGGCCATGGGCAACCAGGGTGCGTAAAGCATAGATGGACTGGCGCGCTCGGCAGCATATGCGATGAATGTGGTTTCCAAATCCCAGTGTATCCGTGAGTGTGACCCCTTATGTCTTATCTTTGGCTGAATGACCAACTACGTAGATTATATGTCATATTAAAGAGTAAGCTAACTGTCCTTTTCGTATAGTGAACTCCTTGTCTGAGACGATGCAGCACGGTAAATGAGCACTTTGTTACTCACGAAGCAGAAAACGGAAAACAGAATTTCATAACAGTGTAACAAACACAACGTAGAAACGAAACCACTGCAAAAATGTTCGTAAATACTGTTAAAATTGTCATTATATTCTATGCTGTTGTGGAAAACGCCGAAGTAAACTTTTATGGCTTTTAACAATTAACGATGAGAATTTTAGTTATGTATTTATCGTAATCGTAGTCTCCAAACTTCTAAAGCGCCACTCGAAGGCCCAGCGCAGGCACCAGGCTATTCACGAACTCTAAGTCAAATTAGAGAGGGTTTCCAGAGAGTAGTTCAACGGAGGTCCGAATCCGGTTTCCAGAGGGCCAGATCAAGAGAGTAGGCAGAGCAGCTGTTAAGGCGGGTGTCGTTTGGGGCGAGAATTATTGGAAGGCGAAGGATCAGATGAGTCAGGGTAGGATACTTGAAAAGGTGAGAGTCCGTGAGACTTCAGTTGTGAGTGGAAAGCCCGGGGTTCGTAGATAGAGGGACACAAGTTAAAAGCCCGGGGGTGATAGACAGAGGGCAGGGCATGTTTTAAGGAAAATTTATCACTGCACATGACGAGCGCCGGAGCACATAAAAATCATAAATAATTAGGAATTACAATTCTTCTCATGCACAAACAACGGTTAACAGCCTTTCATCACTGCACATTTTGTGTATCATTGCACGTTAAAACAATCCCTGACAGAGGGACACGAGGAGGAGGGTGAAGGACGGGTTGCACTGATGATGGAGGAACTGAGAATCTGCGGAAATCAGAGGGGAGATCAATCCAGAGGCGTGGTGCTGTGTTGGATAATTATGGCTCGGTTGGAGAACTTGAGATGAGTAGTGACTAGGGATCAAGAAAGAATGCGATAAGTGGATGATCGGGTGGAAAGGGTTGCCTGGATAGTGAAGAGATCACGGAGGTACTTGGGCTGGGGATATTTGTAGGGAGCTGTAAGTTAGTGATAATAAGACTTTGAAGTGGATTCGCTCAGAATTTTTAACCAATTGAGTGATTTCAAGATGGAAGTGATAAGATGATGCTTGAACGTTCTAGTAACAGCTCTGGCTAGTGAGTTTTGGATAAGTTGTAGAGCTTGATGTGAGTGGATTCAAGGTTGAGGAAGAGGAAATTACAGTAACAGTGCTTTGAATGAACAATGGAGGTAGCAATGATGGAGGCAGTTTTAAGGTCGAGCATGGGCCGGATGCGTCGGAGGTCACGAATGTGTATAAAGCTGGAGCGCGAGAGGTTGAAGATGTGGTTAGCGAAGGAGACGCGTGGATCAAAAGTAATACCAAGGTTGCGGAAGGGGGAGTCCGATGTGAAGGTAAGAGACGGCGAGTTAGTCGATAGGTGTATGGAATTCTCAGTAATGTAGTCTTAGCTTCAGTAATTGCACAATATTATAATATACATGCTAGTTGTTTAAAGTAATAAAAACCCATCAAAACTGTGTGTCTGATAGACCTCGACGTAGGAGGATGCATCGTATTTTAGATGTCTGGAATATTAGATGACGTTACCGTGCATACGCATCGAAAAACACTCACACCTAACAAATTAAGCTGCATGGGAGAGTTAAATGCATTTTAATAAATCAACCGATCTGCAGATTAACGATTCCACTTGCAGATAGTGAACAGGTAGTCACATTCAGTCAAACCACAAGGGGCCCGTATTGCGTCTTTAGTGGAAACTTGTGGTTAGCTGTCGTGTTCCATGTGTATAAGCCCGACAAACTTGGATGTCAGAGGGAAGCACGTCTTCGCTTCACCGAGACCCAGGGAGGGTTGTCTGGCGTGGAACCAGTTTACACGTTCCATTCCAAGGGGAGCACTGCCATTTCCCATCCTTCTTTTCCCCTAGACAAATAAAACAGAAGCCATAGTCGCCGCAGTTGGTGCAGTCCATGTGTGCGCATTGGTCCTTGTGCTCAATCAGGATTCCGCATCTGGGACAGCCGCGAATGCTTGGACAGTCGCTACATAGGTTAATTTTCTTCGTTGAACACTTTTCCAACAGCTTGAGCCTTGCGTCTCTCCCATCGCAACCTGCGTTACCACATGGTTGAATGGCGGTGGTAGCTTTCCAGGTGTTCAGGCACCACCAACAGAAATCGAAACTTTTACCGCTGACTTTAGTGCACATTTGACATCGTACACAGCTGCCAGTGCCCGGCGCTCGAAAACACCAAATCTGGCATCCAGGACACTGTTGCTTTCCGCTGGCTTTCTTCAGGTAATTCTCGGAAATCTGCTTCTCGAAGTTCTGCATTTCCTCTGGGGTTAGACGAGCGACATGGCGAACGAGGAAATATTCCCACTCACGATTACACGGTTTAGGATTGGTGGAGGGACAGATGAACCGATAGCGGCCTTTCTCGATTAGATCTCTACAATAGTCTGTCATCGAAACTGGTCCTGAAACATCACCCAATATCACAATGGACGAACATTGTCATTTTTGAAACCTATTAAAATTGATAGTAAGATCCTCAAAGTAAGCTGAATTTCTTACCAGTTTAAGCTTAGCTATTGCCAAGAGGCGCCCATCACAAAATATAGATCTCAGGTGAGTGTGATGCGAATTATCGGCTTATCAAGAGGTCTTACTTTGCATCCTGTAGCACAGTAACCTTATGTCCTTTTTGTACATACAACATACATACATGTATGTACGTATGCATGTTTGTATGCATGTATGTATATATGTATGCAAGCTATGCATGTATGTATGTTGTATGTATGTGTATTCCGGTGGATCCCCGGAATAGCGGACCCCGGAATAGCGGACCCCCGGAATAGTGGACCGGAACCTCATTTATTAATTGATATTGCTGTGATAATGAGAAACTCAGTGGGCAGCTGCCAAAAAGTGACACTTCGTAGTTCTGAACAAAACACAATAGTCGCACTAGTTTTGTCACTCAGACAGAGTCTCCCTTCAGAGACTTTTACCCCGTGTTAGAATGACCAATGCGAAAACTGCAAGGTCAACCCTAAACCAATGGTAAGAAGGAATTTCAGATATGCCAATTAATCATAATTATACTATAAATCGTGTTTAATGACAAGTTCACTGAAAAACCGTAGTAAGAAAGATTGAAACACCTGCTTGACAGTAGCCTACAATAATTAAGATCTTATAGAACACACCCGTTGGCAGCCAGTTAGGCACCCGCTCATTTTACAGCTGCCCAAAAGGGAGTGGAAGGCCGAGTCGACCTATAGGGAGCTTACATTGCATAGATTACATCCAGGCGTCTTTCAAGAACATAAATGCTACCATTCATCTATCCCCTCCCTCGAATATTCAGGTGCTTTTCTTTAGAAGGCTTATAATATTATAGGGTTGCTTCTGAATGTGCAATCTGGTATGAAGTCCCATAGTCTGAGCTCATAATATTTGTGTGTGAATGTTTTATTGTAATAATCGATGACTTACCGATTACATGCCCACATGGCATCTTTGCAAGTACTGGGCTCTCATCATCCATGCCGAGCATAATCTTCTTCTGTTGTGGTTGTTTCGATGAATCCAGGCAACGGGAGAAGTTCACTGCTAACTGCTTTTGCAACTACTAAAACAATTTCATTAATCATTAGTGCTAAGTTCCTGTCTCACATCTAAATAGCTTCTTTAAATTAATCTCCGTTATAGCACGGATCGTTCGTAAGTATACATCATACACTATTTTCTAGACGATAAAATTGGTGGTTATCAGTGAGTAGGCTAAAGACCTATAACCAGGAGGAAAGTGTGTCGAAAAATGCATCTTAGTGGAGGGTAGAGTGAATATGTGGGATGTTGGGGAATTTTCAACTGCAAATCGCACACTTATTTCACTACAGTTGAATAATGTGACATCATAAAGTGAAAAGAATTGCTTTTCAGAATTATCAAAGACGTCTGAAAATTAATTAATTTACTCTAAACTGGTAGAATGGGCAATATTTATTTATTTATTGTTATTATTATTATTATTGTTATTATTATTAATTATTATTATTGTCATCAATATCATCATTATTCTCAATATTCACGTAGGGGAAAGTTGTTTAAAACGGGCCCCTCGGGTCAAATGGGCCCCCTCTTTAGCGGTGCCATCTAGCGGATTTGTCAGCGCTGTCTATAATGCAGGGCACCAGACTAATGTGTTGAATATTCATCAGTGTTTAGATTGGCGTGAATCGCTAAATGTTGGCAGAAACGATAAAAAGTTCATTTTCGGCGATTTTCTTATTTTTTTCTTCGACTTTAAATTGGCTGTGCACGCGTTGTGTTAAACATTTTCTTGGGAGGTAAGATATTGTTTGCAGTGTTATTTACTTATAAATAAGTTGATTATAATCGATTTAGCATATTCTATCGTTTCACGTAAAAATATCCAAAGGGGCCCGTTTTAGACATGTGTTAAAAGTTGATACATTTTTACAAATTTCAGTGCAGTACATTTGTTTTTTCTGACAGTTTTGAAATGGGAAGATACAAGAGAAAAACTTATAGGTCCGAAAGAAGTATGACAACTGATGTTGAGTTATTAAAAACTCGAAAAATGGCAGACAGAATTTTTAACTCCGACGAATCTGGCATTACGACCTTACCGAACAAATCTTCCAGAGTAGTTTCAGCTCGTGGCAAAAAGCAATAGTTGTTGAATCATCTAGGAAGAGTAGTTACAGTGCTGCAGCTGCTGAAACTCTTTCGAGATACTTACCTTCGTGCTGCCTGTGCCCTTACGGCTGTCAATACTTTAAAAAACTGGGATCTGCGATTGGTTCAGGAGGACTATCTCTGGCAGTTGATGTTTCAGCAGTTGCCTGTGCGACTGGTTCAGGAGGAATATGAGGGCAAGTAAAAACAACTTAAAACTGCTTTCAGTGTCGTTTGCCCGGGATGCGGCATAAAAGAACATATTGCCAAAGATTTTAAGATGACATGAGGATGGATTGCATGCCAGACATGCCATATTTGGTATCACGAGCCGTGTGCCGAACAGAATGGTGTATTTGATGATGATGACTTCATTTGCATTCGATGCTACTGACTAAATATTTTTAAATTTTAGCGACGTTTCTTTGAAGTTTTTATTTCATCCAGGCTAAAGCCGAAGTTCCAATTCTAGCATAAAATATCTCATGGAAGTCAGTTACCTAATGCTATAGTAAAGGCATGGTAAATTATGTTATGTGGTTAAAATGGGCCCTAGGGCCCATTTTTACCACACCTATAGGGTGAGATGGGCCCGTGGTGTCATTTTTTAAAATGCTCAAACTTCACTTGTTGCATCTGGTTACTCAAATATATCTATTACCCATTTATTATACAATAAATATCTTACACATTTAATATATTACATTCAAATTCTCTTCTATACTTTTTTCAGAAATATCAATTTCCCTTAAGGGGCCCATTTTAGACAACTTTCCCCTAAGTGATGCAGGGCCTTACTCTGAGGTGCTGCCGAGCATGGATAGAAGACTTGCATCCAGGTTCTATACAACGACACGTCATTCGGAGTAAATAGACAGAATATGATGCGTTCTATTTGATCCAGCTGAAATTGGTGGAAAATTAAACTTGTAGAACTTATTTTGCATATAAATACTTACTAGGGCTAATACTTCTTAGACCTATATTTCATTTACATCATGATCAACTAGGCTTTAGAGGCCGAATACGAACAATTGTAAATCAATGCCATCTTATTGCTAATGTACAGTATGCTACTATGCTATGACTAATTTGGCTGAAAAGGCTGATTTCCCTAAAATGATCAATGCATAGAAACCTTAAGCAAGAAAGCAAAGCATACTGCATGCCTTACCAATTGATAGGCCATAAAATGTGAAATATGGATGAATATGGACATATACAGTAGTAATCAATATACGTGTAATTACTTAATTACCTAATAATTTAATTTTCATATCAACCAACGAAGGATACCTTAGTAATATCGATAACCTATATAAGCTTAGGCCTACGATTGGGGAAACACGGCAGTGTTTTTAACATTTCGATATATTTTGAACTTTCAGCTACTAATTTTGCACAGCATGACAGTAAATAAGCAAAACACGGTATAGAAAGCATGGAAAACAGAATGAGATTTACCTGCTGTTTGTGTTTCTGTTCTTCCAACCACACACGAACGGTTTTCAGCGCCACAAGAACGGCTTTGTCGCTCGGGTAGGCTGTTAAAATTTTAAAAAGCACCCAGCTGCAATTTAGGAAACTAGGAACTTTATTTATGAAACAGATGAGAATAACAGAACATAAGATAAGACTATGCACATGTAGGCAAGACACCGTTTCAATATTCTTAGCAAACTATTAGGCTTTTTAGCCGTTTTCGTTTTATTGACTTTGGTGAATTTGTCACAGTACATCGAACGTTTTCCAAATTTAAAATGCACAGCGACGGTGTTTTACTATGCAATAATAATTATGTCATCGAGTTTTCATTTTTTATCTTTTCGACATTTTCTTCGGTTGCGGCAAAATAGGCTTAAATTTGTTTAAAGGGATGTTCATAATGCTACTCCAAATGGAAACAAAGTTTAATAAAATTGTGGCTAGACAGCAGTGTATCTAGCACTGTAATGTGCATTAAATTGAGGCATATATAATCGCATTCGTAAACTCTACACTTTCTGACAACCAACATTGAAATATTACAGGTAATCTAACATGCTGTATAAAATTACTAACCAAAGAAACCTGTGGCGATGCAAGAGAAAGCCTGGAAATAAGAAATTCAAAGTCACTTAAAAGTCTGAATCATTCCGGCGCCAGTTGGTAACTGTCAAATCTGTTTAAAACACACTTATCAATGTTCTTATATTAGTATCATAGGCAGATGCAAGCGAAGAACAGAAATAATGAAGGAATGCAAAAGTGTCTTTTGAATAACCTAGTCCAGTCCAATGACTTCTATCTCAGAGACGTAATCAAAACTGCCAACGTCATTTGAAAGCTAATTCTCTGAAAAACAATCTGCAATGGAAGAAACAAAATCTTATGAGAAAATATAATAACTTTACCAACGATTTCATTTGGTTCGTCTTCATCTCCCGCAAGCAATTTCTGTAACAACTCTGCAATAGCTTAGGATCCACTCCCTGAGGACCAACTGTGTGCACGACGTCTACAGGTAAAGAGGTAAATACGATACACTGTTGTACGCCTTTATAGAATCTCCTCAGATGTGTAGTTCCAAGGTCTAAGGTCATTCGACACAGAGGCGCATGCATGACCAAAGTAATTCAACGAACGGACAACATAATTTTTCCTAAACATTAGCTAGTAATGCTCTTCTAAACTAAAGAAAATCTATCCATTATTATTTAGTTCCTGGAAAGATCAGTAGAAGATAGCTTAAGGATAGAATAGTTTCATTAAAATTCATGAAATTATCTTTTTGCCATTTGAGCCATAAAATGAACCTTGTAAACCTGAATTCTATATTCTGTATTCTATATTCCCGTTCAGTGATTCTTGGAGCTTTATGCGTTTATAGGCTAAAGAAGCAAAGTCTTGATGGCGTTTACTGGTAGATATCAAATAGTATCATTAAAATTCAGTTGAATGCCACACTCACATCTGGCCGGCAAGTTGAAACCTGAAAGTAAAACACACAATCTCTTAAAAACAATATATACAATACAATGCAGAAATATAGGCCTAGATAAATTCTAATCAGAGACGATTTGACCTACATGTAAATTATCAGACGCAAGATATTTAATTTCATTTGCCTTATTCTAATTTCATATTTCTTTTACTTTATTTTACATTTTCTGCTCAATTCTTTTCTTATTTCTATTTTAGCACAGCCCAGGATGCAATATTATTATGTAAACCCAGGCAAGAGCCAGTTCCTCGAGGTATTGCTGGCCCTGCCCAGGATTATTGGTGAAGACAACGGCCAAGGCAACAGAGGACCTCCATGAAGGCAACGGTCCTGAGGGCGGTCAAGAGACGTTAAAATCGAACCATACAAACTGACCAGCATGATATGCAATATGTCCCTCTACGTACCCAGAGTTGTCTTTGCTTCTCCTTCTTGGCACCCATTCAATTCCTTTGTAGCTCTATCGAACCCTGGTCCTCCTACAGAGCTAATCCTTAGGCTGACTGAAATTAACATAACCGAAACCTAAGGTTAAATTTTACTATGTAAGAATACATGCATATGTATATGGGCCTATACAGATATGGGGCCGTCCATATATTACGTACGCAAAAATTCGGGAAAATTGGACCCCCTCCCCCCTGTCCTCAAGCGTACTTTCTTCCCCACCCCCCCCGCGTACGTACGCTTGACGCACCCCCCCCCCGAGAAGACCAGCTGCAGAAAGTGTCTCTCTGCACTTTAGGCCAGATTGAAGGATGAGTGAGGGCTAATATAGACAAATTATAGGTGTCTCGTTCACAGCACAGAATAACTGCACATGGCTTTTATATAATGTAATAAAATGCCATTGGACGACTATAGGACAATACAGAGTTATAATGTGGACATAGAGTTATAGAAATTTATTTTGGGACAAAATTGCGTACGTACACATTTTGTCCCGCCCTTCCCCCCCGTCCGCACCCGTACGCAAAATCGCCAAAATCCGACCCCCCTCCCCCCTAAGTGCGTACGTAATATGTGGATGCCCCCATGTAGTCCTGGGCGCGTATGTATGCATACATGTATGCATGTATGCATGTATTTCGACATTAAAGCGCACCTTTAACACTTAACGTAAACGATGTTAAGGTCATTACGGTCAAGAACTTCGTCAGTAAGCGAACAGTGCTCAGATTTACTATAGGTGTCAGCACTGACGAGCTCTCGCAGACACGCAGAGCTCAAACGAGGGATTTCCAGCCAGAGCTGATAATAGATAGGCCTACCATGTCTGGAACATGTATGCAAATAGACCTAGCTGGATTTCCACTGAAGATAAGAACGGTGGTGTACAGTGATGTAAGATATGCCTACTCCGTGTGATCTACAGAACAATTTGATTTTCTGTGATTAAAGTTGTGTATATCATAATTCCATCAACATGCTACGATTTAAATTAACCGATCTGCATTCATCTGTTTCGGTTGCGAATTTTCTATGCTTATCCCGAACAGAAAATGGAAAACCACAAAAGTAAGCCGAAGCAAACCTCCTGCAAGAGCTTTAAGATCGCTATTGTTTGAGCTGACGATTCCATCGACTTGAAGTGAAGTGATGTCGCCCTCGAAAAGAGATATTTTGCTGCTGATCTCCGGATCTATCTTGTATTCACTTTCGATTTCTTGTCTCCACGTTTGACCTGCAACAAATCTATGAAATGGTTTACTCGCGAAGCTATAGTTATGATAGCCTGCGAATGTTGGTCTATAGTTAGGTACATTATTTAAAGGATGCGCCATGGTGCCTCTTTAAGTGATTATATTTCAGAAAAGTTTTTGTCACGCTAGAAGTCCGTACACTTAGATCCTAATGGCTCTAGCATACAGTTTAGGCTAATCTTAACTAAACTTTATTTAGGTAGATGAAAGCGCTATCCCAATGTGTATTTTATTATTAGGTGTATTTAATCTCTATAAACTAATTCAAGTTCCTGTTTACCGAAATGGGGTTTCCAATTGGTTCCATTAACCTATTCTATTATATTGTAATCTATTTTAATGTCTACATTTACGTATGACAATATTTAAGAAATTGTAATGTAATAAATTATGCATTGTACAGAACCGTGTAATTTTAACTTCTGTTGAAATATGACGATAATTAATTCTTTGCATAGTAGCATTACAATAATGATGAAACATTGTGATTAAGTAACGCAGACCTTTGGCTTGTAGACATTTTATCAGCTTCTCTTTGTCTCTGTCGTAATATTCTGTCCAAGTTGGAATTTCCTTTAGCTGCTTTAGGACAACGGTTCTTTGTGTTTGGGTGGGTAACCTGAGAAAAGATAGGAAGGTCTTTTGAAGTGATTAGCTTGTTATAACATTTTGCTACAGCGCATCAAATTATGAGCTTTTTCAAATCTTATAATATTGTAATAAACTGCAACCTGAGCAATGCAGACTACACTTTCGTTTTCAGATTTCGTTGGCTAAGTACCATGCTGTTAAATTCCCAGCTAACCCTATTCTTAGCACATAGCGAGAGCCATTTATCAGGGCCAACTTTTACACACACAGGCACAAAGGTGACGAGATCCAGAGAATAGGCTTATGCAAATACCGTCAGGCTATAAGATAAAACCACTGTGGTTTACACGATAAGGCAAGACGTTTGCCTCAGGTAAAACCAAACAATGCCTTAACTGACCACTTAACTACTGACTATAGCTATGCCTAGACGCTAAGCAATATTGAATTTTATGATCCCGTATGAATGCAGAATGTTAATAACAGAGTCCATCAACATCAAGATATCAGCTGAACTGGTAGATCCTTACCTGAGCGCTGCATGTTAAGAGAGCAATGTGTGTATTAAAATAAGTACATGTTAAGGAAAGACCATGGTGAGGTGGAAGTCAACGGGATCAACCAATCATCGTTCAACACTGGAAAACACTAGTACACAGCTTCCACTTACATTTTCCAGCTGGGCCTAAAGCACCCGGTTGTATAAACAGACATGGGCGCTATATGCTCAATATATGAAAGCAAGTTTCTTTCAAATTGAAATTTTATGAGAATTTATTTTCTAAGTGTTATATTGATATTGGAATCAAAAAGAGTTGTCTCCTGTACCTTGCAAAACAGGGCATGATCTGATTAGCTAGTCAAGTGCATACTAGTGTATGCATGTACGAGTGTATGCACTATGTATGCATGTATTGTGTATACTAAAAACGGTGTTAAGTCGCAGTGATGCTGTGGTCGATATTGTGCCTCAGAAAGGGACCATCCTGCCCCATCTACACATACGTAACCACATGCAAACATAGACGCATAGCCAAATATACATGCATAATTATATGCCTACATACATGCATAGTCCAAGCATACATACATATATACATACATACATACATATATATATATATATATACATACATTACATACACACGCACATATATGCACACATACAGACATATATAACAGAGATGGTTGAATGGTAACACGCTGGCACGAGGATCAGAAGGACGCTGGTTCGATACCCGCTTGCCCCATAAGGTTGACTCAGCCTTCATTCCCTTGGTGGCGATTGTAAAATTAGTAGGACAGATGGGCGGCTTGCATGGCTGCCATACAGTTTAATTCGATTCCTGTTAAACTTGCTATCGTATTTTACTACTATATCATGTATTCTTACTGCGTACTTGTCAGTTTGAATTAATAAACGAAGATTATTATTATTATTATTATTATTATTATTATTATTATTATTATTATTATTATTATTATTATTATTATTATTATCATTATCATTATCATCACCATTATTTTTGTTATTATTATAAATATTATATATATACATATATATATACATACATATATTCATACATACATACATACATACATGCAACATGGAAATACGACAGAAAACATTGACGGCATTTAATGAATCGATTTTCATTAGTAAAGTGCAGTATAAACCACCTGGATTTCGGCCTACCCTAAATATTTATCGTATGACAGAGGTTAAACATTTTGATCAAATTAGCTGCTCATCGCAAGTTTAAACAGTTGAGAATTAGTGTTTTAACCAGATATCTTGAGTCAGCTCTAGAAATTTGTAGATTAAATTAACCAAAACGTATTTGATTTACTGTGATTTTAGGGTATCGACTGGAAGGGCTTTGAATAAATGCTGTCCTTAAATAGTGCAATGTCAAAGATTTGAAATTTATATGAAACTAGCAAGGATTAACGAGATTCTGAAATCATGTCTAATATCAATCTTGACAAATGATGAAGGAATAGTTGCTTTCTAGTCTGCCCATAGTAAACCGTTTTTGAAACAACTCAAGAACTGGCGCGTAAAAAGGTTTGCATAGCCTACGTTACAGGATGAAACTAGGATTATAGCGTAATGGATTTGTGAGGTTACGGCGTTGGCTGCTGTTGTGTGGCGTTAGAATTTCCTCCACCATGAACTCGAACAAGCAAAGTGAGCGTAGACAGATGAGTCAAACTGTAGTCTTTGAAGCTTTTTTTCTTATCGTAGTCGAGCTCGACATCTGCAAAATCAATTCCGATATTGGTCACTGGAACTGCAGTATCTAGTGTCCAGCGATATCGACCACTGCTCTAATTAAGGACATCAATTCAAATTTGGTACATTCCTAACCCCATTCCTAATCCTAACCCTACCTGAGCCCCAACTCTAACCATTACCTTACCCTTACTATACCCCATAATCATAATGCTATTACTAACCCAACCTTACTCAAAATTGATTATTGTCCAAAAACCAAACGTGGCCAGAACCCATACCATAATCCTAACCTTACCATAACCATAATCATAAACATAACCACAGCTTTACCATAACCATAATCCTAACACTGAATCGAACCCTAACTTTAACCCTGAATCTACGGGTGGTGAAGGATCTCACCCGATCAATTCAATGAGAAATGAGCAATTTCGAAGTCACTATAGAAAAAGTGTAAATTTACATTTAACTCAAAGCCAAACCTTCACCTTGTACCTGTAGAGGTATTTCTGTATGTCAACAATAGGTTTTTATTACATACGTAGCCTATGTCAACAATAGCTCTCTATTTTATCCGTAACTATGTCGAAACTAGTTGGCAGAGGAACAATTCATGTGTTGAACCCCAAATATGGTAACAACAATACGATAACAGTTCACTAAAAGGTTTGATAAAGGTTATCGTTAACTCTACCTCCAAAAACGAGCCTCATGTCTGCTGGGTCCAAACCGTTGGCACATTTCACCGAAACTTCTCGGAACAGTTCATCGACTCCAGCACTCTAAGAAATAATCATTTAAAATGAGACAATGCTACAGTTGAAGTAGATTGTTATTGTAAATGGAAATTTTTACTGTGCCACTTCAAAAAGAACTATTCTCTACACTAGCCTGGATGATGCTCAAATGTCCTTTGCGACAGAAATATAATATAATCAGTCAGCAAAATGATGCACAGAGAACGATAAAAGACACCATTGGAGGGTACAGGCACAGCCGTGGAGCATAACCAACTGGTTCCTAGTTCCTACCCAGAGTTGACCGATGTTCAGAGTTTCTGGACCAAACTGCGTCATTGGTATTCAGCACCTTATGGTGATGGGAGTGATGCCACGTACACTACTTGTCCGGTTAAATACACCGGTCACAGCATAAGTCCCACGCACTTCAATACGTTAGATTGCTGATTCGCACTCCTAAGATGGTCAGATATTTCGGACTCACACGGTTCGTACACGGGGACCTTAATGGGTGTGGCACCCATTCAAATGGACAGCGGTGATGAAAGATAACACCAGATCGATTTATTTAAAAATGAGCAAGTGGAGGCCAAAAACGATCCATATGGAAAAAAACGTGTACATTTACATTTTTTCACACCAGTCGTCTGGGTCGATAAAACGAAGCTTTACGCTGGTTTACTGATGAATAATCAATGATGTGACGAAACTAGTACACGACTTTCACGTGCACACCTGAAATTGACAACTGTATGCAATGAAAGTGGCTTACTCGTTTGTTATAAGAAATAGGCAATATTTCTGAATCTGCGGCCATTTTAGGCCTCCGTTCAAACATGTAGGCCTATATGGCGACGTTGAAGACCAGCTCTTATTTATAATATATTTTGTTACATTTACGCTGGCAACCGATCAAGCTTTCTATTGTGCCTTATTGGAGTAATATTCACAGTCACCAATAACTCGAATTAGGAAAGGTCTACAAATAAATTGATGCAGGGTTTGAATTGTCAAATGTGAACTGGTGGGGCTGAAAAATTCCTACGTGTCCGGATTTCACGACCTGATTTTCTTACGTGCCTAAAACCGGAATACATGCTATATTACAGTGAATGTGGGTGTACTCGATCTTTGGCTGTTTATAAAATCGAACAATCAATGAAGAATATTTATTGAAAACTATCGAGTTTTTCAGAAGATTTCTAGCAAAATATTCTGATTTTGACAAATATTGATATGGTCTGAATGAAAACTGAGGAAAAAATAAAGCAGTGGTACCGGGTACTCATTAATGAAGCAAATAAGAAACATTGAACCATTTTAGCTGTGCTGGGGTTTAACTAAACCCTCCAAGGTACTTTTTGGGAATAAACTGCAATGGTTAAACTGAACTGGGGATTGAACACTCCCAACCACCGACAATTCAATCCTGATTTGATGTCTTCAGAAACTTACCTCTTTTATGCGAATAAGGTGAGTCTTTTCCCCAACGCTAACGTTAAACTGGAGTAAAGCCATGTATCCGGATGACAGTGATAGACCTCCTACAGTCTTAAAATATAGCAATTACCTAAAGCAAACTCGGAACTGAATCGAAAAATAGTGTTGCTTTGGAAAGAACTATGTTTACGCTGTTAGACTGTTATCTAATTAGCCTTCGATTATGCATTTACGAACTTAGGCCTATAGCTCACCGAGGATTGAAAATGAAAGTGACTTGCCTTTGGGCTTTTTGATATGCCCTATTTGATACTGCGCACATTAGACGGGTCAATATATGGTTGAACCCCAAAAAAATTGATACAAAAGGTTTCTCAACTGATTTTGTTACCATTTGGCATGCTTATTAACATAGTAAAAGTCTACTCTGTTCTGACCATTCGAAAAGGGTCATTTTCAAGATGGCGTCCAAGATGGCTGCCGGGAGCTAAAATTGTTTGTATCTTAAGCACTATTCAACCTAGAAAGGTGGTTTTGGTGTATAACCGTAGGGTTTATTGCTTAGCATTCAGGAAAAATAACTTTAAAATCACTAATTGTATCATTTCAAGATGGCGTCCAAGATGGCTGCCGGGAGCTCAAATTGTCTATATCTCAAGCAATATTCATCTTAGAAAGGTGGTTTTGGTGTCAAACTGTAGGGTCTATTGCTCAGGGTTCAGTTGAAATAACTTTAATCACCTAATGCATCATTTAATCACTTAATTTATTATTTCAAGATGGCGTCCAAGATGGTTGCCGGGAGCTAAAATTGTCTATATCTCAAGCACTATTCAGCGTAGGAAGGTGTTTTTGGTGTCTAAATATAGGGTTTATTGCTTAGCATTCCGTTAAAATAATTTTAAAATCACTTAATGTATCATTTCAAGATGGCGTCCAAGATGGCTGCCGGGAGCTAAAATTGTCTATATCTCAAGCGCTATTCATCCTAGAAAGGTGGTTTTGGTGTCAAACCGTAGGGTTGGGGATCGGACATTATCCCCCGGACATTATCCCCCCGGACATTATCCCCCCGGACAGAATCCCCCGATTTTAGCTAGGACATTATCCCCCCGGACAAAATCCACCCTCTGTGTAATAAGCCTATTTCTACATTTGATTGATAAACCTTAATAGCCCTGTTGGCCTAGTGTCAGCTTGTTAATGTTGTAAAGGTATAGACTAAAGACTTGTTAGTGTCATTCAGGTGTAAAAATAACACTTGCTAGTCGCCTAGTTCTTAACTTAAGGCCTCTTAACCCCTTCGCTGCGACGGCCTTGTAATCCCGTGTGTGTCATGTATGTATGCTTATATGTATGTATTTATGTACGTATGCATGTATGTATTTATGTATGGATGGATGGTTGTATGTACGTATGAATGCATGTATGTATTTATGGGTTTATGTATGTATGTATATATGTATGTATATATGTATGTATATTTGTATATATGTATGTATGTATATATGTATGTGTGTATATATGTATGTGTAATGTATGTATATATGTATATATGTATATATGCATGTATATATGTATATATGTAGGTATATATGTATATATGTATATTATGCATGTATGTATATATGTTTGTATGTATATATGTATGTTATGCATGTATATATATGTATGTTTGATATATATGTGTGAAATATAGATTATTTCCTAACCTGGGGGATTATGTCCTACCCCGGGGGGGATTCTGTCCGGGGGGATTCTGTCCGGGGGGGATAATGTCCGGGGGGATAATGTCCGGGGGATAATGTCCTACACTCGTAGGGTTTATTGCTCAGGGTTCAGTTGAAATAACTTTAATCACTTAGTGTATCATTTAATCACTTAATGTATCATTTCAAGATGGCGTCATAGGTGGCTGTCGGGAGCTGAAATTGTCTATATCTCAAGCCCTATTCAACCTAGAAAGGTGGTTTTGGTGTCAAACCATAGGGTTTATTGCTCAGTGTTCAGTTGAAATAACTTTAATCATTTAGTATATCATTTACTGACAAATCCAATGATCATACAGTTTACAGTTACATAGCTTACAAATACAATTAGTCACTACTCATCATCATCGCCCGACTGCTTCGGAAGAAACTTGCTATGTGGATTGTCACATTTTTTTAATTGGCACGGTTCACAGGCAGAAGTACGTGGGACTGTGGGAGTCCATTTCTTCTACAGGAGCAGCGGAGTGTCTTGCAGGAGTTGCAGCAGTTGCAATGAATGACTTTCAAGAGAATTTCTGAAGCGGTGTTCGTCGTTGACATAACTGGGACAAACCGATTATCCTGGAGGTTCCAACCCCAGTTCATGGCATTCATACCCTCTGCTTTTCTCATCCATATAATTATCTGGTAGTACGCTCTGCGACAATGAAGTTTAGTAGCAGTTTCGGTAGGTGAATACATTCTGGTGTTACAAATGATGAAGCAAACACAACCTTCTTGCTGAGGTTGTTATATGGCATTTTCGCAAGGGAATCTGTGCACTTGCCACCAAGCAGGACACCTCTGTGGTCTGATTTGGGACGGTGAATGCATTGGCACATGACCGAAGGATAGTGTGTCATTTTACAAGCTTCTGAAAGGCATTCTTTTTGTCAACGCCGAATATGCGAGAAGTCGTGTCGCAATCTGTCACGGCGTGGATAAATAACAACTGAGAATACATATCATTTCTGAGGATTTTCTTAAGATGGTTTATGTTGTACACTTTGCCATCATCTTTTTTCTTGTCAGATGTGAAGTAAATACTCTTACAATGTGGCTTTAATAGTAGAGGAGTAAGATGAGGAGATCGGTATCTTCTGCGATTAGCGTAGTTGTGTGTAGAAGAGATGTCTCTACTGCAGCTTCCCTAGGTGCACTGACCACAGAGCAATATCCCTTTTTCTGAGCTCATCCTTAACCAACCATATCAGTTTCTGTTTATTGAAGCTCTTGACAAGAACTCCTCTTTCTTGCCTGTTCAGTGAAGCTGATAACGGGATAAATATTGTGGCCTCTTCTCAGACGCGTATTGTCTTTTATAGATGGTTCTGGCTCATATCCGTCAAAAACAACCGTTGTACCTGCACCATTTTGCCAGACGGTGAAGTCGGGTTACGACTGTGCTATTGCATCACGGGTTTCTCCTTTTTTCCCATAGTATCCGATGAAGTAACGAATTTTCATCGAGGATGTGTCTCTCTGTCTCTGGGACAGAATCTATCCCTTGCATGTTCACTGATCGCATGCATGAGCTAGTTGTGACTTATCGGCCTTTCTAAAGAGGGCGGAAGGGAAAGGACGGAGTTCGTAACTCATTACCTCCTTCAATGATAATCTCTCCAGTTTCGGCAACTGCCAGGAAACGTTCAAATAGAAGAGAGGAATCAATGGTTCTGCTTGCTGCGACCGCACAGTGCCGGCTTTAGGTATAGGCGATTTGTAATTAGTTAATAAGAAATTAAATTGAAATATATGTGCTCAGTAAGGGGCGGCAATTTTGTCCTTGCGGGCGGCCTATAGCACAAAACTGTCAAAGGCTGCCTCTGCGACCGCAACAGCTGAGGTTTTTCCAAGGCTCCAGGCTTTATCCTTTCTTCTGAATGTAGGGTTGCCAGATACAATGGTAGCCAAAGGAGGACACAGAAAGCCGGAAAGGAGGACAAAGGAGGACACATTGAATGTTTCACTCCGGAGTCAGAGGTCTCCTAAGTAACCAAGAAACGAAGTCACATTGAAAAGCTCCATATAGGCCTAAAATCAATAGAGGCTTTTATCATAATGTTGCAAAGTATTTATTTTGACCGTAGATGCATTGTAACGTCATTCAGATCATGGACTAGAAACATCTGAAAAATAGAGCTAGGACTATAATTAAACAAATGAATAATTAGAGTTGTTACTGGAACTTAGGGACAACATGCATGTGTAAAGTCATGAAAAACAGCAACAAAATAATAGCCAATAGCCCAATATAGGAAACACACAAAAAGCCCGACATTTTCCAGGCTTTTAGCTTTGCCTGCCGGACAGAGGACATGAGGCCAAAAAGGAGGACATGTCCTCCTTTTGCCGGACGTCTGGCAACCCTATCTGAATGGCAATATAAATACAGGCTTTCCGACCATATTATGCATGATCCTTAGATATGTCAGTAAATGATATACTAAGTGATTAAAGTTATTTCAACTGAACACTGAGCAATACGCCGTACGGCTAGACACCAAGATCACCTTTCTAGGTTCAATAGTGCTTGAGATATAGACAATTTTAGCTCCCGGCAGCCATCTTGGACGCCATCTTGAAATATTAAATTAAGTGATTAAATGATACATTAAGTGATTAAAGTTATTTCAACTGAACCCTGAGCAATAAACCCTACGGTTTTACACCAAAACCACCTTTCTAGGTTGAATATTGCTTTAGATATAGACAATTTGAGCTCCCGGCAGCCATCTTGGACGCCATCTTGAAATGATACATTAAGTGATTTTAAAATTATTTTAACGGAATGCTATGCAATAAACCCTATGTTTAGACACCAAAACCACCTTTCTATGTTGAATAGTGCTTGAGATATAGACAATTTTAGCTCCCGGCAGCCATCTTGGACGCCATCTTGAAATTAACCCTTTTCGAATGGTCAAAACAGAGTAGACTTTTACTATGTTAATAAGCATGCCAAATGGTAACAAAATCAGTTGAGAAACCTTTTGTATCAATTTTTTTGGGGTTTGGTGGTTTTTTGTCGTATATTGACCCGACTACATAGTGCGCAGCATACCCAGCGTGACTATGGTGACCTCTTGTGACTATGTAAGATTTAAGTAAATGTACATGTACAATTTTTTCTACAGAGACCGTGTTGTCTTGACTCTGTTCATCTTTCTGTGAATTGATAAAGTTAGAACATTCACCACCGCTCCTGTTTGATATAATATGCCACGCCATTTGAGGTCCCCGTGTACAGACTGTGCCAGTGGTTCAGACAGGGTATAAAACTCTTCTGAACCAATTTTAAGAACTGTTCTGTTTTAGTTAGATATTTCTATTGCCTGTTCAGCATGTACAACATACAATATAATATGTATAGAGTTTCTAGGCTAGAATCTCAGTGTGCTGCTTGACCCTTCGTCGACTCGGTGGTCTCTACTGTTTAAAAGAGAGACTATCGATTACTTTGGGAAAGCTAAGTGGAAACTTCATGCTGGGAAAATCATTGACTAGTCAGTATGCTTAATACGGTGGCTTTAAAACGTCTAAACACAATGGTGGCACAATAGCAGCTAATAGCCTAGTTTTAGAAATCCGTAAAAAAGTAAAAGTTATTGAGCAGATATCGTTATTGATGAACAATCAATGCCATGACGAACTTCGGACCAGCATTCACCATTATTCTTCACATTGTCTTGTGTTGCTTTTTCAGACACCAGGAACCCTAAATACAATGACACTTTTTCAAATGGTGAAGGATTTCACCAGGTCAACTCAATGACAAATGAACAGGATTGAGGCCATACGACCTCTATTATATAGAAAAGTGTATATTTACAATTAGAGCACATCTGATGAGTTTTTGAAGAGACGCTAAATAAATAAGCACTTAAAATTACAAATTAAAAAATCATCATTATCCCTCTCATTCATTCCTTCATTCATTCATATCGGACATTTATATAGCGCCTCTTCAAGGAGAACTACTCAGAGGTGCTACCGACTCCGGCACGACTGAATAGAGCGGTCTTAAGGCGAGAAAAGAACGTGGAAGAAAAGTTCTGGGAGCATGCGTAGCGCTAGGGGAAGGCTATTCCAGGTTAGAGGGCCCACCACCGAGAAAGCGCGATAAGGTACGGATAAAAGTAATATAGAGCAAGCCCTGATAAGACGAACGCAGAGGTTGAGAGCCCCTTCCTCATTAAAATATGCTCCTTCTCTTCCTTTTTCTTCACCAATCGCCTGTGTCGTCGCCGTCGTCATTTGTCGTCATCATTATCTTCATTACTCTCATCCTCTCTTCATCATCTAGATTAGGCCTACTTCCATGTTGTTTCTCCTATAATGGGCGTCACCATAGCCCCGACCACCACCACCATCATCGACACCGTTTTCATAATAAATTCTGTCACTGTTGTTCCCTGTTTATTTATCTCTACATGGCTGGTATAACTAATTGGTATTAAGTTGTGGTCGGTTTCTTTCTAGTGTTTACATGGTAATAGACCTATTAGTAGGCCTACTTGGCAGCTTGTTTGATAGTTGGTTATAGGGCCTACTAGCTGTCAGGCCGCTGCCCAAAGGTAATACACAATTCTAATTCACATGTGAAGCAAATGATTCGCCTGTATACGTTGCCTTCGGTAAGGAGCAGTGCTAATTTGCATATAAATAGGGCATTAGGTTAGCTACATTGGTCCCAGGCGCATGTACGCTCGCAGACTAAAGGTGGCATTATTTTGAGATTGAATCTCGGGTTAGCACGATCCTTACCTTAAATGTCGTGGCATCAAGTCAAAAGGGCGGCAGTTGTGATTATCTCACCCAATCAATTCACTGAAAATGAGCACGATCAGCATGAGCATACGGTCACTCTGGAAAAACGTGTGCATTGACACTTATTTTACATAATCTATTGGATAACAGGTACACGTGATCCACCAGAAGAAACTGAACTTGAATTGCGGTGAAACAAGACTTGTATCGGGAGCATTCTATATGTCTACCTTTCGAGAACAGAGAAGTTTCTCGCATGTTTCTCGGCGACGGAGAATTACGGCGACGCGGACTATTTTACTCTTTCTCTCTTTGTACTGAAAAGAGAGTCTCCGTTGCATGTTTGCCTCGATCGTACAGACAATTTATAGTATTTAGTTGTGACTGCGTAGATATCTCGTTGCGTCTGACTCGTGCGTGGGACACGGTATCCGATGAACGTTAGGACGTTTTAGAATGCTAGGACAGTGACACGGCAAGTATGGATTCGAGTCTCCACTCAGGCGATAACTATGTGAGGATCTTGAACAAGTACTTCACGCACAATTGCTCAGCGATATTCGAACGATGTTCGGTCTATCAGCAATTCTGAACTTTATACGAAGAAATATCAAATGCAGTAATATTGCAGCTTTATGTACACATCGCTATAGCTTGAAACCGATCACGACTATATAATATTATACGTACTATACAATACCAGCTTTTTGTCCAATTATTTTTTTGTTCGATTAATTGTAATTATCTCTTAAATTGGATAAAGAGCGATTATGCTGAAAAAGACAAACAACGTTGTTCTGTGTCATTTTCTGACGAACGGCTACTCCCGACTCCTAAAATTCTGGCCTATAGCGCCGAAACTGACCCAAAAACCAGGCAGATTTGATTTGATACAAAGCTGGTGAATAAGCTTGGGTGTCTGACCCAACTTTTGTGTGGCTCTGAGAGCTTCTAAGACTTACATTTACTTTAACTTTTTTAAATTGCAGGCTTGCTTATTACAGGAGCAGAGATAAAACCATGTCGGGTAGTCAATTTAATAATATTGTCGCTTAATTGAAAATAAACCTACAATTACAACCAAGACGTTAGACCAAAACTATGCGGGTGAGAGAATATATATTTATATATGAGAGAGAGAGAGAGAGAGAGAGAGAGAGAGAGAGAGAGAGAGAGAGAGAGAGAGAGAGAGAGAGAGAGAGAGAGAGAGAGAGAGAGAGAGAGAGAGAGACAGAGAGAGAGAGAGAGAGAGACAGAGAGAGAGAGAGAGAGAGAGAGAGAGAGAGAGAGAGAGAAAAAAAAAAGAGAGAAAGAGAGAGAAAGAGAGAGAGAGGAGAGATAGAGAGGGAGAGAGCATCGGGCTAGCCCGATAGGCTTTTTAGTCTGATGGATATTTGCCTATCATCCTGACCGGGAAACCGGACTTGGACCTCTTTTGGACTACTCTGTGGAAAACCCCTCTGAATTGATTTGGCCTTCTGGAATCTGGACTCAGACTTCTCTTGGACTACTCTCTGGAAACATCCTCGGACTTGACGTAGCGCTCGTGAATAGGCTGGTTCCCTGCGCTTGGCTTTCGAGTAGCACTTTAGAAGTTTGGAAATTACGATTACGATTACGATGGGAGGTGGACTTCAACGGCCATGTCATCAATAAAACATCGGTGAACACTGAAAAACAGTACATGCTTCCAATATCACTTTCCAGCTGTATTCTGTGCACCCGATTGTATCATCAGGACTTGTATGGACAGTAAATGAAGGCACGTTGTCTCCAACTTGCAACGTTATGGGAATTTATTTTCTCACTGACAAATTGATCTTGGAATCAGAAAAATAGTTTTCTCCTGCATCTGGGAAAGAGGGCACGATCTGATAAGCTAGTCAAGTATATACTAAAAATCGGAGCAAAGTCGCTGTGATGCTGTGGTCGATATTGTGCCTCAGATACGAAGGGACCATCCAGCCCATCTACCCCTACATAACCATTATGCATACATGGACACAGGCCTATATACATACATATGCCTACGTACATGCATAGTCCCAACAAACATGCATACATACAGATACATACATTCAAACATATATATGTTACAGGGAATGTGTATTTTCAGGGAATATGTATATTCCCTGAAAATTTCAGGGAATGTGTATAGAAATCACTTGAAGATTTCAGGGAATATGTATATGATTTTCATCGCTAATCCAGCTTCTAGCCTTAGTTACATTTTCATCGCTAATCCAGCTTCTAGCCTTAGTTACATTTTCATCGCTAATCCAGCTCCTATAGTCTTAGTTACATTTTCATCATAGATCCAGCTTCTATACACATTCCCTGAAATTTTCAGGGAATATACATATTCCCTGAAAATACACATTCCCTGTAACATATACATACACGCGTACATATACGCATACATACATACACTACACACATACATACATACCATACATGTCTGCATACAACACGCAAGTACAACAGAAAACATTAACGCCATTTAATGAATGGATTTTTTAAAGAGTGCAGTAGAAATCACCTGGATTTCGATCTTCCTGAGATATTTACCGTATGACAGAAGTTTCACATTTTGTTCAAATTTGCGGCTCATCACAAGTTCTAAGAGTTCAGAATTAGTGTTCTTGCCAGATATCAGGTATCTTAAGTCAGTAATGGAAATGTGCAAATGATCCAAAATAGTATTCGATTTACTATGATCATAAACGTTTTGACTTGAAGGACTTTCAATAAAATAATTCTCTTCCTAAATAGTGCAGTGTCAAAGATTTGAACTTCATTTGAAGCTACCAAGGATTAACGAGATTCTGAAATTATGTCTAATATCAATCTTAATAAACGGTAGAGTAGCCTAATAGTTGCTACTCAGTCTGCCTATAGTAAACCGTTTCATAAACAATTCAAGATCTGACTCGTAAAAAATTCGCATATTTTATAGGATGAAACTAGGAATAGCGTAATGGATTTTCGATTTTACGGAGATGGCTGCTGTTGTGTGGAGTTTGAATTTCCTCCGCCATGAACTCGAACAAGCAAAGTGAGCGTAGACAGATGAACCAAACTGTAATCTTTGAAGCGTTTGTTCTTGTTATATTCGAGCTCGACATCTGTAAAATCAATTGCGAATTGGTCACTGAAACTGTTGCAGCTATTCGCCAACGACATAGACCACTGCTCTAATTAAGGACACAAATTCACATGTAGCGCATTCCTAACCTAATTCCTAATCCTAACCCTGACCGTGCCCTAACTCCATCCATTACCTTACCCTTACTGTAACTATAATCATAATACTATTGCTATCCCTAATCTAAACCCAAAATTGATCATAGTCCGATCATATACACATGAAGTGATCATATAGGCCTACCCATAAATCGTAATACTTTCGCTAACCCTAACCTTACCCAAAACTGATCATAGTCCAAAGACCAAACATGGCCATAACCCAGACCATAATCCAAACGTTACCCTAACCACAACCACAGCCTTACTCTAAGTGTAACCCTAATACTAAATCAAACTTTAACCTTAACCCTGATTCTGACTGTAACTGCATCTCTAACGCTAATTAATCGTAACTATAGGCCTATCACCCGATCAAGTTCGCAGTTATACGGTATCTTTACGCTGTACTTCTAGAGGTATTTATTACATCCATGTGTCAACAATAGTTTGCAGAGGCATAAATGATGAGTTGAAGCCCAATGGCCAGGACATTACAATGCGATAACAATTAACTGGAAAGTTGTAAAAAGGTTATTGTTAACTCAACCTCCGAAAACGAGCCTGATATCTTCGGGGCTCACACTGTTGGCACATTTCTCACAAACTTGTCGAAACAGTTCATCGACTCCAGCACTCTGGATAAGAAATAATCAATTAAAATGAGACAATGTTAAAGTTGAAGTCGATTGTAATTGTAATCGGAAATTTAACCCTCGAATGCCCAAGGGGGGGGGGGGGTCCGACCGGACCCCAGTCCCGCTTTTCCACGATAACTTTAGAACGGCCACGAACTTGTAAAAATGGTTTTAGGACATCCTAAAGCGTTCAATTGGGCTTCGCATGATATATTTTGCATGATCATTCTACCACCCGGTAGCCCACAACCATACCATATACCAAGGACACCCCCAAGATATGCGGCTGATGGTCATACTGGCACATGGTTTACCAGCCCATAAATAAATGTTTAACGCACGTTGTTGTGAAATACTATATATGAGTCGATTGCAAATTGAATTTGGATTATAACAAGCCAAATTCCGTTAAAATATTCCATTCCTGTACCCCTCAACCATAGCATATACCAAGGCCACCCCAAGGTATGCGGCTGATGGTCATACTGGCATATGGTTTACTAGCTCAGAAATAAATGTTTAACGCAAGTTATTGTGAAATACCATATATCAGTCGAATGCAAATTGGATTTGGATTATAACAAGCCAAATCCCGCTAAAATATTCCAATCCTGTACCCCACAACCAGGCAACAACTACATGCGTACAATTGAATACCTGCGAAAAATCCCGAAATTGCAAGAAACTGCAAAAGAGTAGGCCCCCTATTTAAGTTCAAATAAAGTTTCACCAGGTGGCGCTATTGTGAAATACCATATATCAGTCGATTGCAAAATGAATTTGGATTATAACAAGCCAAATCCCGTTAAAATATTCCAATCCGTTCTCCAGATATCACAATGAAAACATTGGGGTCCGGTCGGACCCCCCCCGTTGGGCATTCGTGTACCAAAAAATAGCTTGGGCACTCGAGGGTTAAACAGCGCCACTTCAAGAGAGAAATCTTCACTACACTTGCCTGAGTTATGTTCAGAAGTTGTTTCGAATAGAATTTTAATCAGTAAGTAAAACGATGCACAGAGAATGAGAAGAGACACCACTGACGCACTCACGCACACACGTGGAATCCATCCAAAGTTGACAGATGTTCAGAGTTTCTTAACCAAGCTCCGTTAGTGGTACTCAGCATCTTGTACAGATGCCACGAACACTAAACTTGTCTGGTTAGCTACATCGGTTAGAACGTATGTCCTATGCGCCTCTCTGCATTAGATAGTAATTATCAAACCGATAATCCTTGGTTTGTTACAGACATTTCAATCTCTGACTAGGCCTAGCACGCTTCATACACGGGGACCTTAAAGAGTGTGGCACCCATTCAAACGGACAGTGGTGGTGAAGGGTAACACCCGATCGATTCATTTAAAACTGAGCAAGGTCGAGGCCAAACGATCCCTATGGAAGAACGTGTACATTTACATTTACGTTTTACACCAATTGCGCAATTTGCGCTGGGTCGATAGTACAAAGCCTCATAGCTTCCTCAGTGCAAGACTTGCAATTGATCATGTGCACATTCGAAACTGAAAACTAGATGCAGTGAAAGAGGCTGCTTCGTTTGTTATTAGAAATAGTCTATATTTCTGAATCTGCGACCAATTCAGGCCTCCGTCCAAAGATAAACATGACGACGTTAAAACCCAGCTATTATTAATTTTATAATCTAATTTCTTTATTATATGTGCGCAGGTTACCGATCAAGCTTTCTATTGTGCCGGATTGAAAACATGATTCACAGTCACCAATAACCGAATTAAGGAAACGCCTACAAATAGATTGACGTCCTCAGAAACTTACCTCTTTGATGTGAATAAGCTGAGTCTTTTCCCCAACGCTAACGTTAAACTGGAGTAAAGCCATGATCCGGATGATAATGATACAGTTTTAAAATGTCCTGATTACCAAAGCAAACTCAGAACTCGGTAGAAATACACCGTTGTTTTGAAACTAACAACACGAGTTTAACACAGAACACCCAGACTGTTATCCAATAGGCCTAGTCTCAGTGAAGGCGTTTGCGAATGTTTACTTTATCGAGGATTTGATAATGAAACTAAGTTGCCATTTGGGTTTTTGATGTGTGTAATTTCCATTAGGCCTACATAACCATAGTTATGCTACAGTAACTAATGGGAGGTTTTATGACACTGTAAAGTGAAGTACAGATGTTCTGTGAAAACTCTTCTGAACCCCTTTTAACCAAAAACTGTTCTGCATATGCAACATGTAATATATGTATGGAGTTCCTAAGCTTGAATTTCATTGTTGTGTTTGAATTTTCAATGTTTACGGTGATCTATGTTATTTTAAACACAGATTAACTGATGACTTGGGGAAAACCAAGTGGAAAAACCTATGATGGGAAAATTACCGAGTAGTCAGTAGGCTTTTCATAGTGTCTTTCCAAAGTTTAAAAACAATGGCGGCATAATCGTAACTGATTATTTTCCAAATGCAATTAAAGATTTTAATATGGAGATAATGTTGATGAATGGTAGATCAGCGTTCATAATTATTATTATTATTATCATTACCCCTATCATCATTACCATCCTTCTTCTCATCCTTCTCTTCACCAATCATCATTGTCGTTGTCATTCTTCATCATCATCTTTATCCTTTCATCATCATCATTTTCATTACTCCCAAGTTGTTTCTCCTATGTATGATGATGATGATGGTGATGATGATGATGGCGATGATGACGATGATGATGATGATGATAATGATGATGATGATGATGATAATGATGATGATGATCCCTGCCAGTATGCCCACGTTAAGCCCATAATTATAGGACCCATATTCCTATATGGAACCCGTATAGAGCCCACATGGGTCTCATTTAATGCCCATGAAAATGCTGGCAGGGGTGATGATGATGATGATTATGGTCATCAGACACCTACAATTACAACCGTGATGTTTTTCTTTTACTGTCCACATCTGGGAGCATAGTTCGAGAATTCGCATTTTACGAATTTTAAGAATTTTAAAAATTCACGAATTTTAACGAATTTTAAAACTTGAGTTTTAAAATTCGTTAAAATTCGTGAAATTATAAAATAATAGAATTCTTTGCCATGGCAACGAATTTTATTTGTTTACTTTTCAACTTTTTTAAGCAAGTAAATGTCAATGTCATAGGCAATCAATCAAGCAGCCGTAAAAGATAGCTGACTAGCAACACAATAGTAGGCTATTGATATTCAGTTACTGTTCTACTTGGAGTCTTGAACTTCGATTTCTATCATAGTTGGGGTGTGACTGTGAGTGTCAGTCAGCAGAACGAAAAACCACCAGTGCCCCACTCCAGCGTGACCAGTCAGTCACTAACACAGCTTGCAACCAAACATGGTTAAAAAGGGTTGGCAACGTTCACCGAGCTGTGTCTTCTATGAATCGTCCTCTCATTCTGAGTCAGGAACAGCCCAGTGCTCCCACTCGACTCTGGTTTCTGCATTTTCGCCATGCAAATGCCTCCTGAATTCGGGCAGAACAACCAACACATTCTTTGCCACAAAAACAACACTGTAGGCCTATTTTTGTATTACCATTTCCTTCTCCTCCAAAATTACTACATACTTCCACTCCAGTCCATGTTCTTTCATCTTTAAGAAATTAGAGTTTAACTAATTAAATTAACTCGTTACGCAATAAACTTTTATATTGAATTTTACATTAAATCCTAAGCAGTGGTGACGCATTTTACGAATTTTCGTCACCACACAGTGTTTAATCTAGTCCCCCTTGTCTGAGGGGTAAACAAGGTTTGTCGGGGGACCAGCAAAGGCGACCTTTGACCTTTTTTAGGAGTTCATCTCTCAAAAACTTCCATATATCTTTTTCTGTTATTTTATTCTTATATTACTCGTTTACTCGTCTCTGGGGGAGCGCATCATGTATCCTGGGAGGGGGGATTCCCCCAAAAAGGTGTCTACATTAAAATATTGCTGGCCTCTGGGGGAAACATAAATCCTGAGGGGGAATTCCCCCCCCCCAAAGGTGTCTAGATTAAACACTGTTCACAAAATTTTTTTTGTTGTTGCTTACGCTGTTTTGCAAAACGCCGTTGTCAATGTAAAAAGGTGCAACAATGACGCAACGAATTTTTACGAATTTTTACGAATTTTAAAATAGACCAAAAATTCGCGAATTTTTACGAATTTTAAAACCGAAAGTCACGAATTCTCGAACTATGTCTGGGAGTGCTTACGGGACATAGTAGTATCGGGCTAGTTATTTATTGGACCAGGGCCTACTACGTCGGGGGGAAGGAAGCAGACTGCTTCCAATTTGTGCCACAGGGGAAAGTTTCCCTCTGGCACAGTGACTAATTTCTAAGTATGTATGTTTGACGCCAAGATCCCTATTCCAAGTGAACTAGAAGCTGAGATATTGAAAAATCTCTACTTTCGATCGGCCATTTTGGAAAATGGCTGCCATTGAGGCTAGAGGGCAAATCTGCGATGGCCCTATAGCTAAAAAATCCCTAAGGACATGATCATATTTTGTATCAAATTTCATGCTTCTATCAGTTAATAAGCAATTGATTCAAATTTGCACTGGACTGCCTTTTCGGTTCACCTTAACCTCAAGATGGCTACCGCAATTAGCTTTTCTGTTGCAGGTAAGTAATTGCAATTAGTTCTGTTAGAATCCTAGCCCCTAAATATGTATGTTTAGACACCAAGATCACGATTCTAAGTGAACTAGAAGCTGAGATATTGAAAAATCTCTAATTTCGGTCGGCCATTTTGGAAAATGGCTGCCATTGAGGCTAGAGGGCAAATCTGCGATGGCCCTATGGCTAAAAAGTTCCATTTGGACAAGTTCATACTATGTGCCAAATTTCATGCTTCTGTCTTTTAAAGAGCAATTGTGTCATATTTTGCACCAGGCTGCTCCACTAAAGCTGCTGGTCTGCCTCATTTGAATGTTAGCAGTTTCAAACTGCGTTGCTTCGTTATGTTTCAAGGCGCCTTCAACCCGGAGTGCTAGGATCACCGTAGAAAGATGAACTAGGTTGTAGTCCTCCAGAGTTTTACCCTTATTGTATTCCAAAATGTTATCTGAAACAACAGCAGACATAATTTTCATTTATCAACGTTTGATGCACTGTCTATTCTATGAACCCCGTTCTAGTAGTAGTTACCATAGGCGTAGACTCTGGAGGGGGCAGCCGGGGCGCGTGCCCCCTGTAATTGAGAAGGGGCAATGCTCTCCCCAAATCGAGAGAAGAATTTCTTGAAATATTAAAATATTATGTTTTAATATAGACAAACTTCTTATAAAACAGAAAAACAGAGACAAAGAACTGAAATTCTATCAGAAATTCATAATGAAAACAATTATTTATATATTTCTTCAATATCTTCAATATGAAACAAGTCTACATATAAACAAAACGCAATTATTTCGTATGTATTACGTAACACCTGAAGCCTCTGAGGCTCATTGATTGTCCAGACCACAGCCTTCGATCTATAATTGAGGGCTCTGGTCCAGACCAGAGGTGAAAAGGTTGTTTTTCGGTTTTTTTAATTTTTTTAAAATAGACAAGAAACAAGAAAACCAAAAAAAATTATATTTTTTTTTATTTTTTATTCTTTTAGAAGTTATTTAAATAGCATTGATTTCATGATTTTTAATTTTCAGAAATCGCAGCTGAATTAAAGTGAGTTGGAGCTCTTGTTCATGCCATTTTTTCATGATTTTTGTGATCCGAAATCCTCAAATCTTAAAAAAGTAACCAAAACAACAACAAAAAAACAAAAAAAGGAAAAACCAAACGAAAACGACGTTTCATCTTGAAAAAACTTGTTTTGTGCACCCATGGTCCAGAAGCTCATCCCCCTCCCAATATTTTGGGCAAGTTTACATCAGTCTGACTACTTCGTGAAATTGAAATTTCACTACCAAACAGCTATAAATTTGACTTAACAATGCAGGCCTTAGAGGCGTGCTAACCGTGCGGTCGCACGAGGCCCGCAACTTAAGGGGGCCCGAAAATGTCACAGAAAATTAATAATTATATATGGTTTCGATTAAATCTTCTCTTGTCAATAAAATTAAAGTCAACTTCCTCTAACTCTCAGAATTCTCGTGTATAGTTAAATTTTACTTGTACTTGTTAACAATTTACTAAAATAAAATGATCAGCAATGAAAAACAAATTGACCTGTGTCAGGTGGGTCCGTATACAGTGTAGGCCTACTCTGCACGGGGCCCGAAATATCCTAAGGCCGGCACTTGACTTTAAATAGCCTAACAGAAGCGGAATTGTTAAGTATGTGTAGGCCTAGAAATGCAGACGAAATGTACATTGTAAACCACGCGCACAGTGCAGTTACCAATCAATGCAGTGACTAAATTCCAGACAAGATCATGCATGCATTGAGCTAACGTCACTTAAAGAAAGAGCGAGAGAGAGGCAGAGAGAGAGAGAGACAGGCAGACAGACAGAGACAAAGAGACAGAGAGACAGAGACAGAGCAGAGAGTAAGAAATTCGTTGTGTTGAAAAAAAAACAATAGGCCTACCACTATGAATCACTAGAAAATTCTCTGGCTTTCGTCCGTGTGCACACTCTTTACTGATGATTTGCAACAGGTCATCTATAGTAGCATTCTGCAGTAAAACAAAAGATGAAATTTCTGAAAGTAAGTAGGTAGTGTATGAGTGTATTGGTGTATGTGTGCATGTATGAACCACTGTATGCATGCGCGACACTTTTAAGTACATTTTTATTATAATTATATTCTTTGTTATTTCAAACGGACAAACGCAATAAGATTACATTGAAACATGAAAGTAGGCCCTACAATCAATATCTTAATTAACACACGGTTTGGCAGCCATGCAAGTCGCCGCCCTAGAGGGGGTTACGGGAGTCGAACCGCGTACCTTATGCTCTCCTGGCCATGAGTGTTACCACTACTCTATCCCCCTGAAATCTTCTTAAAAGTGCACCTGCCGGAAAAAGAAATTTAAAGCTTGCTGGTGTCTGAAATATTATGGCTTTGAAATGATATGACGTATTCATTGATGTATGGATGCATCTGGCTAGTTCTGTAGCGTTTTTGCAAACTCGTAAAGGCGCTGTATACTGTAATCTTTAAAATAATTTTATACGAGTTATTTGAATCATATAATTATTATGTAATATATCGAGACTTACTCGCTGCAGTGTTACCGTTTGAGTTTTTTCTCCGATGTCCACACATATTTGAATTACGTCTAAATGAGACATTCTTCGCAAACGATATTCAAAAATCACAATGATCTCGTTAGTGAAAACTTCACTTTCGCTAAGAGTTCGACTGAGTCAAACATGCAGGTACTTGTATTCAGACCCTGTGCAGATCAAATCTCTGTCAGTAAACAACTACCCTGGGTTATTACATAACACTCTGCGGGCTGATGGTTTCATTTCTGTGTGGTTTGTTCTATTTATAGACGCTTATCCATGGAAACTTTGCAAACCTCACACCAACAGGGAGATGAAGTATGTATGACAAGCATACTAGTCACGGCTGACGTCAAGAAAGCAGATTGCGTTCATTCAACCAAATCGCAAGAAGAAACCTCAAAACTCTGCTTAGGAAAGATTTAGTAATTAAAGTAAAACCCTTCGCGGTTTATCAACAGCTATTATATTGAAACGACACGTGTGAAAATAAATCTGTATTTTCCAACTTTTTAAGTAACTTAAGTAAATAAGTAACATATTTACTAATAATCATATTTTGTAGCGTTACATGCTTGTCTTGAGCGCATCAATTAGGATTAATAATAATCTTAGTATAATATATTCAAACTGACAATTACGCAGTATGATTACAAATCAGTATGAACGGATGATCACAAGTTATTACAGGAGTCGAATTTTAACTGTATACGGCAGCCATGCAAGGCACCCATCACGTCCTACATCTCATTTTAACAACGCGGCTGAGTGGACCTTTGGGAGGGTTGCGGGAAGCGATCCCGCTACCTACTGCTCTTCATGCCAGTGATGTTACCACTACTCTATGGACCCCCCCCCCCCAGTTGGGTAGGACTGGGGTTCAAATTTTATTATATCATGTCCACTATGTCACAGACAATTTATCTTTGATTTCGTAATGTGACCCAACAGTTCTATATCATCTTTTATAAGTATTTATTGAATGTGCTGCTCCTTGCATCTAGTATAGGTATACTGGTCAGGCTAATTAGGCTACATTGACTAATTCTCATCTCCTATCGGGTTGCTACACCTGTCTGGCGGTGCCTTCTAGGCTGTGCTCCACCCTACCTGTCTGATCTTTGTCGACCTGTCTCTGATATTTCAGCTCGTCGATCTCTCCGCTCTTCGGCAAGGGGGGGGAGCTTTTAGTCCCCCGTGCTCGCACTGCTATTAGACAGTGTCGGGCCTTTTCGGTTGTAGGACCCTCCATCTGGAATGGCCTACCTTTAAACCTGCGCTTGCCGCCACTGGTAAACTCGCCTGCTTTTTGTAAGTCTCTCTTCTCATTTCTTTAGCTGTGGCTGAGCTGGGAGCGCCTCTGAGTAGGTATCAGGTATCTTGAAGAGGCGCTATATCAAATCCTTAGAATGAATGAATGAATTAATGACTGGTTAGAGCGTAGGCCTATGTCAAGGCTCCTCTGTGCGTGAGGATGCCGGTTCTCATACCGATATTTCAGGGATTTGATTCTATTGCTAACACGGGCACCTAGATGGCGTGGCACCCATTCAAACCTGACTGCGGTGGTGAAGAATCTCGTCGGATCAATTTGTTTTAAAAATGAAGATTTGGATTGAAGTCCTTTTAACAGCATTTGACAGTTATCTCTCCAGCAAAAAATTGACATTGTCATGCAATGCGACTAACTAAACGACTAGAAGTATAGATTGCACATTGCTTTATACGTCCCTCTATGCAAACTCTGAGGTTGAGCATCTTTGACTGACCCTCAAACAAGAGCCCTGCGCCGGCCGCGCCGCGCCGCCGCCGCCGATATTTCGTGGGCGCCGCCGCCGCCGATTTTTGTTGGTCGGCGCGCCGCCGCCGCCGCCGCCGACAATCTGTCGGCGCGCCGCCGATGCCAGTTTGATATGCTTAATTGTTATCGTTGCATTTTTCATCTTTTGCATGATATTGCAAGGATAAGCAAACTATTCTCAGAAATGGCACTCGGAACTCGTGTGTTAACGAAGAAGATAAAGAGTGAACATAGCTGATTACAATGTTTGTGGTCTTTATCTTGATACCAAGAATGCATTGTTTTCCTGGCTAAATTCGTTTTCCTTATACTTTGATGATCATGTCTCTGTGCCATGATACACACAGTCATTTAAAGCGACATCTTGTTATAAGTAACCATTGTTTTGATACACCTGTTCCTGTTGCCATTTCCTTAATACCTTGACAACAAAAGCAATATGCAATGCATGTCTTTGTATGTGTACCACAGTACTACAGTATTCCCTTATTCGTTACCTTCATGTTGAATAGCTTCTATACATGTGACTTATTGATTGTTGTCTTTGATGTCTGTGGTCTTATTACAATGGTGTAAATTTGTGGCCTATTGTTGGAAGATTAGTGGAGTTAATGAGTGCTATTAATATCAAGATAAGTCATTTAAGTAATAATCCTGCAGAAGGGAAGGTATAATTGATTAATACTTTTGGCTAGAATCTATTCAGGTAAACAGTATCAGTTCACACAGGTTTTGACTTAGTACGTATAGTATCAAGAATGGTCTTTTTCAGTTTAGTCTGATACAAACAATGGTCTATATGTGGAAACTTTACATGGCGTGGCACCAATTCAAACGGGCAGCAGACCACCTGGTAAATTCATTGAAAAAATAACAGGAGTGAGGCCACTCGGCCAGTGTATTACCGTAGGAAAACGTATATAATTATTTACGTTTCACTTCATGGCTTCAGCAGCCTCTCTTACTGGGAGGATGCTGTTATCCAGCATCTGCCATGTGACTTGGTGTATAGGCCTACACTGTATCAGTGCATATGCAAGTGTATTCATGCAATATGCAAATGTATGTTGCTTCATCTGATTACAATTTGCCAATACCTATACAGATGTGCAGTGTAATTAAGGATGTTCATATTTGTAAGGCAAACGTCTGAAGGTGTCTTCTCTTTCAGTCGCTTTAGATGCAGTTGAGCTTCAGTGTGATGGGGTGGCTTTAGAGAACTTGGCCCTTTGACTGGTCACAGGAAAAATGGCTATTCCACTCTCATAGTGACTTACATGGGCGTACGGAGGAGGGGAAGGGAGGATTTGCCCCTGGATTTGTGAATAGATTTTCCATGCAAAAACGTCATTTTGCCCTCTGGAAAATGTTGCCCCTTGGAAAAATTGTGCCCCCTTCCGGAAAAATTCCTGTGGGTGCCCATGGTGACTCATGTTTCTGACTAGGGCACGCCGCGCCGCGCCGCGCCGCGCCGACGCCGACATTTTGTGGGCGCCGCCGCCGCCGATTTTTTTTCGTCGGCGCGCCGCCGCCGCCGAACAAAATTGACCGGCGCGTCGCCGCCGACATTATGACGTCGGCGCAGGGCTCTACCTCAAACTCGAATATAGCATTTCAGCAACAGACCGCGTTTCTGTACAAATATAAAGGCTATCAGTACCAGATTATTTTCAGATTTTTGCTATGAACATTTTGGCCAAATGAAGGTTAAGAAGACTATAAACAATAGTGGACCGAAAGCACAATCAGCTTGTGTTACGCCGTTGAGACCATCTCTCCGGTTTCTTCATTGCCATAGGCGTATACTCGGAGGGGTAGTCGGGGCATGTTCCCCCAATAATTGAGTTTTCTCTGTACATCCAATGCAAAAGTGTAGAATTAATAATCAACCCCCCCTGTAAGATCATGCTATGTACTTTACTACTACTTTATTACGATAGCTAGTTGTACAAGATCTAATATGTATTAAGCACAGGATGGTAAAGCTAATGTACTATTCACACGATGGCCTCTACACCGAATGCACTGTGGTCATGTCAGTGTCCAACATCTAGCATACAGACGGGTCTCTGTGGGCGTGGCCTAATACCACCTAACGTCCAATAGCGACCTCGACAGGACCCGTCACATCTCTTTTCCATAGATAGTCATTCAAGTCGAATTGCTACTCACGAATCCCTAATCAATAATATAAGCTTATAGTGTCATCCCCTTCTTTCTGTAAAGTCGATCCTAATCCCTATTCAGTAATCTCCAATAGTGTCATCCCCTTCTTTATGTAAAGTCGATCCTAATCCATATTCAATGTTCCTTAATCTATAATCCCTAATCCCCTCGTAAATAGAGTTAGTATAATCTAATCACAGTTCTCGTCCAGAGTTCTGGTTTAGTCTATCCTTGTCCAGCGTCGTGTTCAGTAGGCACTTTCTGTACCAGCGTGTTCCTTTAATGGCCCAGCGCAACGCGCGTATGTCTGTGGCCGGAACAGTTGTCTGGAGTAGGGGGTGCTGCTGTCTCTTGTGACCGGCGCCTGACATGTGGTCGAGTGATGGTCGCTTTGACGCCAGATTTGGGAGGGAGGCGCAGACGTAGCGAGAGACGATCGAGGCTGAGGAACGTTCAGAAGACGTATAGCAAGAGTTGATTAACGCTTTTGATCTCTCTTGGAACTCAAGAGCTGATACCCCTGGCACGTCGTGGCGATCCAAGCGGAGTTGAGGGCCATCTGTTGCTGGTCTGTCGATTTCAGAATCTCTAAACGGATCGCCCTTTGTAAGCTGATACTTTTCTGCAGGGCATCTGCAGGCCGGTTTCTTAATTACGGCGTGCCTGACTTTGTAGACGCGTCCGCCCTCTGTGGTCTGTTCGTCTGCAAACCCATCATAGCGATGCAGAGGCTTTGGCACGACGGTGGGGGAGGTAGACCAAGATTCGGCGGCAGGCGCAGCTCTCATAACGGTAACAGCCATGCGTAGAGCATCGAATTGCTGGCCGTTCATCAGCGCCGCTGATTCCTGTGAGAATTGGAGTCTAGCAGAGCTATCACCGATTTCTGTGTCGGGCTGGACTCGCGATAAGATGACACGCGGGGGGTCACTTGGAGGAGGCTGGTCCCTAATTGATACCAGCATGATGATGCTTTCCGTCTCTAGCTCGGGCTGCTGCGCAGCCTGGACCTCTAGAGGAAAACGTTTTGGTGGTAACTGGACTGGAAGACACTTTTCATCGTTTGCATGATGGACGTCGCTTTCTAAGACGTAAATGTCGACGCGTTGTCTCAGTTTATTCGACTCGGTTATGCAACCGTTCGTTGGGTCGATTGTGGTCATATCAGTCTGAGATGCACATACCTCAAAGATGATTTCTTGGACTGCGTTCAAGAGCTCCGTGTCTCGACAGGCTTTGAAACTCAGGATCGTCCGTAGGTCACTGACGGTCACCGTAATCATTACGTGCGTTTGCAGTTGCGATCGGTAGATCACGCGAAGAGTAGCCGCTGCTGGGCGTATCTCGTGGCTTCGACCGAGAGCGCGGACGACTGCTTTATGCGGCGCATTCGTCTTGTCACAGTACTTACAGCGACGTGTTTCGTTGCTGGCTTGTCTGTGGACAATCGTCTCAGTTGGCAGTAGGGATGGACATCCGCCACTGCGCCGAACTGAGTTGACGATTCGGTAGAGCACCGGCTTGCCACAGTACTTACAGCGACGTCTCCCGTCGCTGGCTTGTCTGTAGACAATCGTCTCAGTTGGCAGTCGGGATGAACATCCGCCAGAACTGCGCCGAACTGAGTTGGCGATTCGGTTAAGAACTGTCTTGCCACAGTACCTACAGCGACGTGTCTCGTTGCTGGCTTGTCTGTGGACAGCACACTCAGTTGGCAGTCGGGATAGGTATCCGCCGTAACTGCGCCGAACTGAGTTGGCGATTCGGTAGAGCACCGGCTTGCCACAGTACCTACAGCGACGTGTCCCGTTGCTGGCTTGACTGTGGGCCGCAGACTCAGTTGGCAGTCGGGATGAACATCCGCCAGAACTGCGCCGAACTGAAATGGCGATTCGGTAGAGAGCTGTTGTGTCACAGTACCTACAGCAACGTGTCTCGTTGCTGGCTTGACTGTGGACAGCATTCACAGCAGATTCAGTTGGCAGTGGGGATGAGCATCCGCCAGCACTGCGCCGAACTGAATTGGCGATTCGGTAGAGAGCTGTTGTGTCACAGTACCTACAGCAACGTGTCTCGTTGCTGGCTTGACTGTGGACAGCATTCACAGCAGATTCAGTTGGCAGTGGGGATGAGCATCCGCCAGCACTGCGCCGAACTGAATTGGCGATTCGGTAGAGAGCTGTCGTGTCACAGTACCTACAGCAACGTGTCTCGTTGCTGGCTTGACTGTGGACAGCACTCAGAGCACACTCAGCTGGCAGTCGGGATGAGCATCCGCCATAACTGCGCCGAACTGAGTATGCCATTCTGTAGAGGGCCGCGTCGTGTTCGAATGCTGACATTGCTTTCAGCTGCTGTCGATTCAGAGTCCTCAAAACTTAGCTTATCTGAGTCTATAAGGCTAGCTTGTCGTACTTCCGATATCAGCTTATTCAATTATTTGAGCGCGGTAGTTCAGTTCTTCTGACACCATGTAAGATCATGCTATGTACTTTACTACTACTTTATTACGATAGCTAGTTGTACAAGATCTAATATGTATTAAGCACAGGATGGTAAAGCTAATGTACTATTCACACGATGGCCTCTACACCGAATGCACTGTGGTCATGTCAGTGTCCAACATCTAGCATACAGACGGGTCTCTGTGGGCGTGGCCTAATACCACCTAACGTCCAATAGCGACCTCGACAGGACCCGTCACACCCCCCCCCCCAATATTTTGGACAAGTTTACGCCAGTGTTCATTGCAGAATCACACGCTCTTCATGTTAAGGCGGACGAAGACACGTCTAATCTCGGGGCTTCCAAACCAACGTTTTATGCTTACACATTTCGCAATCGCTAAAATTCCAAAGTTTTTAAACACTTTCTGACACATGTTATAATCTGCCGCCTCCGCTTCATGTATCTGTACTTTCAGAAGGCGCATTTTAGACACCCCTCAAAAGCTATGTTATAGTTACAGTCATCAGAAATTACATGTGGCTCTCATCGTTGGCAGTTTTATGCCATTTTAACCTTGGGACTCCTAGGCGAAACGGTGGCGCCGCATTAGCTTCAGGCAGTGCTGGGGAGTATTTGAAATACAAAGTATTTGAAATAGTATTTGAAATACATTTGAGCATTTTTGTATTTGTATTTCAAATACATTTAAAATGATGTATTTTGTATTTGTATTTGAAATACTTTTCAGAGTATTTTGTATTTGAAATATCAAATACTTCGTTAGAAATACTATTTACTACCTACTTGCTCTCATAATTTCACGCAACGTGTTTTTTCTCGGTAATAATAACTCAGTGGTCTTCTAACTTCCGATCTTTGGTGAACTTTGTATAGTTATCAGTGTTGATCAGTATATCTTGGCTGCTGTAACCCATCCATTCTTCAAACTACTTTGGGTGCCTACCGGTAATTCCCAAAAGGACAGATTTTTGCAGAATGATGACTATTAATGGAGCATGTATCCTACTATAGAATAAAATGTATTTTGTATTTCAAATACAAAATACAACAATGTATTTGTATTTTGTATTTGAAATACATTTTGAAAAATGTATTTTGTATTTGTATTTCAAATACTTTTGAAAAATGTATTTGTATTTAGTATTTGAAATACATTTACAGAGTATTTTACCCAGCACTGGCTTCAGGTCAGTAGTTTGCGTGTTCTATTATATAGCTTTTGAGGGGTGTATAAAATGCGCCTTCTAAAATTCCAGATACATAATCACGCTGGGGTCAATGTTTTAGTGACAATTTTTCCTAAAGTCCTGTGTGAAGAACTCACAACTCGATTCTCCAACCGTCCAATGTATAGCCTTAAAAATGTTCACGGGGTCTAAACTGCGTCTGTCTACCTCTTTTTGAATGCTATACACAACGAGTCTCATCTTGTTTCAAAGATTCAAGAATAACTCTCATAGCGGTCAGCTAGCTAATATTTCCGTGGGCTTATTTCCGTGGGCTTCATTTAAAAGACGCTCTCTAAATACTCCATTTCAGCAGAATATGAATCATTGCTCGTTCCAGTAGGCTTAGGCTATAAAATGAAATTTAGAAGATACAGAAAACATATTTGCATGACTATAGTGAAAATAGTTAATTCTAAAAATTATCCTCCATCCTTCCGGCAAAGCACGCTCGAGCAAAAATTCGTGAAGCTTGTTTGTCTGGTTTCTGTAATGTTAGTCTTTAATGCCTTTCAATGTCCCATTGCATTTGCCTCCTGGAACGCGAAGAAGCATCGTTAAAGTTGAATTATGCGTCAGTTGATAATCATCCACTTTCTTATTTGCACCGAATTCCAACTCTTTGCCTAAAAATTAGCAGAATAAATATCAGCCTATTTACAATTCAGAATTTATGCTAATCTGGTCAAAAACAAGTTCCATACTAACTGATCTGGTCCTATTCAGGGCTGTAGTCGAGGGTATACGCGGGTATACAGCGTATACTTACCTCTGTAGAGACCGTATAGCCATTGACTAATGAAATTTCCACAAAAAAGAAAGGTAATGAAAGTATTTTGAGGGCGAATGACTAAAAAAGGTCAACTTTTTCAGAGACGAATTCCTGAAAAAAGGTCAAGAATTTTCAGAGAATTTCTAAAAGGTCATCAATTTTTCTGAGACGAATTCCTAAAAAAGTTCTTCACATTTCTTGAGGGTGACACCAGCCCTAGTGACGCCGCTTCTCACCGGTACCGTGTACTCACCTCTAATTTTACCACTACAGCCCTGGTCCTATTTACATGTCAATATAATGTTCACGTGCATATAATTCGCTTTTGTCAAACAGCTATTCTGATGAAACGATTATCCCAGTTTTTGTGTTACTGCGCTATTTTAAGTTTTAACTATAGGCAAATATAGGCCTATTGTGACTAGTTTATGCTATGGCTGTGGCTTTGCTTTTTAACATTTGTATCAATGCTGCAGATATAAATGATATTATGTAGTAGCCTCCAAGCGTAGTAGCTTATAAACGAACAAAATGATCGTAAAGCAATACAAACGACTTAGTCTCGGAATTGCACGCTGCACGCATAAGCAGCATATAGGCTTAAAACTTTACAGTGTTGGGTCTTAAAATGTTTCCATCTATCTTTGTTTCACGAAACATTAATTCGATTCAGTCTTGTTGTGACATTTGAGATGCTCATTGCTGTGAGAAGTAATAAGTACCGGCATAATTAAAGATACCTCAAAATGTGGTATGCTTTTTATGTTATAATTAAAAATTGTTAATCTAGTATATAATTGGTATACCTCCAAATATCAGTCTTAGGTCCTGCGGATTGATGCCATACACAAGTTTGCTGACTTTCACGAAAATTTCATCAATATCAGCCGTCTAAGCATAGCACAAATATTTACAATAAAATTAATATTATTTTTATACAAATCATCGATTTCACCTAAGAAAGTATGCAAACAAAACTAAAATCAAAATAACAACCAAAATAACACCAGCAACAAAGTTGACAGCATTATTAAAATGGTTTTGACTGCTACCAACAACATGATGAAGGGCAGAAAGGCCATCTAAGTCTTATCATAATTGTTTATCTTCTATCAACAAGAATTAAGCTTATGACATATAAGTCATTTTGTCTCAGTCTCTGTATCAGTGGCGTAGCCAGGTTTCAACACCAGGGGGAGCGAGCACATGAAAAAGGCCCCAACTACCAAAATAAATAATTTTCGGCATTCACGTTGCAAAAATGCTTTGAATCTAATTAACACAACTAAATTTGGAAGCCACATTTGTAAAATGCTCTAATCTATTAGTTGTGCTATTTATTCATTCATTCATTCGAGTATTTATATAGCACCTCCTCAGGGGGGCTACTCAGAGGTGCTCCCGACTCCTGCAATGCCAAACAAGACAGTTTTCAATCGAGTATAGAATGTATAAGAGGGAGTTCTCGGGAACAGGCATAGATCCGGGAAGCCCGTTCCATGCCGTCGGGCCCACCACTGAAAAACACGGTTCTGCATGGTGACTGAGCAGGCAAAAGGCACAATGAGTAAGTACCCCTTTGCCCGAAGATCGGAGGTGGCGACTACCATGAACTCCCAGCATAGGGCGGCAAAGGACCCGCAGATAAGCTGAAGCGCATCCCAGCAAGCACCTCAAAATCAAGGAAACAACCCTTATACAGTTATACTACACGATGGCTGAAGAGTTGGTAGGAGCCAGTGCAAGACTTACAGCATATAACCAGAGACCTGACCAAATTTTGGTATTCGACCAATAAGACGTACGTGCCACAGAGCATTGCACTCGATTGAGGCACGCCAAACTGCTAGAAACTAGGCCTAGTAGAGTTAGGAACAGTACTCAAGTCAAGATTTGTGACATAATCTAGTGACACTATTTAGGTTTCAACCATTAATCGATTATCCACTCACGGAATCTCTTTCTTTTTCGAACTATGTGTTGCTTATAGTCAGTAGTAATATCACATTTTTGAACCAGCTCGGTAGCTTTATTCTCAGTCCGTTCAAACTCAAATTTGAATACATTTCGCATATTTTAATATCGTTTTCATAAAGTTGAATCAAATGAGAAGGTGTTACCAAATCAATGCTACTTCTCTGTAAATATGTGGATAAACTGAAAGCCTTCTCTAGCACTTTTTCCAGAATATTAGAAGAACTAAGAATTCGAACGTATCAAGGGAAACAAACGTATACCCTTTGCCTCAGCTAGCTGTTTCGTAGTGCAGCTTTTAATCTCACCATTCACGAGTATATAACTATATATGCAGGGCAACTATTAGTTCTGGTAAATTCTGCAACTAAATTCTGCGAATAAAGCTAATCAGAAGAAATTAGAGGTGGCTCATCACCGGTGGCAGAGAAGGATATTAGGGGTCACTTGGAAGGATAAGATAAAGAATGAAGATATAAGGAAGAGAACGACTATGGAAAAAATATAGGATATGTTGAAGAGAACACACCTACGCTGGTTGGGACATATATGCATAGATCAGACAGTGAAAGAATCGCGAAGCAGTCACTGAACTGGACTCCATCAGGATGGAAAAGGAGACGCGGGAGGCCGAGAAAGACCTGGCGAGTCACAATCGTGCAAGATCTGGAAGACGGAGAAATGACATGGGAAGAGGCTGAGGGAGCTGCAGAGGACAGAATGAAGTGGAGGAGCTGTGTCGCCCGATGCGCTACAAGCGCGTGGAAGGACTAGGGTCTAAGGTAAAATTCTGCAAGAGTATATGTACTGCTGATTTTCTGAATGCCCATCTGGTATCGAATAGTCTTTCTAGAGTTCCAGAAAACAAATTATATCGTTCGAACGATTGGAATAAAAAAATGTGAATAAATAAATTTTGAACTATTGGAATAAATCAACTGTGAAAAAGGCCCCACAGCTTGGAAAATGGTCTCAGGGGGAGCGGCCGCTACCCCTGCTCCCCCCCTAGCTACGCCTCTGCTCTGTATCCCACAGAATGCACAAAGCAAAAGTTTTCAACAACTGTGATACGCTAAATTAATCGAAAAGTTAAAACGATTGTCTTACTGGCATAAGGTGAATTGGACGGGTTTCCCTTCCCACAGTCACACAAATCTGAATAAGGCCAGCCATTTTGAAAACGATTGAGCCTTCAGTAATTATAGCGAAAGCACGATAATCTATCTTAATCAACACAAAATAATTATTAAAACAATTGTCATCGTCGTCAATTCTACCCAAAAGTCATCTAAGTCGACACAGCCGAAACAAATTAAGGTAGCAAGTAACACATTTCGAACAACGCGAGTGTTTACCAAAACAGAAAGCTACGGCTAAACTCATCTGCTTGCTGGGTTTTTCAAATGACGCGATTCTAGTATAGCGCAGGGTCACAGTTATTGGAAATTCCATGGTTACGGCAAACCCCTTCAATAAATCGAAAGTTAAAATATTATAGTTATTACAACCAGGGAAGTTCCTCGGCTACTATAAAAATCTTCCGTTCTATTCCAGCTGTTCTATTTTGATACCGATTCATGCTCATGAATAAATAAGGTATCTCATGTTTGCCAGTAAGTAGACTAGGAACGTAAGTTACCTTGTACCCAAATTCTAGTCTTACCGGATTTTATTTGATCTGATCTGATCCAATCCCATCGAATATTTAAAGTGTAATCTAATCTAATGACTTCTATAGCGCCGTTATTTATTTATTTATTCCGGATATTTCTATAGCGCCTCTCGAAGTCAACTACTACTCAGAGGCGCTCCCGACTACAGCATTTGATACTGTGCCGGAATTTTCACGCCGAAGCGCCACGAGCAATTGCGAGTGAAGGACTTGCCCAAGGTCCGTACGCAGCGGCTAGAGTGGGATTCGAACCTGCAACCCTCCGGTCACAAGGCGTCGAACTTACCACTGAGCCACCACGCCCCACATAATTATCATCATGTACAGAGCATCAATTGGCTGCCTCTGTCTCACGGACTGCCATGGGCTGCCTATCTGTTTGTCAGGTATCCACTGGCGTAAAATTATCCAAAATATTGTAGGGGGTATTTGACTATTTTTCCTACACTTGTTGCATTGAATTTACAGTCCATCTCAATTATTGGGGAGGGAGCACGTGCCCCGGCTGCCCCCCGAGTCTATGCCTATGCAAGTATCTGTAGTGTTAGTCTTCAGTGTCTTTCAATGTCCTATGTTCAGACTGAACATCTGGATATTGCCCTGATTGAAGGGGTGCACGATAGTGTAGTGGTTAACTAAATTATTGTTTTTATTATTAAAATAAATTTTGTCAGTCGAGAGGTCGGGGTTCAAATCCCCACCAGGTTAGAAATTTGTTTTTGAGATCTCTACTCAACCTGCGACCACTATCCAGCTCAGCTATAATGTGTACACTGATCGCACATTCCGGAATGGAACAAAATAGGTTCCGGAACTGAACAATTATGAGCGGGATAAAATCCCGAGAAAAACTGGATTCAGGTTTGTGAGGAGTCTCAATAAACACTGAAAATAGTGCAGAACACTGAAATTAAATTAAAATAACTAAATTATTGTTTTTAATGTTAAAATAAATAAATTATTTTTTAGTAGCTGAAAAAAGGTGCCGGAACGCCGTTCCGGTTGGAAAAAGCACAGGTTACAATTATACAGTCAATCGATGGTCGCTTCAAATGAAACCTGAATTTAGACATCGCAATCCGTTGGAGAAGCCCAGTCCACTCCCCACAGAATAAAGACAGTGGCGCAGATATATACAAACAAAAGAAGAAGCCAGACTGATAAAGTATGAGTGTCCCAGTCGTAAACGGATGCAAAAGCATAGGTAAGCTTTGAAATTAGAGGAATGAAGTGTAATTGGGGTGCGGATGTAGTATTATAATGTTCGTGTAACAATTTTAACGAAATGTACAAGTTTACGTCCATGCCGCTTCATTATTACCTGCCATTGTGTTTGCACACTAAGTATGACCATAATATTTGCTGATTGGAATATTAAGACAGTGTGCTACTTGAAGTTAGTTTCACCTCGACAAGTCAAACTTATAATCGAGGTAAGCTGCGTAAAATGCGCTGAAACATGGTAATTTTAATAGAAATGATATACTGGGGTTGGCTCACCATCAATTTCAAATGGATACGAATTAAAGGAAACTACAATAAACAAAGCCATGACCGTATTGTAACTCACGAAATAACGTTTTATTTACCCAAAATACCACATCGGAATAATAAATCTAGCTCCAGTTTTAAAAAATTAAAATATCTGCAACTAAAGCTGCTTATAATTATGCTATTTACACAAAATGTCACACTGACATCAGAAACTGAGTAATATTTTCATCAAATATCTGCAGGACTAAACCTACTTACTTGAGTATATAATTATGTCAATGTATAAAATGTTATCATCTACAGAACCACACATGGCAACACATGACATGTTTTAAAATCTGTAAATATATAGCCATTGTAGGCCATGCAATAGCCAATCGATTGTTAGCTTTGGTTTTAGTGTTTGTGCGTCACGGAATATAGACGTCCACGCATAAGCTATTCACGGTAATATTCTCTAGTACAAGGGCCTATTGGTTTGGTACGTTAACATAAAAGATATGCCATCATAAGTTTTGTTGTTCCGCCTTCATTCAGTTCCGGTAATAATGTTATTACAATCAAACTCAGTTGAAAAAGTATCCTCAGAAATCGTTATTCGTGTTTTTCACCATTCCTAACTGATCCTTTTAGCAAAACTCGAAATCAAAATGATGATCATGCAACTACATTCCAGGTAGCTCTGTTTGACGAGGTGCGATCTTGCAAGTAGAGTTGTAAGGATCACACTTCAGCTCCTGTTTTGTTTCCGCTCCCTCGAGGCACAGAAAGCAGAAAAAGTAGTCGCAGACATTGCAATGCATCTGAGTGCATGCGCGTAAGTATTCGATCAACATACCACACTTTGGACAACCACGCAGAGACGGAACAACGAATCTGTCAAGTATCAGCTTACTTGAACAGGTTGCCAATATCGTAGCTCTATTGTAAGTGCCGTCACATAGTGTGTTTCCGCAGCTGTTTCCCTTTCCGACTTTCCAGGTGCCAAGACACACCCAGCAAAAGAGGTACTCAACTCCTTGTTTCTTGCTGCAGAAAAGACATTTCGCACAGTTTTTGGTTTTGTCCTTTCTGCTGCAGTATATGTCGCATCCGGGACATCTCCGGACGCCTCCCTCTTCTCGCTTTATAAAGTTTTCAGATATTTTGTTCTCGAACACTTGCATCTGCGAAGGTGCCAAGCAGGCCACGTGTCTCACCAGGAAGTATTGCCAGTCAGCGTTGCACTCCGGATCAGGACAGGAGAACAAATACTTACCCTCATTCAGAACCTCTATGCAATATTCGATCATAGATTCTGGCCCTAAAACGTAAGAAATGTTGAAAGCAACTTTCATAGTTGCGTAGTTGCTGATTTTGATAGTTAAACTTTTCAGTTAAAAGCTGAACAATATTTGTTAGACTTTGGTTTTAACTAAACTATTTTTCTCAAGAGAAACTTCATCCTAACTAAAAAAATTAAGTTTAACTAAAGGTTTTCAGCTTTTTAGTTAACTGTTGCCCATCACTGATTGGAAGGGGCAGCATTTTGCCAAAACTTTTGCAGCAGGATCGAAAAAATCAAATATTGTTTACGAAACCTACAGGACCCAAGAGACAGCTTTTTGAATTAGTTTAGGCCTGTATATTAGTTCAGACGCAGTTATGACTCAAGCCAAACTAATAAAGATGAACAAGTGGTAAATGAGGAATGCACATAATCTTTTAGAAAAGATAGTTCCATTTTACAAAATCCATATCAAGAGCTTTTATTAATGTGGCCCCCAGCAGAAATCTTCCTAATAACATAGATCGCTCAAAACAGTCGTGTCAGGTTGTCTCGGTTCATTCGTTGTCAAATTGAGAGCCCAGGGACACCGCATGTTCGAGGATTATAGATAGATGAGAAGAGACTGAGGCTATATATTTCGTAGAAAGCCTGCGATGCACTAAATTTAAACATAGGCGTGCACATTACCGATAACGTGACCGCAAGGCATCTTTGCACGCTTGCTGTTAGGGTCGTCATCGTAAGTTATCATATCTGGTTCCGTTGTTGTTATCTGAATGAATCCATCTAACGGTTGCAGATTAGAGATCTTCTGTTGCACCACCCATTGTGTATAATCACCTGGTTATTTTAAAACGAAACAAGAAATCATTCAACTAATCTAGCATTGATTTAATGTTTCTATATTTAATTAAATGTAATAATAATGCAAACCAGTAATCAAAAGTAGGGCAACATACAAGAACAGGTGAATATGTAAATAAAGTATATAAGTAAGTGAATGCATCCTAGTAACATTTAAATCCAAATAGATGATAGGTTTACATCCTGTACGAATATTATTATTGACTAACATGTAAAAGACTAAACGGTTAAGGTAACACTTGCTAATAGGTTCTATGATACGAAACTATGCATGTTTTTATAGCAATTACTATAACAATTACACGCCTCGGTAGAAACTCTTCACAAGCGTGGTTGTCTTACGACAGGTCAACTTTGTAGCAGCATAATGAGATTTGGAATCATTTACGACCCCGAAGGGATGTAAAAAAGAAAGGCTGATGAAGCACTAGAGGGCGCTCCCGGACAGTCACCAATCAAATACCTATGATTCATGCTGGAAGATTCAGAGAAGTTCATAGGCTATGAACTTCTCTGAATCTTCCAGCATTGTCCAAATCATCAGCCGTTACAAAAAAATCTCAGATGAAATAAGCCTATCTAAATTATTTCTCGTTTATTAATGGAAAAGTCAGTGAAAAGTCAGTACTGGTCTCTTCAGTAAAGTTGACATTTACGTCTATAAGTATCTGCCTGCTTGCCAGCAAGATTGTAGGAATTGGCTTTGTCGATGTGGGAAACAGATTAAACCTACACTTGTATGTAATCGTAATCGTTATCGTAAACCACATTTCTAAAGCGCTACTTGGAAGGTAAGCGCTGGGCATGAGTTTATTCGCGAGCGCTGTGCCGTATCAGAGGGGTTGTTCAGAGCTCTCCAGTGGAGATATAGTTTCTACGTAGCAAATAAGCTGGTGTCCTGCGCTTTGCTATTAATTTCGAGATTACTATTGCGATTATACAAGGGAAGTCTCTAACGATCGTTCAGATGTATTGCGTGTATTGCTAACTTTCAGATCCACAAGGAAAGTAAACTTGAATCCATTTTTTGTAGGCAAACACGTCAATTGGTGTGAAGAGACAAAATATGATGCGACCACTTTTGTCCAGCTGAAACAAGAAATATTGTTAAATGATTTAATAAATGATAATAATAATAATAATAATAATAATAATAATAATTCGCGATTAATATTGAAGTCCCTGAGGGATCCTGTATACCTCGGGGCAAAAAAAATAAAAATAAAATAAAATAATAATAATAATAATAATAATAATAATAATAATAATAATAATAATAATAATAATAATAGGCCCTAATCTTCGTTCAATATTTTCAAACTGACAATTACGCAGTATGATTACAAATCAGTATGAACGGATGATCACAAGTTTTTACAGGAGTCGAATTTTAACTGTATACGGCAGCGTGAAAAAACACATTTGTTGTTTTTCAATACAGTACAACTGTATTTGAGATAGCCCTTTGAGATATAACTCATGACACAGCATCGTTGGCGCTGAGCAATTGTGTATGTAGGCCTTGCTCAACAGTTAGGCCTACTCCCGCGGGCGAGGCTCGAACCCGTGCTCTCCAATCAGTCAACGTACCACCATAGCTGAGAAACAGGTTAGAGACAAGCTACATGTCTGTTGCTCCAGAAGATAATACTCTGCGAAAATGAACGTAAAATTTTTTCACACTCCTATTATAGCGCATAGACTTTCGGTGCATCCGACTTCTGTTATAAATATTGAAGGAGAAGGAGAAGGAGAAGGAGAAGGAGAAGGAGAAGGAGAAGGAGAAGGAGAAGGAGAAGGAGAAGGAGAAGGAGAAGGAGAAGGAGAAGGAGAAGGAGAAGGAGAAGGAGAAGGAGAAGGAGAAGGAGAAGGAGAAGGAGAAGGAGAAGGAGAAGGAGAAGGAGAAGCAGAAGCAGAAGCAGAAGCAGAAGGAGAAGGAGAAGGAGAAGGAGAAGGAGAAGGAGAAGGAGAAGAGTAGGAGAAGGAGAAGAATGAGAAGGAGAAGGAGAAGAATGAGAAGGAGAAGAATGAGAAGGAGAAGGAGAAGAATGAGAAGGAGAAGAATGAGAAGGAGAAGGATAACATGCGACACATTTCAAACAAAGGTAGATAGGCGAAGTTATGGTAGTGAATAGTGTTGATTTACTGATTGTCTTTTCTTCAGATCGTCTAACCACAGTCTAACTCTACTCAAAGCGACTCTAGCCTCTATCGTGTTCGGAAAACCTGTTCAATAAAATACAACAATCGTGAGCGATGTTCAAATGAAATTCTACAACCGAAAAAGATGTTTTTTCTTAAAAATTAAGTACAAAAAATATAAATGTGCCTATTTACGAGTCTGCAAACAAAGAAGGCATGGTAGATATAACCCAGATGGCTTAGATACACTTATTTATTTATTTATTGTTTTGCAGTCTTACTGAGTTCACTCATTGACTGCTTAAACCTCAAGTTTAAGGCCCCAGATGGAATGGCCAGATTTGTCCCAACCGGAAACCAATCAAATAATACTTTTGAACATATTTGAAAAGAAACTAACCAAAAGCACTCGACGATATGCAGCAGAAGACCTGAAAAGCACAGCATGGGTCAAATTACGGCTTAATAGTTGTTAGCAGATGCACTACTCTGTTTACGAAATCTGGTAAAAAAATTAATCTGCCCGTGGAGTTCGATGAGAATAGAAAATACAGATATGCGACCCAAACACTATAATGTTTTCTGTAGGTAAACAAGCTTCTTTGTTTTACACAAAGTCTTTGTCATCCAAGCTGCAACAATACTTTTGAAGGTTCCCGACGTGTAAAAGTCGGTTTCTAGGAATTTCTTCAGGAGAACATCTTACTGTTGATAATTAATCCAACTTTATTGTTAGACTATGGTGTACTTCGTTGTGCAACATATCTTAGGCCTGTGTTTACAATATAAGCTTATCACAATCCCCTTATTCTCTATGTAGCACAATGTCATGTTCATGGCACCTGCCAAATGAAAATACCATGCTAAATATCTCAGTGAAATTAAGACTATACACATCTCAATTAAAATAAAACTATATGTATATATGATAAACAGTTGTCTGTGTGATGCGCATATATATATATATATATATATATATATATATATATATATATATATATATATATATATATATATATATATGTATGTATGTATGTGTATATATATATGTATATATATACATATATATATATTATATACGTATGTATTTAGGGCCTGTGTTTCTTACTTTCACCTCCTAAAGTTCTGTTCATATTGCTGGTTCTTGATAACTAATCTGGTCAGGACAATCGTTAAGTACTATTTATAATAAATTCAATCTCTAATTGGACTTCTTAAATCCCATTAAAATTTCTCATTTATCCTAATGCGCAAGTCAGCGATAATGTAAACAGAATTCTCACCAGAGAGTTCATTTGCTTTACCATCATTTGTTGCAAACAACTCTTATAGCATTTGTCCATAAGTTGCTGATCATTATCTTCAGGTCCCACTGTGTGTACGATATCTAAACGAATTTAATAACATACTAAACTGTTTTATGTGAAAGTTGTGCTATATTCACGAACACATTCATCAAATCTTAATAACACTTGGTTTATAGAGAGAAATCGTAAGCAGTATCAAATGAAGCAATTGATTTGTTATAATAACGTAATGGCAGAACCAATTACAAAACTCTTCAACATCACAATCCTCTTCTTTGTCCCGCCGGAGTGGAAAACCAGCACAATAACGCCTGTGCCGAAGGTCCCAACCCTGTGGAAGCAGCAGACATCCGACCTATTCTCGGTCCCTCCATCCTCTGCCGTCTTATGGAAAAATAATTGCACGTCGCTTTTTCTATCCCTTCCTGACAAAACGCCATCTGAACCAGCAATTCTCGGATCAGTGCGCCTTTCGCCCAATGTGTTTTACCACTGCAGCCGTCGTGGCCTTCACCCACAATCTCTTGGAACTCTGACAAAGGTAAAGTAATTGAATGAGGACTCTTCTTACTATACACATATATATTATATATTTTATATATACATATATATATATTCATATATATATATAGGGTAAAGTATATGAAATAAGCACTTACATTTGGCTGGCAAATTGTAACCTGAAATTAAAATTTAAAAAAATATACCAAAATATCTCAAAAAAGCACTGCGTATGTTAAGCAGTCTGGAAGAGATGTTTAAGGCTTATGTGTATGTATGTATATATGTGTGTATGTGCGCATGTGTGTATGTATGTATGTATGTGCATGAATAAAAGTATGTAGCCTAGGCTATGTATGTTTTGATGCGCATGTGTGATTGTGTGTATATGTGCATCCATGTACCCGTGTATGTGTATATTTGTACTATGCATTGTCACGAGTACATGTGTTGGTAGTGGTATGAAGGGATGATATGATATTGTATGGTATATGGGAATTTATAAAGCGCCTCTCACAGTGAGAACTATACTATTCAGAGGCGCTCATAGCTAGTGAGCCTCGCGGAAACAGAAAAGACTTTGAACTATAAACAACATTGAGAAACCGAGCAAGATAGGGAAGAAATTGTATAGCAACTAGGCGCTCCAGTGTTTTAGACAAAAAGGTGAGGTTAGCAATCGGGCGATAGTTTGTGGTGGCAACACGTGTTTAGTGAGCTGCTTAGAGGAGGGAATAATTGTGCACTCCTTGGCCAGAGGAGTATAAGAAGGAGAGTATAAGAAGGAGAGTATAAGAAGGAGGGCATGATAAAGAGGGTGGAAGGCGAAGGCGTTAGAAAAAGACATAGACAGACAGAGAGATAATTTCCGGTTCATCTAAAACATTAAGGAGTGACTATAAATCCCAGTTGTCGTCATAACGTCATTGTGAAATTGAGTTAAAGAAAGTATTTTAAGTGATTGTTTGTAACTAAACGAACCTGCACATACTAAGTGTGTCCCTAGATGTAACAAGCCAGTACTTAGATTGCCTCGATATGTCTGGAGGGATAGGTATGTCTACCTGCAGTTGTTTTTGCTTCTCCAATCTGACAACCATTCAATTTTGCCAGTTCTTCTGTTAGACCTGTTCCAGCAGCTTGTTCTATTGCCGTGCTAACTGGAACGAGAAAAGCACGCAACTTGTTGGGTTTTTTGTTTTCTGACAAATTCTTAATCATTTAAGTTCATAGAAGAGGAAAGTGAAATTGATACGCTCGCTGTGTGCATAGATTTTCCACAAAACTTTCTATAGCAGATGGGTCACATAAAATAGTTTTTGATACGAGGTAGGAAAATAGGTGAAATATATACAATAGCACAATAAAGCATAATTTTAGTTTATGACATATCTTTCTTTACAATCCGAGATGATTGAGTAACCATAGCAAAAAGAGCAAGATTAAATGTTGGATCGAAATGATTAATGACGAGGTATTCGAAAAAAGAGTAGGCCTATAGCTTTTTAAGTGGGCGATGATAGCTCACATTCAGACAATAGTGGCCTGCTAAACGAGAAATTAAAATGAAAACTTGCCAATTTAATTCTAAAACAATTGCGTTGTAAAACCTACGTCCTCCGCTGGCTTTCAGGCTGCTCTTGTTGTAGCTAACTATTGCATCTGCTTCGATACAAGTGATGTCGCCTTCATATAAAGACACTCTGCTGTTTATATCCCAATCCACGGAATAATATTTCCGAGTCGCGTCGCCTGTATTCGATAGTAACAGTCGAATGAGCAATTCTGAGAATGTTTAAAGTCATTTTCGTTATGAATGCGATTAAAATATATGTGATTCTATTAATCTCTAGGTACTACGTAGGTTTTCGCTTTTAGTACCTAAAATGTTTGGTGCTATTTGTGGTCGGAAACAGCTTGTGCTTGATCTGTATTTGTGGTAAAAGTGTATCCTCAGAAAGAGATGTGCTTAAAATCGCTGAGTAAGGCAAGTATCCCTCTTCCCTTTTATGCATTAAATAAGGGCACAATATGGAAAGCCAGATCAATACACATAATTATGCAGATCACTAAGACCTTCACAGGACATCATTCCTATCATTCGAACTCGTATCCGATCTAATTTAAGATGCAATATAGCCTAATAGTACAAATAAGTTTCTGGGACCATAAGGGGCCTGGTGTTGGCTATGACGAGGTCAACATACAGTAGGCTACAGCAAGAAACGAATACTCTGCATGCGGAGGAATTGCACTGGTTGCCGATGCAAAAACGCATTGAGTATAAGATCATAGTGCTTATGCATTATTGCCTTGAGGGCTGTGCTCCATCTTATCGTAGGAAGTTGTGTGTCTCAGTCGCATCCATTCCTGACCGAAGATTGATTCGCTCTGCTGCGCAGGGTGACCTTGTTATTCCCTCAACCAGAACATCCCAGGGCATATTTTAACTGTATAACTAGTGGGACAAATGTCCCAGTAGTGTTAGGGTTTGTCCCAGTAGTTAGGCTGATTTGTCCCAGGCAATGTATGGTTAAAGTATAAGTAGTGGGACAAAATGTAGGAAGAGTTTTAAGATTTTCCCCAGTAGTAAATTGCAAAAAAGGTCATGAAATTTGTCGGGAGAGGAATTTCTAAGAAAAAGCCATCAATTGTTTTCGGGAGGTCACTTTTTCGGGAGATGACTTCCTAGAAAAAAGGTCATCAACTTTTTCTGGAGGTGAATTTGTAAAGAAATGTCATGAACTGTTTTCGGGAGAAATTTGTAAAGAAATGTCATGAACTGTTTTCGGGAGATGACTTTTTCAGGAGGTGACTTCCTAAAAAAAAGGTCATCAACTTTTTCGGGGGATGAATTCCCAGAAAAAAAGTCATCAAAGTTTTTCAGACACGATTTCCAAAATTTTGTCCCAGTAGTCTAATTTCCTTAAAATATGCACTGGAACATCCACAGTACAGCACAGAAGGTATACGCTGTAAGTTGTTGGTCCAACTTTCTTGAATAGGTTACCTAGCATCTTACGACCTGAGCTTCCCGGTCTTTGTTTACCTCTATTCCGTAAGCGCTTCAAACCCATTTTGTTCTATCATAGTTTTCCATCGTTAGGTCGATAGCTCCTCTGATGAGATTTCCAGAAGAGGCGCTATATAAATCTGTGACTACAATACCTAAAGCAAGCTACGAAATACATGCAAACAATAATGCAATCGGCAAAGCCAAATTAGCATCATATTCATTAACAGAAACGGATAGTGCATTTAGGCCCACATGAGTCATGTAGCATCTTAACAATCTTCCTAAATGCTTGGCACAGTAAACCAACCAGCGGACGCCACGTATTTTGCTAATTCCACTCTGTTTTTGTTGAAGTCTTCTGCCCATGTTGGAATTTCTTCCAACCTTACACGTTGAGTATTAGGACTTGCACCCATTCCGCAGTCCTAAGAACCTGAACATGTGTATCTGTTCTTTGATCAGTTCTGAGAACATACGACTGAAATCCTGAAAACAGAAATTCGCAAATTTAGCAAAATAAGTGTCTGTATTAATTGCTGACAGAAAGACATAGGCTAGGACATGGAATACGACATTTAACTGATTCCAGAGAAGTAAAAGAGATTTTCAAGTAAGTTTGAAACTAGGATGAATAACATTTATCCTACTCATATTTTCAGTCAACAAAAAGCACCATAACGAATATCTCAACTCAGTCATCATAAATTCATGTATCAAACACAAGCACCATGACGAATATCTCAACTGAGACATCATAAATTCATGTATCAACTCAGTTGTAGGAAAATCTGAAAAAGGTATGTTACATGTAGGCCTAATCAATAATATTAATCATTATTAGGTTAAATATGGTGTCCTATATACAGGGACGTAACTAGCGTTGGGCTTGGGGGGGCTTAAGCCCCCCCAAACGAAGTTGAAGCCCCCCCAAACAAGTCAAGCCGTTGTATGCTTACGGCTAAAATTCGTATGAACACTGTATAAATGTTGCCATGTTCAAGGTTTAAGCCCCCCCAAACGAAAAATCCTAGTTACGTGCCTGCCTATATATATACATAAATCTAGGTTGGTAGATAAAGTCTGAACCTGTGATCAATAATCTTCATGCTGCTCTTAATAATTGCATGCCGGCCTATTTCAATATGCGCATAGGCTATATTGACAACGTTGACAAAACCTGTGTGGTTATCTGCAAAATCGCGTTTTCTTTAAGGTTTGATTGAAATAAATTATCTAGAGTGATGAGCCTATCTAAGCCACATCCTCCAGAAATAAGCTTACCTTCCAATGTTCCCAAAACTGTAAGTTTAAAGCGCATTCACGTCTACTCCCAGATATATAGAGGCTCAACTGAAAACGAAAATAGAGCAACAAGAGTGGGTTTTCCAGATAGGTCAGTAAAAGGTGTGCTGGTGTTTTGGTATAAATAATTTAACTCTTAGAACATTTATCCTTCAGTTTTTATAAAATGTTGAATACTTCTAAGTACTGTTAAATATAAATATAAGAAACTGCATCTTTGAAGTTTCTTAACTGTGAACACAGTATAATGCAAATAAACGTATTAGGCCTATCACGTACAGTAGCGGACTTTGGATTACTCTTCTGTATATTGACCTGATTACGGCTTGGTTTTGGTGTTGCAGCTAATTGTGATTTTTGCATCAGACACCTGCGTGATAGAAATTACTAATTCCAATTAAAATTCCAATTAACCTTAAGGTTGATTATTTTTTCTGTTCATTGACTTCCCAAATGCAGTTCTTTAGGGAAAGGGGACCGTAGAGAAATGGATAGCACACTGGCGTGAAGACCATCAGGTACCATGATCGAATCCCATAGACACCCGTAAGGTTTATTCAGCCTTCCACTCGCTAGGTGGCGGCGGTGGTTAAATGAATAGTAGGCCTTGATTGGCGCCGTATGTTGGCTGCCGCATAGACAGTTATATTCGACTCAGGACTGTAAAAATTTTATCATGTGCTTCTACTGTATAAATATATATGTAAGGCGCCCTGTGTGGCTGCCGTTTCTACTATATGTATGTTCGCTGTACAGCGCAGTGCGTTCGCAGGCGCTTAATAAAAGAAAAAGATTATAATTATTATTATTATTTTTTTGCCCTGAGGTACTTCATTCCCCCAAGGTCTTAGAAATTGAAAGTGTTATGTTTCTGGAACGGTTAAACCTCATCCGTGTCGGTTAGAGCTTTGGCAAAGGAACCGCTGAACGCCACAGCATTAAAGCGTTGAATTGTTGCTGAGAGACGCTGAAACAGAAAGCTAGTCTCTCGGGGTTCGCCAGTAGCTTGGGTGAGGTGACGGCCTAAGTCCGAAATAAAACCAAGACCCTTGTTGTTAATTGGGCCTAACGTTTCCATAGCCGTTTCATATTAAGGCGGGCAAACACCGCATAATTCCAGGGGCCGGTCAATCGTTTTTAGTACGATTTATTATTATTATTATTATTATTATTATTATTATCATTATCATTATCATTATCATTATCATCATCATCATCATCATCATCATCATCATCATCATCATCATCATCATCATCATCATCATCATCATCATCATCATCATCATCATCATCATCATCATCATCATCATCATCATCATCATCATCATCATCATCATCATCATCATCATCATCATCATCATCATCATCATCATCATCATCATCATCATCATCATCATCATCATCATCATCATCATCATCATCATCATCATTATTATTAGACACAATCAGATAATGCAGGCAAAGACAATGCCGGGATTTAACCAGATATGTAGATAGGGCTGCAATCATCCAATTTCCTTATGTATTCACCAATCAATAACGTATTGAAGGTTGAGTGCTGTGAATGCAGTCTGTGGAACAACACGGAAGCCGGTTTAACACCAAGTGAACATTCAACGATTTACTTGTATTAATTAAAAACCCCTGCATAAAAGACGTTTTGACCATTAGCTTCTCAGTATCTCTACAGGAGTACTTTGCTTAGACACGGATATTTTTTATGCAGAATCACTTTTCATATTAAGGCTGGCAAACACCGCATAATTCCAGGGGTCGGTCAATCGTTTTTAGTACGATTTATAAAACCTACGTTTTATACTGGCACGCTTCGCAATCGTTGAAATTTCCACTTTCTTAGACAGCTACTGAAACATTTGATAATCTGCAGTCTCCGTATCACATACCAGCTACAGTGCACGAGAAGATTGCGTTATTTGGCGTTAGCAAGCTCTCATTGTTGAAGCTTGATGGCAGTTTACGGATATTTCACGTTAGGCCTCCGTGGCGGAACGGTGGGCAGTTAACTCCCGATCAGAAAGTTGCGTGTTTAAGTTTTTGGTCACAATTTTTTCCTGAAGTGTGCGAAGAACTCACAGTTTGATACTCTGACGTAGGGCTTAATAAACGATTGTATTGTATTGTATATGGGCATTTATAAAGCGCCTCTCGCGGTATAGACCATTCTGAGTCTACACTTACTCTGCGCGAATGCTTTATTTTTTTATTCCTGATATTTCTATAGCGCCTCTCGAAGTCAACTACTACTCAGAGGCGCTCCCGACTACAGCATTTGATACTGTGCCGGAATTTTCACGCCGAAGCGCCACGAGCAATCGCAAGTGAAGGACTTGCCCAAGGTCCGTACGCAGCGGCTAGAGTTGGATTCGAACCTGCAACCCTCCGGTCACAAGGCGCCGAACTTACCACTGAGCCACCACGCCCCACGCCTTAGGCAATTAGCTATTATTTGAATTAGCATTCAGCTAACAGGTCTTATAATTCTTGTTTCAAAGATTCAGAAGAAACTCTCACAGCGATCAGCAATTCGAATTTTTTAGTGGGCTTAGACAAGAGGCGCTATATAAATGTTCTATTTGAACTGAATAAGGCTTCATCGTAATCGTAATCTCCAAACTTCTAAATCGTCACTCGAAGGCCAAGCGCAGGGAACCAGCCCATTCACGAGCGCTGTTGAGTTAGTTGTATGCTAATTCAGCCTTATCTTGCTGTTTTAAATTTTCATATCTTTACTCTTTCGAGTATCTATCAGTGTGGGAATTGTACAAAAACACTGGGGGTTGAACATTTTATCCGTATTTGGCAAACTGATGTTAACGAAATTGGAAAACAGGTGATTTCAACGCTAGCAGTTTTTCAAGTCAGATTCGAATCAAAATCAATTCCTTTGTGAGAAATTTCAAAAATGCATACATCATATAACACAAAAATTTCTTCTCTTTGTCAGATACTCAGAGTCAAATAATGCTAAATCACACTAATACAACCGAGATGGTTCGAAGCGACCCCTCTGGGGTGTGTAATGAAGTCTTAACTGTGGGGTCCTAAGGAAGACTAGGGGGTTGAACGCCCAACCCCACGACAATTCCTTCCATGATATATATTGAAATTAATAAAGTAATGTAAAAAACATATCCGCATGAGTAGTCCAATTGACTAAGTCATGTAAACATTCTGCAGGCAAAGCATTTTGTGCAAAAATTCGCTTAGCTGTGTTTGTCCGTATCTTTGATGTTAGTCTTCTGTGCCTCTCAATGTCCTATTGCATTGCCTCCTGGAACGCGAAGCAGCATTGTCAACGTTGATAGGTGATTCAGTCGGTAGTCATGTAATGTCCTTTTTGCACCGTATTCCAAATCTTGGCCTAAAATAAACAAAATCAAACAACCGCCTATTTACAAATCAGTGAAAATTTTCGACTTCAAAACAACGCTCTTTACGATAACTTACGCCAAAATAACTTAAAACTAATTGTTCTGGTCCTATTTCGACGTCATGATAATGCTCGTTTTGCTAAGTTAGGCCAAAGTAACTTGAAACTAATTGCTCTGGTCCTATTTATATGTTAACACATGCATACATGCATATAACCAACTTTAATTATTCAGATACTTTGATTAAACGTTTACCGTTTTAATGTAACTGGCAGAAAAAAACTGATACTACGATAGTTACTTCTAAGTGTATTAGCTTCTTCTAAGTGTAGTAGCTTCTTCTAAGTGTAGTAGCTTCTTAGTGTAAGCTTATACATAAATAGCTTCTCGGTGTCTGCTTCTAAGGGTACCAAGTTGCGTTCTTTGTCACCTTGCTTGAGGAATAAACGAAGATTGATTGAAATGAATAGAAATCAATGCAAACAACTTAGCCTGTGAAAGGCATGCAGAATTAATTAATACATCCCTCTATTCTCTCCTCTGAAAGACATTCTTCTATTATCGTGCTTCTGTAATCTGTTGCGTTATTGTCAACTGGATTTGTTGAATTAGACTAATATTGATTCGAATTTAGGCTTAACGCTTTGCAGTGTGGGTCTACCTTAAACGTAAAGATTTTCCTTCTATTTTTGATTGACATAAAGTTTTGTTTTCGATTCTGTTGTTGCAGCTTTTTAGATGCTCGTTGTCATGCCACGCAATCGTAGTTGCAATCACACATTTGTGCAGCGTCACTTCAAGAAATGAAACTAGAAATTTCTGTGCCCTATTAGCTGACAGTAGTCTTTTTCTAAAGATGCCTCTGAACGTGGTAGGGTCTATACCCGTTCTGATACAATTAAAGTAGTTTAAGTCACGTCGTGTTTAAAGTCTTGGTGAAAAATGTCCAGCAGTCTGTGTGAAGAACTCAGAGTTCTGGTTTCCGATGTAAGGTCTAATAAATGATTACGAAATCAAACCTGGATTTCTGTAATCCTATTTGAAGCCTTTATGATATGCACAAATTATACCGTACAGGTACCTCCGAATATCAGTCTTAAGTCCTGCGGATTGATTCCAAACACAAGTTTGCTGACTTTTACGAAAATTTCATCGATGCCAGCCGTCTAAATATAGCAAAAAATATTTAAGTAAACTTAGTATTATTTTTATAAAAATTATTCCTCTGTTCTAATAGGTAACAAAGCAGCAACTATCATCACCATCGTAACCACAATAAGAAAATTATCACCATTATTAGAATCGTTTTGTCAGCTTCCAGCAGTAAAGAACGAAACCTAGACCATCTGGAAGTCTCGTAAGAATTGTTTGCCTGCCATTTTCTTCTCGTTTTTTGTTTCCCCACGCATTTTTAATTTTTGTTTAGGCTTTTTAAATTGTCACTTTGTATTCTTTAAATTTCCATATCGACTTTTACAGCCATTGCATATAAAACAATTAAATGACGGACCCATGATTGCCACTCCTGTGTTTTTCCATCAAGATATCAGTTTTGTTTTTCGTTCTTGTCTATGTTTCTACGTTTTTGGTACAAAATCTTTTTTTTCATTGAAGTTTATACCTTTTTCCCAATTCTAAAACATTACTTAAATTTTTTTAGGCTATTTTCACAAAATAGGCACTCCACACTCTGCATTTCACTAAACTAATTACTACAATAAACGTTACTCCGAGAAACTGGAAAAAAAAACAGTAGAAAAATAAATTAGAAGTTGTCGACTCCAGCGACGACGAATTTCGCTAACTGTTGTATTGATCTTACGCTTATTTGCAACAATAATATAGGTGATATCTAGGCCCCATGTTTTTTTCTGGCAATTTAATTTAAGTAGCAGACGTGTAGTACTTCTGTGCTTCATTAATAATTTGAACTAATTTCCATGTATTCCTTAAAATAGCACCACTCAACGCATCCCTATGTTTTTTCCATTGGAGCTCTAGGTTTTCCCAAAAATTGAGAGTGACAACAGTGGTCACACCCATTCAAACGGGCAGCAATGGTGAAGGATCTCCCCAATCAATTCACTGAACCATGAGTAGGGTCACAGTATAAATAATCACACAGTACGTCGACTCCCGGCCGATGCAGCAGTCAGAATGTGTGACCGACCGCCATTTTGAAACTGAGCTTTTACACGTCGATACATCGGAACCCATCACATCAAATATTTTTAAACTTTACAACAACATTGAAGAATACACGCCGATACACCGGAATCCATCACATCAAATAATTTTTAAACATTACAACAACATCGAAGACTTCATTAGAATTAACAATATTATTTTTAACGTAAATTTCAGCTTAAATCTATAATTCAAAAGCTCAGTTTCAAAATGGCGTCACCCCAAAAACTAGTCAACGGGCAGCGATGGGAGTCGACGTACTCCTGTAATTATTTATACTGTGGTAGGGTCGAGGCCACATGGTTGCTATATAAAAACATAAGTACATTTACATTTATATTTAGCTGCTAGTTGATAACAACAGTGATAAATATCCGTAAGGCTTAACGAGTTCCTCGCAAGTTTACCCGAATTGCTTGATTGGCTATATACACAAAGACGCAAAAGTTAGTTTGTAGTTGACGACCACACTGAGAAATATCTTGCAAAGTTTAACAAATGAATTATTGGCTTTAGCTGAAGTGAACGAGATTCTACTTTGTTGTCAATGTCAACAATGCGGCAAAAATGGCTACTAAAATCATAGCATTACGCAACACAAAATAGAGGTTTTAAATGATTCCTAAGACACGCAAACTGTGTTAGAAGCCTTCTCGACAACTGTCGATATAATTATCTTGTAAGGTTCAATGATTTACCTACTCGCATTAGCTGAATTGGATGGGTTTGCTGTCCCACTGTCACGTAAATCTGAATAACGCCAGCCATCTTGGAGACGATTGAGCCTTCAGTTACTGCAGCGAACGTCTTGATCAGCATAAAACAATTGTTGACAAATGGAAATGACTGTCGTCGTTGTGAATCTTATTCGAAAGTCATCTGAATCAATACAGGCGAAATAAATTAAAGTAGTAATAGTACGTTTAGGACTAAGTATGTGTCCAACAAAACAGAATTATCCGCTGTTTGCTGGGTTTTTCAAATCACGTTGATTAATTGAATTGATTGATTGACATGATTCTAGTAGCTCTGTAGTTGTAGGCCTACAGCTTTTGTAAAAATCCATGATTACGGAAATCCCTGAAATTATTCGTGGGCCTAAATACAGTTTTTGAAATAAGGGAATTTTCTCAGCTACTAACAACGTTTTCTGTGACTATTATATTTCGATAAACTCTTTTTGAGTGATACAGATTTTCGATGACCGATGTCTAAAAGTACGGACCAAAGTTCTACTCCAATCTGATTTTATCTGATCTGATATCATCTAATCTGGAATTAATATTTAGCTATATTCGTCCCAGATCTAATATATTCTAATTTAATCACTTTTGTAGCGCCGTTGTAAAATGCTCAAGGCATCAGTTGATGGTCGCTTCAAGTAAAACCTTAAAGAGTCCAAGTCCTGCATGGATGAACGGACTGTGCAAAGCATAGTGTGAATTTGACAAATGCAGAAGCCTTTCAGGCTTTGAAGTTAGATGGATGAGGTGACATTGGAGTCTTCGATGTTGTCATGTCATATAGGGGCCTTTAATAATAATAATAATAATAATAATAATAATAATAATAATAATAATAATAATAATAATAATAATAATAATAATAATAATAATAATAATAATAATAATAATAATAATAATAATAATAATAATAATAATAATAATAATAATAATAATAATAATAATAATAATAATAATAATAATAATAATAATAATAATAATACCTTAAATAATCCAAGTCCTCTCTTCCAACGCCTGACGCTGACAATCCAACGCTTCAATGCAGTAGCTTTCCGCAGCACTTTCCCTCTCTCGAATCCTGAGGAATAGAGGCCGTTCCAGATTATTTGCTTATTTTAATTAATATTTAAGTCCCCAAGGGATCATATGTACCTTGGGGCATAAAAAAAATAATAATAATAATAATAATCTTTAATAATAATAATAATAATAATAATAATAATAATAATAATAATAATAATAATAATAATAATAATAATAATCTTTAATAATAATAATCTTAATCTTTAATAATAATGATCTTTTCTTTATTTAAGCGCCAGTGTAGTATGAATATTTCAGAGATTAGCTCAAGTTTACCACACACTATATTATAACACCTGAAATTTTACTTACTGGTTCAAGTACAGTTACGCAGTTGGAGGAAGACTGCAATTGAAATTCATGAAGTAATTTAGGTACTGGAATATAATAATACATCGGTCGTCAGCAATATTGGCCTAGAGACTACAGTCCAAGTCGAAAAACGTCGACCAAGTCGGTCGTTTATTTGCCAACACGATCGAGTCGACGACAGATCGACTAGTCGACCAAGTTGATAGAGTCGATCGTCCGCCGAGCCAAGTTGATCGTAGCACTCGATTCGATTAACCATGGGGAATAGATGGGCAAAAATTTCCACGAAGTTTGCGTCCATGACGCTTCTTTTGTACCTACGATTAAGTTTGCATGATATTTTTTTTATCATAATAATTTTTGGTTACAATTTTAACACACCAGGCTACTGAAAGCTAAATTGACTTCGACAAGTCGAACTTCCATGCCAGGTAAGTTGGAGATAATGCGTTAAAATATGCTAAATTGTTAAATGTCTGTGAGGTTCCTAGGGTAGGCTCACGATCATGGGCGTCCGGAGGAAGGAAGGGGGCCTTTGCCCCTCTGGATTTTGCAAATATTTTACAAATATAATTTTTTTTGATTATTATGATTATTACAACAGTCCCAACACGATTTTCAATGCGAGAAAACACTTAAGTATTCAGGTAAAGTGATTCATCATTATCTAATTAAAAAAATTTCTATGCCAATTTTTTTCTATATATAAAAACGTCATTTAGCCCCCCAAAAAATTTAGAAGTCCCTAGCTGCGTGCGCAAATTATCAACGTTGACGAAGCCTATGCCGTTATTTGTAAAAATTGCCTTTTCCTTTAGGTTTAATATAAATAAGTAAAATAACTAATCTAGATTGTTAGACCTACCTAAGCGGAATCATCCAGAAATATGGTTACTTTCCAATGTTCTTAAAACTGTAAGTTTAAAGCGCATTCCCGTCTAACCCAAAAGATAGATGCTCAATAGAAAATGAAAATAGAGCAACTAGGATGGGTTTTTCAGGTAGGTGATAAAGGTTTTGCTGCTTTTTTTCTGCGGTTAGATTAATCTAAATTTTACTGTTAGAACATTTAGCCTACAGATTTAATAGAATGTTGAATACATGAAGAACTGCTAAGTTTAAATTTAAGAAACTGCATTTTTGCAGTTTTTAACTGTGAACAAATTATAATGTAAATAAACGTATTAAGCCTACCACTCACAGTAGCGGACTTAGGACGAGTCTTCTGGATATTGACCTGATTACGGCTTGGTTTTGGTGCGCCATCTAATGATGATATCTTGATTTCAAATATGCAGTTGTTTAGACATAGACGGATGATGCAGCCAACTGTGTAATTTGGGATTTATTATTGTGACTTTTCGATTACCTATTGCGTTGTTTTAATCGCGTTAAAAATGCCTGCAAACGATTAATTTAAGCGTACGACGTACACACGTGACCAGTTGCTCAACCTAAGTGCACTGGGACCGATTTATAGCAGCGCGTTCGTACACGTCGTGGTCGCAGAGGCGGGCAACACCGAAGACCGGCCACAGTGTACACCGAATCTGGCTCTTCGGGTGTCCTTATCTTCTCGGGCATCGTCCAGTCAGACCACCGCGGATTCAGACCCACGCAGCTAACACCAGTGCTGCCCCTGCACAACACAGAGAGCCGGTTGTTATGGTCACCGGCATGTTGATCCTGGTTGTCAGCGCGATTCTGGTGAAAGTTAACGGTAACGAAAATGTTCGTTAACGAAAATAAAATGATTTCGTTAACGATAACCAAATTGTACCTAAAAAATCATTAACTATAGGCCTAACTGTAACGAAAATAACACTAACGAAATTCCATGGTTATTCTTACCTGGCGAAAATCCTAGCTAAGCTACCGTGATAATGTATATAATTGGGTAATAGCTTTTTTGGACGGACGTCAAACTCAGCACTGCACCAAATTTCAGGCAGAAATGTCAGCATACATAGAAATAAGCGCCAGCATCATCCAGGGATCGGGCATGGGACACATCAACTTTATTACAGCGATCTCCAGTCTTACGCCTCTCCACCCCTCAAACCGCATCCATAAGTATGCAGACGACTGCTACCTCATAATACATTCTTCCAATAGTGCATCGGTACCTCTAGAACTGGACCATGTCGCTGCAGAGTGCAACCTAAAAATCAATCGTAATAAATCCAGTGAAATGTTGATTAGCCGACCACGTGGAGACCGGGACCAGTCTGATTCCACCCCCTCTCCCCGAGGTTACGCCGGGGCTAGAAAGGTTACCGGCATGGTGATCCTGGGCGTCACTGTCTCGGATAGCCTAGGTCTCGAAGTACAGCGCATATGTTGCCGGGTGCGCCAATCCCTATATGCATTGCGCACTGTGGACCATGGCCGACGTGGCCCTGACCTGCATGATATGGCGCGGGCCACAACACTCGCGAGCATGCTGTACGTCTCCTCCGCCTGGTGGGGCTTTATTTGCCAGGGTGAACGGGACCGGCTCCAGTCCGTTATGCACCGACTTATCAAATATCATTACCTTCCTGAAAACACTCCCTCCTTTGAACAGCTATGCGTCAGGGCAGATTCCAGCCACTTCGCCGCAGTCCTAGCGGTTGGGGGTCATGTGCTACATGAGCTGCTCCCGTGGGTCAAGGCTGCCCCTTGCCAACTGCGCATTCGGGTTCATAATCGCACAATCTCTTCGGCTGAGGAAAACTTTCATCATAAGGATGCTATATCAGATTTCAGGATACTATGAGGACTGCTTTAACGATGTTTGATCACAACCATGATGTCTGATCGTATACCATGTAGGCCTATGTAAACCAAAATGCGGATAGCAATTGGTATATTAAAGAATATTCTTATCTGATCTGATCTTATCTTATATCCAGTGGCGGCGATCTTGTTTGAGAGGTGAGGGGGGGGGACATTTGGGAACTGATGTGGTCAAAAAAGAGTTTTCAAATGATCTGGTCAAAAAAGAGGCCGAAAAAATTTTTCGAAAAATTTTATGCCCGAGTACGAAAAATGTGATGACCTTTTTTTGGTGTTTCTTCAAAATTTGGGGGGTCCGATGTATGGCGTGTCCCCTCCACTGTTAAAGGTGGGGGTCTTGTCCCCCTCGACCCTCCCGGGATCGCCGCCCATGCTTATATATTATTGGGACCTATGGGCAAAATTTCCACGAAGCCTACAAGTTTGCATCGATGACGCTTCTTTTGCACTTACAATTAAGTTTGCATGCTATTTTTTTATCATAATAATGATTGGTTACAATTTTAGTACAACAGGCTATTGAAAGCTAAAAACTTCCATGCCAGGTAAGTTAGAAATAATGCGCTAAAATATATTAAATAGTTGAACATTTTAATGTCCTTGGGGTTCCTAGGGTTGGCTTACGATCAGTTGCATCTGGTTATGCGTGGAAACTGTGATAAACAAAGCCATGATCATAGTGTAACAATATTATTTTATTTACAAAAATACGACATTGGCATAATAAACAGAGCTATGTTTAATCTGTTATTAAATATCTGCAGGACTAAAGCTACCTATGACATTTACCCAAAATCAGAAACCGAGTAATATGCTCATCAAATAGGCCTTTCTGCAGGACTAAGACTACTTATTTGAGTCTTGAGTCTATGTAAACGTATAAAATGTTAAGAATGTTAAACGTTAAATGTTAAATGTTAAGAATGTTCCACAGAACAATCATCGAAATGTTTTAAAATCTGTAAATATATAACCACTGTAAGCAAACAGCCAATCGATTGCTAGCGTTGGTTTTAGTGTTTGTACATCACGAAATATAGTCGTCCACGCGTAAGCTATTCACTGTCAGATTCTCCAGTACAAGGACCTATTTGATTTGGGGATGTTCACATCAATGATATGCCATCATAAGTTTTGTTGTTCCGCCTCCATTCAGTTCCAGTAATTGTCATTGCAATCAAATGCATTTAAAGAAAATTATCCTCTAAAATAATAATTTGTAGGCCTACATTTCACCATCCCTAGCTGACCCTTTTAGCAAGACTCAAAATCAAAATGATAATCATGGAACTACATTCCAGGTAGCTGTGTTTGACGAGGTGCGATCTTGCAAGTAGATTTGTAAGGATCACACTTCAGCTCCTTTTTAGTTTTCGCTCCCTCCAGGCACAGAAAGCAGAAGAAGTGATCGCAGTCTTTGCAATGCATCTGAGTGCAATGGTATAAGTATTCAATCAACATACCACATTTTGGACAACCACGCACAGACGGAGCATCGAATTTGTCAAGAATCATCTTTTTAGGACAGTTTGCCAATATCGCAACTCTACTGTCAATCCCGTGACATTGTGTGTTTCCGCACGTAGTTCCGTTTCCACCCTTCCAGGTGCCAAGACACTTCCAGCAAAACATATACGGAACTCCTTGTTTATTGCTGCAGACAAGACACTGCACGCAGTTGTTGGTTTTCTCCTTTCTGCTGCAGTGTATGTCGCATCCGGGACATCTCCGGATGCCTTCCTCCTCTCTCTTCATGAAGTTTTCAGATATTCTTTTCTCAAACTCTTGCATCTGCGAAGGTGTCAAGCAGGCCACGTGTCTTACTAGGAAGTATTGCCATTCCGCGTTGCAGCTCGGATCAGGACAGACGAATATATACTTACCACTATTCAGAACCTCTGTGCAATATTCGGTCATAGATGCTGGCCCTAAAATGTGAGACACGTTGAAAGCATAACATTCTGATAAGAAGTGATCTTACAATATTGAAAAAGACATCACCCTTATAAAACACAGAGAAACAACAGTGACTTATTTGATATCAGTGTTTCAATATTATTGTCATTAGGGAGAAGCAGTATTTTGCCAAAGTTTTTTGCACCAGGAATGAGAAAATCAAACATTGTTTATGAGACCTACAGGACCCACGAACAGCTTTTTTTTTAAATCATTGAATTAGTTTAGGCCTATTTATTAGTTCCGTCACAGTTATGACGCATGCCAAAGCCAACAAAGATGAACAAATGGCTATGGCAAATGGGAAAGCACAAAATCTTCTACAAAAGGTAGGCTAGTAGCAATTTTCTAAACCCGTATTGACAACTTTAATTATTGTAGGCCTATGGATAATTATTCAACGGGCAGATATCTTAATAATAATATAGAACTCTGAAAATAGCCATGTCAGAGTAGACTATAGACTCACGGGTTCATTGCTATAGTCAAATACAGAGACCAGGGAACCCGCAGCTCGACAAAAAGATGAGAAAATAGATGAGAAGAGACACAAGCCTGTACACTTCATAGAAAGCCTGCATATTACCAATTACGTGACCACAAGGCATCTTTGCACGCTTGCTATTGGGGTCGTCATCGAGAGTTATCATATCTGGTTCTGTTGTCGTTATCTCAATTAATCCATCCAATGGTTGCAGTTTAGACTTCTTCCTCTTCTGTATCATCCCTTGTGTATGATCACCTGGTTTTATTAAAACCAAACAAGAAGTTATTCAACAAGTGATCTAGCATTGATTTAAATGTATGTACAGGGTGGGCCAAACAATAACGCCTACAGCTTTTGCTAATATTTCGGTCAAAAGTAAGAATTTTTAAATCAAGTTTTAATGGCCTAAAATTAATTCACATTTGCGTATAACAGCCAAATTTCACCAAAATATTTCAAACAGAGCCAAATTTATATCACTTTTACTGAGTCCACCCACTGATTTTGATAGCCCAAAACATAAAAAAGTAACAGAAAACGATTTTATTAAGTCACATCTCAAATAATTGATAATATTTCGGCCAAAAGTAAGAATTATAAATCATTAAATGTAATTATTATTATTATTATTATTATTATTATTATTATTATTATTATTATTATTATTATTATTATTATTATTATTATTATTGTTTAGGAAAAGAAACGGGACACCAGCATAGTTGCACGTCACTGTGACGTCATTTAGCAAGAGGACGATCAGTTTGGTAGATGAACAATTTTCCGGATTAATCATTCTAAAAATTCAAATTTGGCAAGGTGTCAATGACAGACTAAATGCGTATGCAGACACTTATTTGCTCACACGAATAAGGCAACATTGGTAATCATTTCAGTTATCGGCGAATTTCAGCAGAGTTGAACATCAGCCGAACGTCTCTCAGTAGAATTGCCAGAGAAGACCTCAACCTCACCGCTTTTGATCTCCTTTCAGTGCTCGAAATGGACCGGAACGCACCGGAACGCCGTTCCGGTTCGTCATCGTTCCGTTCCGGTTCGTCAAATGAATTATTGTGGAAAATACTATGAAATTAACGTGAATGCTCCCATATCTTTGACTAGCGTTCCGTTTCGTAAAATTTTCCATTTCGAGCACTGTCTCTTTTAAAAGCAATTTAGCCTAATAGTACAAATACATTTCTGCGACCGTGTACGGTCCTAAATGGTCGGGGGGCGGGGGCTGGTTTTTGTATTGTATTGTATTGTATTGTATTGTATCTATAAATTTATAAAGCGCCTCTCGCTATGTCGTTGGTCAGCGTAGGCCTTCAGCAAGCACGAATACTCTACGGCAAGTTACGAAATACATGCATACAATAATGCTATCGGCATGGACAAATTAACATCATATTTTCTTTTATTTATTAATGAGCTACAAAAGCGGATAGTGCATTTAGGCACACATGAGTTATGTAGTATGTTAACTAGCCCCTTGATACTTGGCATAGTCAGAGCTTTTTTTAGCCGGAACGCGCCGGATCGGCGTTCCGGCACCTTTTTCAGGTACTAAAAAATAATTTATTTATTTTAATAATGAAAACAATAATTTAGTTATTTTAATTTAATTTAAGTGTTTTTGAACTGTTTTCAGTATTTATTGAGACCCCTCCCAACCCCCAATCCAATTTTTCTCGTGATTTTAGCCCGTCCATAATTGTTGCGTTCCGGAACCTTTTGTTTCGTTCCTGAACCTTATTTTCTAGAAAAAAAAGCACTGGGTATAGTAAACCAACCATAGGACGCCAGGTGTTTTGCAGATTCCGCTCTGCCTTCCCTGACGTATTCTTCCCTGACGTATTCTGTCCTTGTTGGAATTTCTTCCAAACTTACACGTGCACGTTCACGACTACGACTTCCACCCATTACTCTGTCTTTTGTGTCCAGTCCCAAGACCCTGTATGATGTATCCTTTCTTTGCTCAAATTTCGCTCTGCCTTTCCTGACGTATTCTGACCTTTTTGGAATTTCTTCCAAACTTACACGTGCACGTTCACGACTACTACTTCCACCCATTACTCTGTCGTTTATGTCCAGTCCAAAGAGCCTGTATGATGTACATGTATCTGTTCTTTGCTCAATTCTGAGAAGATACGACTCAAATCCTGAAAAAAGAAAGTCCCAAATATAGCAGCAGACGTCTGTATTAATTGCTGACTGAAGGACATAGGATGGGACACTGAATACGACATTTAAGCAATTACAGTAAAGTGAAAGAGATTTTCAAATGAGTTTGAAACTATGAAGAATAACATTTACTCATATTTTCAGCCAACAAACATGCACCATAACGAATATTTGAACTCAGACAACACGAATTCATGTATCAACTCAGTTGTAGGAAAATCTGAAAAACTTATGTTATATGTAATCAATGATAATAATCATTATTAGGTTAAATATGGTGTCCTATGCTTACGTAAAGCTAGGTTGGTAGACACAGCCTGAAGCTGCGATTAATAAGCTTGAAGCTGCTCCTAACAATTGCATGTAGGCCTATTGCGCATATTGTCAACATTCACAAAGCCTATGTGGTGATCTGTAAAATCGCGTTTTCTTTAAGGTTTAATAGAAATACATAATCTAGAGTGATAAGCCTACCTAAGCCACATCCTCCAGAAATAAGCTTACCTTCCAATGTTCTTAAACTGTAAGTTTAAAACGCATTCGCGTCTACTCTCAGACTATAGACGCTCAGCTGAAAATGAAAATAGAGCAACAAGAATGGGTTTTTTAGATAGGTCGTAACAGTTTTGCTTGTGTTTTCGTATAAATATAACTCTTAGAACATTTAGCCTACGGTTTTTATAAAATGTTGAATACTTCTAAGAACTGTTAAATATAAATAAGAAACTGCAACTTTGAAGTTTCTTAACAGTAAACATAGCATAATGCAAATGAACGTATTAGGCCTACCGCGCACACTAGCGGACTTTGGACTACTCTTCTGTAGGCCTATATTGACCTGATCACGGCTTGGTTTTGGTGTTGCAGCTATGATTTTTGCATTAGACACCGTCGTTATAGAAGTTACTAACTACAATTAAAATTACAATTTACTTTAAGGTTGATTAATATTTGCAGTTCGTTGCTTTCAAATACGCAGTTCTTTAGACATAACCAGGTAGTGCATCCACAGATAATGTCAGGATTTAACCAGATAGGTAGATGGGCTACAATCATCAAATTTGCTTATGTACTCACCAGGGCCGTAGTCAGGCCCGGGTTAACCATTGGAGCACACGGAGCACGTGCTCCGGGCCCCCCGACGACCAAGGGGCCCCCAAATATGAGTCGTTTTTTCTGCGTCTCAAAATGCAAATTGAATTCGCCTTTGGTGAAAAAATGGAATTCATTTTGATTAAAATGCGGCGACAATTCACATCAGGTCTACTCTGCACTCAGCCTAGAGTAATAGTGTGGCGTTCGCTTCGTCCGCTGGCGACCACGCGCCCTGTTGCAAGGCATCGGCTGGCAGGACAAAACGTGAAGGATTCGAACCCGGATCAGTGTGGGACCTAACTCTTGCCTCTACACCATCTGAATCCAGCGCTGCATATTTAATCGGTACCAAGGATGGGTCTCTACATATGTCAGCGTGTATGATTTGTTCGTTTGCCGCTGCAACAGCATTTTTGGCGGGAAAGTTCCCGCGGAAACGCCCAACTTCCCGCGCTGTGACACACTGTTTTCCAACTGCTCTTGGCGCCAGATAAACTTCTTCATTAAAGCACATATTTCAGACATCTCTTCTGCCAAGACAGCTGTCGAATTATCAGACATAATTGGATTTAATTTCAATTAATTTTTTTTAAAGAAATGAAATATGAAAATTAATGTCTGTACAGATCCGAAATTCAATGTCCGTAGATTAACTGACAGTTTGTCGGGTCTAATCCCCGATCTCGACAAAGTTCACAATTATCAATTCACAACTAGCGATATTTACAAATTACTAGTTATTCTTAGTAAAATCGAGTTCGATCCTATCTAAATTTCTTTTACAATCAAATTCAAATGTCTTCACTTTGTAACATTAAAACACGAATTAAGATATAAAATTGGTAACGATACTCAACCACCAGTACGTCAACATTCCACGTATCAAGATCTCTTCTTGTCACACGAAACGACACCAGAGATTCGAAACTTTGCTAACTTTAATCGCAAAGCGACGATTACACATGAAACAGTCATTCACCTAGCAGGTAAAAACAACACTGGCCTACACAGACTTGAACTATACACTAGCTCAAACTAAACTGGCACTAGTATCAACGCTGACACACACACACACACACACACACACACACACACACACACACACACACACACACACACACACACACACACACACACACACACACACACACACACACACACACACACACACACACACACACACACACACACACACACACACACACACACACACACACACACACACACACACACACACACACACACACACACACACACACACACACACACACACACACACACACACACACACACACACACACACACACACACACACACACACACACACACACACACACACACAAGCGCAAACGTGACACTGGAGCGCAAATAGCGAGGCTCTGGTCTTTTATAACAAATTCCATTCGCGCCTAAAGTTTCCTCCAATATCCAGCCAATCAGAAGACTCAATCCCGTCTGGCGCGCATGACTAACTACCGCGCTCGTTCAGCATTGGTGCGTTATTAATAGAATTAATTATATGCGACGCCATGCAAATGTCTATGTTCGCCTGGCCAGTATTTATGTGGCGCTGTGCAAATGTCAATACAATTAAAACTGACGTTCGTTGCAATAGTAATGATAATAGTAATATCGGGGCTCTAGATATTTTAATTATTGTAGCTGCTCTGCCTCCGCTCTTGATCTGTCCCCCTGGAAATCGGACTCGAACTCTTTCGGACTACTCTTTGGAAAAACCCCTCTGATTTGATTTGGCCTTCTGGAAACCGGACTCGGACTTCTCTTTGATTGCTCACTGGAAACACCCTCTGATTTGACGTAGCGCTCGTGAATACGCTAGTGCCCCGCGCTCGGCCTTCGAGTGGCGCTTTAGAAGTTTGGAAATTACGATTATGATCACAAGTTATCCCTATGGTTAAGTCATCATCTTGTTGACATCTTCTACCGACTTGTTCGTAACTAACTAATGGTTTCATTCTGTAAAATACAAAGTAGTCCTACTATTCTATTTTGTAATTTTCTGATACTTTTCAAAAGTATTGTAATATTGTATTTTCAAGATAGGCCTATATCTGTCACCTGTGTCAGTCTGTTATATTTTATTTATGCAAAATAGACTACTTTTGCAAATATAAATTACGTTGCATAACAGTGAAATACAAACTTAAAATAGCCATAGATAAATTTTAGTGTTTTGCATTTCTTATAACTTTGCTATTTATCTGATTCATTCAATTCTGTTCACACAATTTGACCCTACAGTTTGAACTAGTTAATTGTGAGTCTTATGTGAGTTGAACTTAAAGTGCTTATATTATCATTGTGATGCAGTGACAGGGCCGCTGTTACCTGCTGCCTGTGTCCATAACCCGCTTGCGCGTTTGTTGACAGTTTGCTGATGAAAATACTAGTGTAAAATAATTTGACAATCCATTTACTGACTTTTGCCCTGAGCTGTTGCTCTGTAATAATACGAATATGTGTGAGTAAAATTCATGTGCTTACTATTACTGTTGAATTTGTTGCTGATTTGAAATCTGAGCAGATTTGAATATTACTAAATTAAGGGAAGGGGAAGGGAGGAGGGTAGGGAGAGGTAGGGAGGGGAGGAGAAAGGGAAGAGAGGAGCAGGAAAGGGACGGAGGGCCCCAACATGGCAGAGTGTTCCAGGGCCCCGGGGTCTTTAAACACGGGCCTGGCCGTAGTGGTAAAATTAGAGGTGAGTATACGCTACCAAGCAACAACGGATGAAAGGTTCAGTGCTGTGAATGAAGTCTGTGGAACAACACGCAATCCGGCGTTAACGCCAAGTAAACACAAGTGGCTTGGTGTTTAATACATAGACGGCCACCGATCAAGACTATCAATTAGGTTAAACTTCACTGCGCCGACGTCAATCTTGTTATTATGTAAATATATACAAAATGTTAATACATCAAACCTTGTTTTTAATAGAAAATTGCTCAGTATGTTCAGTTTAGTACATTATATACTTGCAGATGGTAGTAAATGGAATTTTAGATCATCGATATTTAAACTCATTTGTTACAAAAAAATGAAGTTTAATTTGATTAAGTTTAACATTTCTGAAACATCAGTTCGCATCTTACAGCTTATCAGCACATTTTAATTCTAGAATAGGCCTATTTTAAATATAAGAGTAGTTGCGTAAATAAGCCGAATAGGCCTATTGCTTGTGTTACCTTATTGTAAGTACAGCAATTGTGTGAATGTCTCTTGGGAGGTAATACTTCTTAGTACGTATAGGTCTACAGGAGAAGGAGACGAGTTGACAATAAATTAAGTTAACAGAGGTTGATATTCTGATGACCAGGTAGTCGCGCATAGGGGTTGCATCAGTTTCTTCATAGGCAACTGTTGGGAAAAAAGAAAATGTTCAATTAGATGCACTTCATTCATTCTTTTATCCGTTCATTCGTTCATTCATGTATTCATCTAGAAGCACTTATATAGCACCTGCACTATGTAAACCTTTAATAAATTAAAAAAATTGTATGGACGTCCATATATACCGTACCATAAGTGGTAGGTCTAATTATTATCTATTTCGATTAAACAGAAGCAATACAACGTAGTACAATTTTATTTAAAACCTACCTTACGCACATAGGTTAACATAATTTATGGGATATTAAAACATCCGTGTCTAAACAAAGTACTCCCTATATAATTATGCAGATACTGGGAGGTTAATGGTCAAAGCGTCTTTTATTCAGGCAGGATTAATTAGTACAAGGTTAGTAAAATCGTTGAATGTTTAAACGGTATAAAGTCGTTGAGATGCTGTGGTCGATATTGCGCATCAGAAACAACGCGATATTGCGCATCAGAAACAACGGAACCATGCTGCCCCCTCTACGCACGTATAGCCATTTGCACACATAGGCCTACTACAGAGGCGCCCGCAGCGTGACGCACTGGGCGCACGTGCGTCCACCCACCAAATCAAATCCATACAAGGAATAGGCTTCGCATCGATATTTTTGAAAGCAGTTGAATCACCTAGGTACATAAGATGCAAAACAGAACACTCTTAAATTATGTTTAGGCCTAATCAAGAGCGGAAATAAATGCTCACAGAAAACAGTATTTTGTTAAACGACAATACGGCAAGTTAAAGCTCTTAAACGTTATCTAAATCAATTTTTTTGTTGTGCGTCCAATTTTTTTAGCCAGCGGGCGCCTCTGCATAGATACACAAAGTAGTGTTGAGGTGAGCATAGGCATTGTGAAATATTGGTCAAAATGGCGGTGACGCCGCTACACAAAGGAGAGCGTCTCGTGGCAGATTAAAAATTAACCTGAGGCGTTTTAGATGTAGAGTGTCCAGGTCTAAAATCATGTTGAAATGGGTACAGAATATTCCTGCTTACAATTATATAGTTTTTGAAACATTACATTTTTCGAAAAGTTAGAGAAATAAGGTAATAGGCCTACCTTTCTTTGAAATGCTGATAATAGAAATGCTAAGGTCATCTAAATCGAATGATGGCTGACCAAAATGCCACTTGGAATATAATTATACACTATGACGAAAACAGCGCCGAACAGATGCCCCAACTACACCACTGCTCGTACTCTGATAGTACCAGTCCTAAACCTGGATGAAAGAGGAGGGAGGGCGTCGACGCCAATCATTCAAATTTTAACACAGCGTCGCCATACAGCAACTAACCTATAAACCATCCAACTATTCAAGCAATCAGCCAACCAATCAATCAATCAATCTGTCAATCAACCATTCGAACAACCAATCAATAAACCAACTAGTCAACCATTCTACAAATCAACCAACCAACTAATAAACTAATCAAATAATCAACCAGCCAATCAAAGAACCAACCAACCCATCATCCAACCAATCAATCAACCAATCAAAAAATCAATCAACCAACCAACGAATCAGCCATTCAACCAACCGATCAACCAGTTATCCCACCAATTATCCAGCCAATCAACCATCCAACAGAAGCCCTTTTCTGTCTATCGTAGCAGCGTCAGTTGTCTCTTTTTCCGCTGCTGCTGTTGCTGCTGTCAATGGAGACGTCTCAATGCGATGATTGTGGGGTCATCGACTCATTATCGATTCTTTTCAGCTGATCAAAAGCATTCGATTTTCAATATCGCTGACATGGCGACAAATATCGAAGATGAAATGAATCTGTCTCTTTGGCACAAAGATTTCGTCAACGGAAATTCAGGTGGTTCTGTGACAGACGGTTCTCTCTCGTCGACCATTCACAATTCATTCATCAGTCATTCAAAGCATTCATCACCCATTCAGTGTCTACAAAAGGAATAGCTTACATTCGATTGCAATTCACCAGTTTTCATTCACGTGCAATTCACCGGTCATTCCTCAGCCATTCAAATCCATTCAACGTACACCGAGAGTCTACAATAGAGCCAACTTTATTCAACAAATAATAATTGAAACTTTTAATTCTGATAAGTAATTCACTTTAAATGGCATATTAACCACTGTACACACAAACTTAGGATAAGCTGTCCTTTAAAATTAGCAGCGCATACCAGCCCCGCTCACCTAGCAACACCTATTCAATTTCTGAGGACCCAGAGTTTCCTATTCAGCCAAGAATTGACAAATGACTATATTAACAACATGAAACTGATACACATCACGATTTTGTATCGGAAATGAAAGCTTTGAACGGTCAGAAAAGTTTCAAAGACTCAAGTTTTTCAAACAGCAACGGCATTTTAACGCAGGTGAAATTAAATTATTGGTGAAATGATTTCCCTGAAAGCTTTGGCAGCTAGAGTGCATTAATCGACAAATGCAAGTCTAATAAATACCATAATAAATGACGATACATTTAAAATAATTAGACATCTAAATTATTCAGAAATGTACTATTTGTTTGAAATTCATGCAGTTGGGTCAATTGATTTTAGCCTAATGGATTCAATTTTCACATGATTGATGCAGAAATTGGTGGTGACCCTCTGTTCCGGCTCGGTTCCAGAATGACATCAGAATCGTTTCGATGCTAAACTTCAACTTCAAAGAGACAAAGAGACGAAATTATAAGTGAAGCGATGATCAGTGATTATTGTCTACATCTCGACTGCTTTTTTAAACAATGATTATTACGAGTATGGTCTACTATGTTTGAAATTATTAATTTTTATAAAGCAATTAGTACGCACAGTAATATAGACCTTTATGTTCAGTAGGCTTTATAAAAGAAATTAATCGGCTAGCATACTTTGAGCAGGTTGCTTCATTTGTTTTTGCTATTTCCTGTGGCTGTAGAGGTGATGATGGCTCTGTTTTTCGACTTGATTCCACAATAACGTCCGAATCACGTTCACTAGTGTATGAATATATTTTAAGAAACAATTATTGGCATTCTGTTTTGTCGTCGAAGCGGAGAGGCTAAGAAAATTGTAGAAACATATCACAGACAAAGAGAAAGATGATACAGAGTAAACAATTAATTGGCTTACATCTGCATTTTTGATGGAAGCTGCAATTGACTGCAGTCTTTTAGCGGCAACTCAAAGCTTGTTAATTCAGCAACCACCTAATACCTTTACTTTTAATTTTCTGCCCTCAAATGACCCCTGCTGATCCAAGTTGCTTCTCATATAAGTTGGAACTCTAACACTAAATTCAATTATTATTAATATTGTTATTTTTCCCCGAGGTACACATGACCTGTCAGGAATACAAAAATTAGGGGAGCGTTGTTGTCGATTGGCTACTTTTCGAAGATGGTTTTGGTCAGATGATGGTTTATTATTATCTCTATTACTACTAGAACTACTAGGCCTGCTTCCACTAATAAAAACAAGACAATTTTTCAAAGTGATCATTTACATACGAGAGGATGTAGAGAAAATGAACCTGAGTATGAGTATAAGAGAGGCAATAGAAAAAATCAGAAACAGAGAAACTTGGAGACGTCAAGTTGAGGACTCATCGTCGGCCCCGGCCTGACGGAACAGAAACAAAGAAGAGAAGAAGAAGAAGGTCATTCATACGTGATGGCAAGCGCAGGAATTCTCTGCCGTAGCCAAATAAATATAGAAACAGTATGGCTTTGACCGTGCTCATTTTGCAATGAATTGATCAGATGAGATCCTTCATCATCGCTGCCCATTTGATTTCGTATCACGCCATTTTAGGTCCGATAGACAGACCGTACAAACCCGAGATTGAATCAACCACCATCGGCATGGGAACCGGCATTCGCGCGTCCAGAGGAGCCTTGTATGTAGTCTGTACTTAAGGATGTTCACATTGCATCAATGTAGGCCTAAGCAAATACACCGGAACTAAAATAACTAATGTTATAATATTCCTACAGCATAGACGACACATTGGTAAGAGAATCAGACATGCAGCATTGAATATCGTTGGCATCTTGGTGTATATGGGCTCTCAAAGTAGTGATGAGGTTAGTCAGCTTGGCCGTATACACTCAGTGTGCAAAGAAGCTGCTAGGATACTGCGTCATGTGGGTGGTGCTGGTGTCCAGACCAAGCAGTCTGAATAGATGGTAATTATCGTTGGCAGTCTATGCAGAAAGGGGTGAAACAGTAAATGGACCGTCCTTCGATTTCAAAAGAATTTCCAAAACTAATTGCTGTCAAAGCTGTTGTATCTACTATACCCCGTGATCGATCGAGTCGAACTGCAACGATCGACTTGACTCGGCCGACGATCGACTCGATCGACTTTGTCGACTAGTCGACCTCTCGTCGACTCGATCGACCTGGAAAATAAACGATCGACTTGGTCGACTTTGACTGTATCTCTTGGCCAGGGGCCGGGAACCATGGCGCCAAAGGTGCCAATGCTCACACAAGTTTTGGCTCTGTAGCGCCGAGGCAGAAGCATGCTCACACAACTTTTGGTTGGCGCTTTGTATTTGATGCTTGCTAAAGTAGTTAGACTTAATGTGCTTTAGACGCGTTTCATTTCATGAGTATGTAGGCCAAGTATAATCAACTTTTCCACTGATTGTAAAAAATTACAAAATATTCTTATTGGTTATATCGGATATAATGTAATATTCCATCCATCTTTGGTCTGTAGCCTACTTGGCCGAGGCTAACTCACGCAACTTTAAACACTTTCCGAGCCACTGCTCTTGACCAAAGTCGAAGCATTCAGTCCCGTCCTAACATAGGCCTAGGCCTACAAACATTCGAACGTTTTGAGATCGTCGTTACTGACTAGGATACAGAGCTGAAATTTCCTTAAACTAGCGCATTTTTAACATATCTTAATCTTTCCATTTTCACCGTAAAACTGTGAAAAAAGTATCTGCAGCTTCCACTATACGAAATCACCAAAAGGCTCATAGTTTGCACTGAACTTCAAATCAGGTTAATACGGTAGTTGTGCGTTTACAAAGAATTACGTCGTCACATCATGTAACCGCAAAATAGTAAGAAAATATTTCATAGTCGAGTCGAGTCGAGGAAACAACGATCGACTCGACTTGTCAAAACATATGATCGACTCGACTTGCAAGTCGATCGAGTCGAAGATTTTTCGACTGACTCGACTTGGTCGAGTTTCGATCGACTGACTCGATCGATCACAGGGTATAGTATCTAGCCTACAACTGCCTATAACACCGTGTCGGTGAATAAAACAATAACCTTTTGGTTTTCTAGCGCCAACAGCCATTTAATTAGCACTACAAATGCCTGTAATACTGCCTCACTGAACACAATAACTTTTAAATTTCCTAGCCGGGCTAGTCCCAACGGTTCTAGGACTTTTCGCCCCCGGAAGATTCGCCCCCGGAAGATTCGCCCCCGACATTTCGCCCCCCGGAAGTTTCGCCCCCGTCGATCCAGCTTCTTATCTTAGTTACATTTTCATCATAGATCCAGTTTCTAGTCTTCTAGTTACATTTTCATCGCTAATCCAGCTTCTAGTCTTAGTTACATTTTCATCATGGATCTCGGAGGCAAAACTTCATCGGGGGCGAATCTTCCCGGGGGCGAAATGTCGGGGGCGAATCTTCCGGGGGCGAATCTTCCGGGGGCGAAACTTCCGTATCCCAGTCCCAACGGCCATTTAATTACACATAATATCGTAGTATAGGCCTAGTTGTAGCTTAAATGAAAATCCTGTTCAAATACTGTAAACCGTCATTCTGACATGATATGCCTTTTGATCCTGACAAAACAACAGCAAAAAAACTTATATCAATGCTGCAATTTGAGCAAGTCACCATCAGAAATTATAAAGAAAAAATTTGAAAGAAAAATAATTAAAAATTAATATAAGGAACTGAAATTAATCAAAATGCCATGAAAATTAACTTTGGAGTGAACCTTGTAATTCCTAGGATCATTGTTTCTGTCAAAAGTCTGCAACATGTGATTTCTTACAAACGAAAATAGAAAGTAATTTCTAACTGTTTGATGCCTCTGAAGCCCTGACTAAAACAGCATAGGTCAATAAGTAATTCATCCCGTGGAGCATGGCCATGATGGAAGCAGTGCTCTCTAAATTCCTGTTCCATTAAAAAAAATTCGCTGAATATCCCATATCCATAAGGTTATGTCATAAACGGTCCTCATCCTCAATTGAAAGATGCTTTCACCAGTCACAACCTTCATGAACAGATCGTAAACTTCGCTGATAATAGACAAGTCCCCTGAGGTAATGCCTGTGTCATTTAATGAGGCTGATCTGATATTAAGGTTGCAAATTCCCTCTACGAATCAGATACCTTAACTCTAGTATGCCATCTTAGGTGCATGGTAAGTCTGTCTTTCCTGCTAAAAGCTTTACTGCATAAATGGCATATGTATGGCTTTTCTCCTGTGTGCGCTCTCATGTGTATTGTTAGACTGCTGGACTGGGTGAATAGTTTCATACATAAGTGGCACATATATCGTTTTCCTTCAGTATGAGTTTTCACGTGACGATACAGAATAGTACCCATAGCAAATGATTTCTGACATAACTGGCACATGTAGGGCTTGTCTCCAGTATGAGCTATCATATGACGATTGAGAGTATTACCTACGGCAAAAGATTTCGGACATAGCTGGCATTTGTATGGTTTTTCTCCAGTATGGGTTCTCATGTGACGACTCAGGTTACTGCTGTCGGCAAAACCCTTCATACATAGCTGGCATCTGTATGGCCTTTCTCCAGTATGGGTTCTCAAGTGATGATTCAGGTTACCACTTTGGGCAAACACATTCTGACATAACTGACATTTGTATGGTTTTTGTCCAGTATGGGTTCTCATATGACGATTCAGAGTTATACCTTCGGCAAACGATTTCGGACAGAGCTGGCATTTGTATTTTTTTTCTTCAGTATGAGTTCTCATGTGACGATTCAGGTTAGTATTTTTGGTAAACACTTTATGACATAACTGACATTTGTATGGTTTTTCTCCAGTATGGGTTCTCTTATGATGATAGAGAATACTACTTAGAGCAAAAGTTTTCTGACATAACTGGCACATGTATGGTTTTTCTCCAGTATGGGTTCTCATGTGACAATTCAGGCCACTACTTCTGGCAAACATATTCTGACATAAGTGACATTTGTATGGTTTTTCTCCAGTATGGGTTCTCATGTGTTTTTTCAGTGTACTACCTTCAGCAAACGATTTCTGACATAAGTGACATTTGTATGGTTTTTCTCCAGTATGGGTTCTCACGTGCTTCTTCACAGTACTGACTTCAGCAAATGATTTCTGACATAACTGACATTTGTATGGTTTTTCTCCAGTATGGGTTCTCATGTGATTCTTTACAGTACTACCTTTGGCAAATGATTTCTGACATAACTGACATTTGTAAGGTTTTTCTCCAGTATGGGTTCTCACGTGCTTCTTCACAGTACTGACTTCAGCAAATGATTTCTGACATAGCTGATATTTGTATGGTTTTTCTCCAGTTCCGGTTCTCATGTGATTCTTCAGAGTATTACCTTTGGGAAATGATTTCTGACATAGCTGGCATATGTAGGGTTTTTCTTCTCTATTATGACTTTTCATGTGGCCTTTGTGAGGACAGTGCCCCGGAAATGATTTCAGACTTACATACATGTGTAGGGGGTTTCTCCGGTATAAAGTTTCATGTGTGACTTTATAAAACTAAATTTTCCGCAAATTACTTCAGGCATAAATTGACGTTTGACTGTTTTTTTTATACACTGTATGGGTTTTCATTTAGAACTATAATTATGTAAATGGGTTCTCACATAAATCGAATTTGTAGTTTTCTCCAATAATGGGTCCAATGTCTGCCCTTGCACTTCAATCCTCTGTTAATGACTACAAGGTTTCCTTTGTATGCGTTTTCATCTGTCTTTTCAGAGTAATATGGCATAGTCTTGCGTGACTTCTCTCCAGTGTTGGATCTCATTGTTGTTTAGTAAAATTGGTAAAAAGCAAATACAGAGTTATACGCATATTCTGTTTTTCTATAAGGTAGTGTAAACTTTATAAAGTGATCAACTGTGTCATGAAACGAATAATTATTTCTTCCCGGTGATGGCACTTCTTCTGTTATGGTACTCTAACAGAACAAATATGCCATGTAACATTTGAATTGAATTCTTTCACATACTTAAATAACCAAGTCACAATAACTTGCACTTGTTTCTAGTAAAATGTTTTCTTCCTGTATCCAGGGTCTGAGAGGTCTATCTGAAATAAAAAGGAATTACGATCCCTGATGACGAATAGGCCTAGCTAAAGGTAGGATGTTGAGGCCGATCGTGAGTTGCGAAATTTTCTGCTCAGTTGTGAGTACATTCTAAGAACTTAAGATGTTGATAGGTCTGTACAAACTGATTCATTATAGAACGAAAACTGGGTTGTCAACGGTCGATTTGAAATCTTACCTTATAGAATGTCGCAAAAATTAATGACGTCAATAACTTTTACTCTATGCATAAACACGGAGATTTTATTGTGTGTAAGAGGTGTCAAATTCGTCTCAAACCAACACTGCACTAGTCATCTGATGTTTACCATATGCGTCGTTCTTTAATTTCTAAACTTTTGCGAGTAATTAACCTATAGGGCCTATAATTGTGGTCTTCTTAGTTTATCAGATGTGGGTTAAAATTGCAAATGATACGAGGTTTGAAGAAGATGACAACGCAGGAGGATAAGTTCACGCAAAAATTTGTTTCAATGAGGCCTAACGTGAAAAAAATTTAAAAAATAATCTCAGCACTTCTTCAGTGTCACTGTGACTAGGCTATATGCTTAGGGTATCAGTCTCTGTACCCACTGGGTAAATTCGCTATGGTTGCCAAAATATAAGATGAGACCGGTCGATAATCAAATGCGATATTTTTGCTGTCACAAAAATAATAGCCTGTAGGCCTACGGAAGACAAGAATCCAAGAAAAAGAGGTTTATGCGATCAAGCGTTAACCGGAAGAGCGTTCCAGAGTCTAGGGCGGCTATAGAACTTACTGAAAGGGCGCTTCTAAAAAGAGCTGTTTTTGTCATTTGCCTCCAAATTCCTCACGATCTTGTCATCTATTTATCTGGCTCAACTGTAATCAGCAAAACGTTATATCTTCGTATCTACCTATATGACTTTATGTATGTCTCTCTCACTTTATCTTTTTATCTATCTGCCTAATTCCATTCCTGCGCCACCACACAACCGCCATCATCACCGATTACCAATGTAGCACACTGCTGTCTCCTCTGCTGGACCACCCCGGACTATGACCTGGCATCGGAACGGTGAAGGCGGACATGGCTATAGGGGACTTGACTTGATATAGCGCCGGTGAATAAGCTGGTCTGCCTGACGTGGCTTTTGCCAGCTTCAGTCTGGAGTCGGGAGAACCCAATTACGAACGCGGGGTCGCAAATCATAACCAGTGTGTTTAAGAGGGAGTAATATCGCATGAAGCACATGAGTAGGACACTAAGGACGGCCGTGAAAAGCTTAGAATCAGTAGTTCGGATCAATTGATCGAAACTGGGATAGTCTGCATTTCCCATCCAAATAGAAGCAGATTACTCAAAACCTGAGAAATTTAAAAAAATGAACATTCTATAGGTAATACCAAACTGGCGATGAAATTCCACTACATGAGAGCCGCAGTGAATGGAAGGAGACTTTTGCCGAGACCTCCTCGCGGTTGTCTCTGGGCATGCAGTTTAACCAGCCGGTTGACTGCATGGCAAACTCTGACAGCAGCAAATCATTGTTCTCTGTATTTTCTATATACATGTAGTGTCATTTAATAGCTGATTATCAAGCTATTTCTTATTACAGGTTTCTTAGTTGGGGCCAGGCTAGACAAAGTGTAAGTTGACTTGGACTTTACTCAGAGAAGGTTGCTGTGACCCTACGTTAGTGAATACAGAATAGAAATGTTTCAAACAATTGTTTCGGTTGACTCTGCATGCGTTAGAGGACAACACTACAAACAACAGTAAAACGTGTGTGAGAAAGGGCATTGTGGCAGAATTTTCATTGCTGCACCTAAATTGGAGTTCATGGGGTCATCGAGTGCATTGCAAATGATAGGGGAGTTTCTTACGTCGACAACATAAGACGTCCTATGTTAAGAGATAGGGTGACTTTTCGACGTCGACACCGTGAGACGTCCTATGGGAAGCTTTGTACTTTGAAGCTTCGCGTAATCGTAATGGAATATGAAAATCGTCGTCATCTCCGTCATCAGGAGCATCGGTATCATCGTTGTCGTTATCATGATCATCATCATGATCATAATTATTACGATCATAATTATTATGAAGATGATGATCATCATCGTCATCGTCATCGTCATATGGCACCAATCAACCATCAAGAACTTCATCATTTTCGTCAACATCATTTGCATCGTTATCATTTTCTTCACTCGTCATATACGGTCTTGGTCGTCATCATCACGTTTTTACATGAGACTGATAGGACATAAGATACTAGCTATTTATATATCGCCTCTACCCGACGATGGTAACTTTTGTAAACCACAGAAGGAGAAGGTAAGCACCGTAAGCTTATACACCACCACGAGCCGAAGTGCATCTGGAATTTATGCAACGCCTTTCTTTCAAATGCTGATAATAGAAATGCTAAGGTCATCTAAATCGAATGATGCCTGACCAAAATGCCGTTTGAAAGACACATTATGACAAGAACAGCGCTGAACAGACAGAGGCAACGATCTTGTTTGACATGTGGGGCAGTGATATTTTACTTCTAAAAATAATTCCTAATTCAATTCTAATTCAGTTCTGAGCTCTTGAATTTTACTTCTAATTCTAATTTTAATTCACAAATAATTTTACTTCTAATTCCTATTTTAGTTCTCAAATAATTTTACTTCTTATTTTAGTTTTCCAAATAATTATTAATTTCCGTGCTGTAAAAGTACACATGCAACGCTTGCAGAGAGAAGCACACCAAACCTGTTTCGAGAAAGGAAAAACTGTTTGAAGTAAAATAAGGGGTGAAGCTGTAGTCTAACAATGCTGGTAATTTGAATTTTGAGTCGAGTGGTTATCATTAATACGAAACGAAGAATTATCTAGTATCAGCGAAACTGGGTAGGCCCTACTGTGTGGACAACCATATCCAAAACGCTGTGCAGTCGCTGATGGAATTCATTCGAGTCAGTCGGCAAGATCTAATGCTCTTAGGCTATGCCAGCGCGTTGCCATTCATCTATCCCCTTCCAAGACTTATATTGCTTGTATTTCTCTAGCTAGTGCTGTCCCACAAATTCCATCATTTTCCCCGTTTAGCACTTGGCATGTAGATCTGCCTGCACATGTAGTTTCGTCGAAATGATAAACCCAAAATTGGGCTATGTCGCTTCCTTCCGGACAACATTCTCGATGAACTAGTAATTTTATAATATAACGATCAAGCCCGAAATAAAATGGCGTATGAAATTGTGGTTGATGGTACGCAATTAAGTGGGGACAATTATTAGACAACGAAGACCAAAGATAATAGAAATGGTATGCGCAGCGTCTTCATCTCAGCCGAAGTGTTCCAATGGATTGTGTTTGGAGCGAGTGCAATTTTACCGGTACTCGCCTTCGTCTCAACTTCAGCGCCACAAGAAGTAAAATGATTTTACTTCTGAAAATAATTCCTAATTTCGTTCATAATTTTAGTTCGGCAAATAATTCCTAATTCAATTCTTAATTTCATTATTTCTGCTGAAATAATTCCTACTTTTACTTCTAGTTTTCGTTAACGAAATCATTTATTTTTAGGCCTACTAGCTGTAACCCGTGAAAAATCACGTCATAATATAACGGGGAAGTAAGCTTAATTGTTATAACTGCAATAATAAGCTTACTTCCCCGTTATATTATGACGTCATATTATGACGTCGTTGGTTAAAATGCTCTAAACGCCGTCGTCATGCCCGTCGTCGTCAAGACAGCCGTCGCCAAGGCGGCAGTAAAGTGACGTCACAATAGTGTTTGTTACGGGACAGACGCACAACCGTTATTATGTTGTTTGATAGCTTTCACGATCCGTTTTAATGTCCTGCTAGAAGATTGGAATAGCAGTTGACATTTTCATTCCATCAGGCACTATGCCTGCTGTTAAAGAACAATTTATTATATCAACTTATTGACTTATTATTAGAGATAGGCTTGGGCTGATAATGCTTGGGTCAAAATGATCAGGTCCTGAGCTGCGGATTAGTTTCAGTGAAGACTTAAGTTCCAAAAATTCATCCGGTATTGTTGCGCTAGCAGGCCCGGCTCAAGACATTTGGCGGCCCTAGGCAAACCGGCGGCCCTAGGCAAATCGGCGGCCCTAAGCAAACCGTCCGAAAATTTTTAGATTTTCGTCATGGTTATTTCATATTTCATCCATCTTTTTTGGAATTTCATCTTACATCTTAGGAATTCGCCTCACAAATGAATGTCATGACCTTTTTTAGGAATTCACGGTTACACCTGAGCGATTTATTACGCTAACACTATAAACCAACACTATAATACTTCCATCTAGCGAATAATTATTAAATAATTTTGGAAAAATGGAGAATTGGCGGCCCCTAAAAATCGGCGGCCCTAGGCGGCTGCCTAGTTTGCCTAACGGACGAACCGGGCCTGTGCGCTAGCCACAAGAGAATTGGGAAGTGAGGGTTTCATAAAGTTAAATCAAAAGCGTTATCCTCAGCTTATGGGTTCTTCACTGAGCCCATCTCTCAAGTTCTCTTTGTTGCAGAATCACTTACTTTTTCATACAAAGGCGGTCAAACCCCGCATATTTCCAGGGGTCGGTCAATCGTTTGTAGTGCGGTTTATAAAAACCTACGTTCGTTATTGCACGTTTCGCAATCGTTGAAATTTTCATTTTCGTAGACAGCTTCAGGAACATTTGATAAACTGCAGTCTCCGTATCACATACCAGCTACAGTGCACGAGAAGATTGCGTTGTCTGGCGTTAGGAAGCACTCATTGTTGAAACTTGAGGCAGTTCACGCAAATTTTACGTTAGGACTCCCTGGCTGAACGGTAAGCAGTCAACTCCAGATTAGAGCCCTGCGCCGGCCGCGCCGCGCCGCCGCCGCCGACATTACGTGGGCGCCGCCGCCGCCGATTTTTGTTTGTCGGCGCGCCGCCGCCGCCGACAATCTATCGGCGCGCCGCCGGTGCCAATTTTATATGCTTAATTGCTATTGTTGCATTTTTCGTGTTTTGCATGATATTGCGGCAAATTGTTGCCTTGGTGCGAAATGGAAGTGGACATCTTGTACTTACTTACTTCATTTTATTTTTCTATGTTTCTTTGCGAAACTTGATCGGCAACACGAATTGGTGTCGTCAATGCTATAGTCTATCAACAAGTCGTGTTGACTTTTGCAGCTATCATAGCACACGTAAGTTCACTTGCGTGCTGGTGATTGTGAAATGGGATGTACTAGTTGACAAGAAAGAAAAAACAGACGAACTAAAATAACTATAAACAACATAAAAAAGAATTGTCTCTGTTGCTGGTCTTACAGTTACTGTGAAAACTTTTATTCTGTGAGGAAATATAATTTCTACACAAACAGCTTGAGTGCCAGCAATATAAGGTGCTGAAACACGGCTAATTGGTTATCTAACAGTTCTTAAAAGATTAGATGTAAGATAAGGTGATATATATCTACGCCTAAATGTTTTATTAAACAAACTGCTCTCAGAAATGGCACTTTGATTGGTAGCAACTCGTGTTAATGAAGAATATAAAGAGTGAACATAGCTGATTACAATGTACAGTGTTATCCGGCATCTGCCATGTAACTTGGTGCATAGGCCTACACTGCATTGATCAGTCCATATGCAAGTGTATTCATGCAATATGCAGATGCATGTTGTTTAATCTGACTACCATTTGCCAATACCTATACAGATGTGCAGTGTAATTAATGATGTTCACATTTGTAAGGTAAATGTCTGAAGGTGTCTTCTCTCTCAATCCCTTTGTATGTAGTTGAGCTTCAGTGTGATGGAGTGGCTTTAGAGAATTTGGCCTTTGAGCTTGACTGGTCACAGGACCAACGGCTGTCCAACTTTCATAGTGACATGTTTCTGACTATGGCACGCTGCGCCGCGCCGCGCCGACGCCGACATTTTGTGGACGCCGCCGCCGCCGATTTTTGTTCGTCGGCGCGCCGCCGCCGCCGCCGCCGACCCAAAATGACCGGCGCGCCGCCGCCGACACTATGAAGTCGGCGCAGGGCTCTACTCCAGATCAGAAGGTCAATTTTTCAATTTTTCCTCAATTTTTCCCCAATTGTGCGAAGAACTCAGTTTGATACTCTGACGTAGGGCTTAGAAAAATGATTACGGAGTCTACACTTAGCCTACGCGAATGCTTTAGGCCATTAGCTATTATTTGAATTAGCATTCAACTAGCAGGTCCTATATTGTGTCAACGATTCAGGAGAAACTGTCACAGCGGTCAGATATGCGAATTTTTCGTGGGCTTAGACAAGAGGCGCCATATAAATGTTCTATCTGAACTGAGTAAGGCTGTATCGTAATCGTAATCTCCAAACTTCTAAATCGTCACTCGAAGGCCAAGAGCGGGAAACCAGCCCATTCACGAGCGCTGTTGAGTTAGTTGTATGCTAATTCAGCTAATATCTTGCTGTTTTAAATATTCATATCTTTATTCTTTCGAGTATTTATCAGTGTGGGAATTGTACAAAGAGACTGGGGATTGAATATTTTATCCGCACTTGGCAAACAAATGTCAACGAAATTTGAAAGCAGGTGATTTCAACGCTAGCAGTTTTTCAAGTCAGAATCGAGTCAAAATCAATTCCTTTGTGAGAAATTTCAAAAATGCATACTTTTTTATTTCGGATATTTCTATAGCGCCTCTCGATGTCTACTACTACTCAGAGGCGCTCCCGACTACAGCATTTGATACTGTGCCGGAATTTTCACGCCGAAGCGCCACGAGCAATCGCAAGTGAAGGACTTGCCCAAGGTCCGTACGCAGCGGCTAGAGTGGGATTCGAACCTGCAACCCTCCGGTCACAAGGCGCCGAACTTACCACTGAGCCGCCACGCCCCACAAATTTCCATGATATATCATGGAAATGTCTTCTCTTTGTCAGAGACTCAGAGTCAAATAATGCTAAATCACACTAGTACAACCGAGGTGGTTCGAAACGACCCCTCTGGGGTGTGCAATGAACTGTGGGGGTCCTAAGAAAGATTAGGGAGTTGAACGCCCAACCCCCGACAATTCCTACCCTGATACATATTGAAATTAATAAAGTAATGTAAACAAACATATCCGCATGAGTAGTCCAATTGGCTAAGTCATGTAAACATTCTTCATGCAAAGCACTTTGAGCAGAAATTCGTCGCGTTGTGTTTGTCCGTATCTTCGGCGTTAGTCTTCGGTGCCTTTCAATGTCCTATTGCATTTCCTCCTGGAACGCGAAGCAGCATCGTCAACGTTGATAAATGGTTCAGTTGGTAGTCATCTAATGTCTTATTTGCGCCGTATTCCAAATCTTGGTCTCAAATAAACAAAATCAAACAACCGCCTATTTAAAAATCAGCGAAAACTTTTGACGTCATAATTAATACCCTTTATGTTAATTTAGGGCAAAATGACTTAGCCTAAAACTAATTGTTCTGGTCATATTTCGACGTCATAGTAGCCTAATGCTCTCTTTGTTAATTTAGGCCAAAATAACTTAAAACTAATTGTTCTGGTCATATTTATGTTAACACATGCATGTATGCATATAACCAACTTTAATCATGCACATACGTTGATTAAACCTTTACCCAATTTTTATGTTACTGGCAGAAATAATCGATACTACGTAGTTACTTCAAAGTGCAGTAGCTTCTTCTAAGTGTAATAGCTTCTTAGTGTATACATATAGGCCCATAGGCGTAATTTGTGGTGGTACGAGGGGTACCCATACCCCCACTTTTTGGAATGGGGGGTACTGTACCCCCCACTTTTTTAACAATGCCAATCAATATTTTATTATTGTGCCTTCCCAGAGAATGCAATCTCCGCCAAAAGTATGAAAGTGCTTAGATACACAGGTAAATCGAGAGCCAAAATTAATGAGAATACTGGCAGGGAATATGCTCAAAATGGTCATCATGCGAGAAACGAAAGTGGAGAAGAAATTGGTGTCCCCCACTTCTTAGACCAAGGTATTGGTACCCCCACTTTTTTGGCTAATGTTAGGCCCCTGTATAGGCCTACTAGCTTTTCAGTGTTTTTGCTTCTAAGCAAAAGCGTAGACTCTGAGGGGGCAGCCGGGGCACGTGCCCCCAATAATTGAGATGGACTGTACACCCAATGCAACAAGTGTAGAATGAATAACCAAATCCCCCCCATATTTTTGGACAAGTTTACGCCAGTGCTTCTAAGAGTACCAAGTTGCGTTCTTTGTCAGCTTGCTTGAGGAATAAACGAAGATTGATTGAAATTAATAGAAATCAATGCAAACGACTTAGAGTGGGAAGGGCATGCAGAATTGGAATTTAGGCTGAAAGCTTAGCAGTGCGGATCTACCTTACACATACAAATTTTCCTTCTAATTTTGTGTTCGATTATGTTGTTGCAGATTTTAAGAAGCTGGTTGTAATGCCATGTAATCGTAGTTATAATCATACATTTTGCAGCGTCACTTCAAGAAATGAAACTAGAATTATTTTCTGTGCCGTATTAGCTGACAATATCCTATAAATAAAGATGCCCCTTGACGTGGAAGGGCCTATACTCTTTCTGATACAAATAAACTAGTTTAAGTCACGTCGTGTTTAAAGTCTTCGTGAAATTTTCCAGCAGTCTGTGTGAAGAACTCACAGTTCTAGTGTCTGATGTAAGATGTAATAAATGATTGCGAAACCAAAACTCGATTTCCTAATCCTATTCTAAGGCTTTATGATACGCACAAATTACAGCATGCTGGTACCTGCGAATATCAGTCTTAAGTCCTGCGGAATGATGCCACCCACTTCTTTGCAGACTTTAAGGAAAATTGCATCGACGTCATCCGTCTAAACAGAGCACAAATATTTACAGTAAACTTAATATTATTTTTAAAAAAATCATTACTTTGTTCTATTAGATAACAATGCAGTAACCCCAAATAACATCATAAATAACATCATCATCGTAGCAACAATAGCAAAGTTATCACCATTATTAGAATTGTTTTGTCATCTATAACAACAATGAATGACACATAGGTCATCTATAAGTCTCGTAAGAATTGTTTGTCTGCTATCTACAATAAGGGAATTCCTGAGCTATTTCGTTTTATTTTCTGTTTTCCTCACGCATAGTCCCGGTTTAGATTTTATGCTTTTTAAATTATTATTTTGTATTCTCTTAATTTCATTTTCGATTTTTTAGAGCCATTGTATAAAAGTAATTAGGAACAACCATTATTAATGCTCTACATAAATAAAATTTCAGCGAATTTTCCCTCAATCCCAGGCTCACTGTAGCATATGAGGGAATGCGTGAAAAGAACGACTGATAGGCAAAATTTTTTATTACGCATAAATTTTCTCGAAAAATAGCTTCATTGCCAAAACGAACAAGGATGTAAAAGCTAATTAGTTGTAGGCTATATTGGTTAGACAGTACGTCCCATGCACCTCTGTAAGTGCGGGTCCCGGTTCGCATACCGATTGCGGAATTTATGGCTTATTTCATACATTGTAATTGTAATTGTAATTGAACATTTATATAGCGCCACTCAAATCAGCGGCGCTCTCGACCCACATCACTGCCAAAACTGGCAAAAAGAAAGGTTTTCAAGCGTCTACGGAACTGAAGAGGAGAGAGGACAAGAAGCTCCTGGCGGAGTAACTGGGGAAGACTGTTCCAGGCTGAAGGACCCACATAGGCAAAGCTCATTGAAACCTCAGCTAGCACGGTTCGTATAAGGGGACCTTGAATGGCGTCGGCCGCGTCGCACCTATTCAAACGGTCAACGGCGGTGAAGGATAGGCTACATCCCCGATCAATTCATTTAGAAACGAGCAGGGTCAAAGCCATACAGTCGCTATAAAAAAAGCACTTTCACATTTACATTTAGTTGCTAGTTGACAACAGCGATAGATATTCGTAGGGTTTAACGAGTTCCTCTCAAGTTTACCCGAATTTGGATAAGTTTCTGCTTGATTGACAATACAAACAAGCATGCAAAAGTTAGTTAATAGCTGACGACCACACTGAGAAATATGTTGCTAGGTTTAAGAAGCGCATTACTGGCATTGGCTTAAGTGAACGAGATCCTAGTTTGTTGTCAATGTCAACACTACGGCAAAAATAGCTCATAAAATAATAACATTACACAACACAAAATGGCATAATAGAGATCTGTGTCAGGACCACTTCACAAAGCAATATAGTTCTCGACAATTCTCGATAATTATCTTGTAAGGTTCAACGATTTCCTTACTGGCATTAGTTGAATTGGACGAGTTTTCTTTGCCACTGTCACGAAAATCTGAATCGTGCCGGCCATCTTGGAGACGACTGAACCTTCAGTTATTGCAACGAACGCGAGACTATTTTATCTTGATCGGCATAAAATAATTGTTCACAAATAGAAATAACTATCGTCGTCGTGAATGTAACTCGTAGGCCTAAGTCATCTGAATCAACACACAGGCGAAACAAATTAAAGTAGTAAATGGTACATTTAGAACTACGTAGGGCCTATGTGTTAAACGAAACAGAATCTTCTGCTGTTTGCTGGGTTTTTCAAATCACGTGATTCTAGTAGCTCTGTAAATATTTTTGGAAAAATCCATGATTACGGAAATTCCCTGAAATTATACCAGGGTCTAAAATATTACAGTTTTTGAAATCAGGGAATTTTCTCAGCTACTATCAACAAACGAAATTATATATAGGCCTACTATTATTTCGATAAACTCTTATGAGTGATACATATTCTCAATGAACGGCGTCTATAAGGTTTGGTCGGCATCTCCTTTTTGCCAGTAGGGCCTAGTAGGGACGTAACTGTGGACCTACTCTAATCTGATTTTATCTGATCTGATCTAATCTCATCTAATATATTATAATCTAATCTAATCAATCAAATCAAATCAAATCCGTTTTTATTACAGCACACAAACTACAGATTAACAGTGACAGAAAACAACAGTTATCAGTTTAGTGTTATAAAAGGATGCCCCTAAGGGACAAGTCCCGCTAAAATGGAACACCCTGATAGTTCACAGGCTGAGACGGACATCATAGATACATATCTGGTTGAAAATTTATAAATCTTAACTAATAGTGAGCCAAAATTTAAACACAAAATAAAGCAAGCATTGGCTAATCAGCCAACAATTAACCATCCATTGAGAGTAGACATATTCATATCCAAGGTATAGCTATTTTACTATCTTAAAACCTTAAGTGATTAATCAATTAATGAGTGGTAGTAATAATTAACAAATTATAAAAACAGATAACATCAATGAACCCTAGTATATTATGTCGGCAATTAATGAGGTGATGTTGCTTATAATATAGGACCTTAGCAGTGTTTTAAATCGGCTGATAGGTCGAATTGAGGTTACTACAGCAGGGAGTTCCATATTCATAATCACTTCTATTGTGCCGTTATCACAATGCAAAAGCCATCAATGGATGGTAGGGTTGCCAACTTTTGATTATGAAATTTCTGCACAAAGCGCGTGTCGCGTGAGGAGATCGACGACAACGACGAGATGTCATCATCATCATGATAGAGTCGTCGTTGGCGGTCGAGATGGAATGATGACGGACGAAAGCCAGTCCCCACTGGGTCAACAATGAAGACAGCGAGGCCGAGGTGTAATCGGACACCACACAGCCAAGGTGTAATAGGACACCTCGCGGCTATGGTGTAACCAGACACCGCCCGCGCTGCAGGCGAGCGACGACCCGCGTCTCGAGGAGCAATCTGACACTAATTGACGATAGCTTGACGTGGGGAGGGGGCTGACCGATGCACGCTGAAGTTCCTACTTAACAGAGGGAAAAGGAGAATACGGGACTTGTACTACTGACGAGCGCGACGTGTGAACAGCGGTCGAGCGATCAACATCGAGAGGAACGACCAGCGGCGGCGGCAGAGTAAAGTCCGTCAGATTCAGAGACTGACGCGAAGAACGATCTGTAGTTAGGCTGTACGAAGCAACATTGAGATAGTCCGATTTAATATCTAAACGCTTTAATACTACGTGGAAGCTCCCGTAGAGTTATTGTATATATTTGTTTCTTTAATTAAATTCATTTATTAATTAAACAAAGTTCGTCGTGAATCTTCTATAGAAAAGTTAGGCACGTTAAATAAAAGTGCAAGTAAAAGAACAAGCAGTCGAGGGTCGACATCAACACACGGCAAACACACGACAAGGCGACCTTCGATCTCGACATTGGCGCAGTCGACAGGATCTTCAACTGAAGACGTCACGACGAAGAGCGGAACCGGAAACGGAAAGAGGAATCTCAACAGATCGGGACCAGCGGCGAATACAACCCTTCGCAACTGGAGAAATCGAGTGCCGGACTCCGAAGACGAAGGACTCGAAGGAACCGACAGCAACAGGCAAGGACGAGGAACAAGAGCGCCAACGGACGACCGACCATCGCTAGCAACGACGGACGGGAGTGGCAACGGAGGACAGCGGATCAGCCAAGATACCAAAAGACGGAGCACGCTCGACGTATTCAGAGGGTAAGTCCTTACTGGTAGTCGTGGTAATCTGTGAGGTTGCGGTTGAGGTCTGGATGAGGATTGGTGTGCGAATAGCCGAGGCTTTTGCGTAGCTCCTTTTGCTCAGTTCTGTTCTTGTTGTATTTGTGGTAGAATTTTAGGACGTTGTTTTCTTTGATTTCTGACCAGCGGTGGCTCTCCTCTAACTTACTTATCTTTTTCTATTAGTGAGCGGACTGTTGGACGATGGATAAGTTGTCGGAATGGAAAAGAATGATGGTGCGGAACATACCCCATCACAGACTAGTCGCATATCTGATAAAGATGGGACTAGAAGAGAAGGAATGGGATCCCATGAATATGAACCAGCTCCGAGAGGCTAGCGCTGAATTAATTGTTTCTGGACGGGAGGCCCCGCCAGAAGTAAGTGAGGAAGTAAGCACAGGTAGCCTAGATAGCATTATTAGCTCGACAGTGCAGAGGCAGCTAGTCGAGCTCAAACGATTAAAATACGAGAGAAAGGAAGCGGAGAGAGCGGAGAGGAGAAAAGAAGAGGAGGAGGAAAAGCAGAGAAGGATCGAAGAAGAGAGAGAGAGGAAACTAGAAGAGGAAGAAGAAAGGCAGAGAAGAGAAGAGAGAGAGGAAGCGGAGAAACTGAGGAAAGAAGAAAAGGGGGAAACGGAGAAGCAGAGGAGAGAAGAGAGAGAGGAAGCGGAGAAGAGACTCAGGCTGCTTGAGGAGAGAGCGGAGAGGAGAATGGAAGAGAAGGAGGAAAGGCAGAGAAGGATCGAAGAAGAGAGAGAGGAGACTAAAAGAGAAAAAAGAGAGACGGAGGCTCCTAGAGGAAAAGCAGGCTGAGAAGCTCAGGATAATTGGGGAGGAGAGCAGGCTGCTTGATGAGAAGCAGGCTGAGAGATTAAGGTTTCAGGAGGAGAAACGGAGGAGAGAAGAGAAAGAGGAAGCAGAGAAATTAATGCTTCAGGAGGAGAAATTGAGGAAAGAAGAAAAGGAGGAAACAGAGAGACTCAGAATGCTAGAGGAAAAGCAGGCTGAGAAGCTCAGGCTTCAGGAGGAGAAGCAGAGGAGAGAAGAAAAGGAGGAAGCGGAGAAATTGAGGAAAGAAGAAAGGGAGGAAACAGAGAGACTCAGAATGCTAGAGGAAAAGCAGGCTGAGAAGCTCAGGCTTCAGAAGGAGAAGCAGAGGAGAGAAGAGAAAGAGGAAGCAGAGAAATTAAGGCTTCAGGAGGAGAAACGGAGGAGAGAAGAAAAGGAGGAAGCGGAGAAATTGAGGAAAGAAGAAAGGGAGGAAACAGAGAGACTCAGAATGCTAGAGGAAAAGCAGGCTGAGAAGCTCAGGCTTCAGAAGGAGAAGCAGAGGAGAGAAGAGAAAGAGGAAGCAGAGAAATTAAGGCTTCAGGAGGAGAAGCGGAGGAGAGAAGAAAAGGAGGAGGCAGAGAAGAGAGAGAAGGAAGTCCGAGAGGAAAGGGACGCAGAGAGGAGACTCAGAGACGAGAGGGACTATAACTTAAGGCATTCGGTCGTAGGACGAATGAAAACGTATAGTGAAAGCTTGCGAGGACTCTTACCGAGATTCCCAAGCGACCATGCGCAAATCCCTGGTTTCCTTGTGCATTGTGAAAAGTTATTCGACTCTTGCGCTGTCCCGGACGACCTTCGAAACAGATTACTCTTGACCTGTCTAGATAATCATGCCAGAACAGTGACAGCCAGAATTCTCACTGACTTGACTCAGAAATCGGTGCCTGATAAGATACCCTGGCGAGCTGAACACCAAAAGGCGCTAGATAAACTTATGCACGATTTGAATAACGCTGTATGTGTGCAGACAATTGACTACGGCAGAGAGTGTGGTCTATCGACTGACGCTTCAGACAAAGCAGTCGGTTGCTGCTTATTCCAAATCCAAGACGATGGAACAGAACGGCCAATATGTTTCGCCAGTTCTAAATTAGATGCTACGCAAGCGCGTTGGTCCACTGTGGAACGCGAAGCGTATGCTGTAATCTTTGCGTTGAAGAAGTTTAGGAATTGGATTTTTATGTCAAGGACCCCCTTCTATTCTGATCACGACCCCTTGACTTTCCTAACTGCTTCTACGCCCACAAGTGATAAACTTGCGAGATGGGCTCTGGCCCTCCAGGACTTCGATATGTCTTTTGAATATCGACCTGGGGCGCTGAAATATTCCCGCTGATCTTTTGTCCAGACTATGATTGAGGAGAAGGCGGACTACCATGTAAGGCACCGCGACGACTGTAAATAATAATTTCTAACTGTGCTGATATTTTGTATTTTCATGGGAACGACGAGGACATGGTCTGGAGGAAATCAGCGGAGGGAACGACATCATTCTCAGCCGGGAGGCGAACCTATGACTGGCTTTGTCCTCCCCGGGAAGGGAGGTGTCGCGTGAGGAGATCGACGACAACGACGAGATGTCATCATCATCATGATAGAGTCGTCGTTGGCGGTCGAGATGGAATGATGACGGACGAAAGCCAGTCCCCACTGGGTCAACAATGAAGACAGCGAGGCCGAGGTGTAATCGGACACCACACAGCCAAGGTGTAATAGGACACCTCGCGGCTATGGTGTAACCAGACACCGCCCGCGCTGCAGGCGAGCGACGACCCGCGTCTCGAGGAGCAATCTGACACTAATTGACGATAGCATGACGTGGGGAGGGGGCTGACCGATCCACGCTGAAGTTCCTACTTAACAGAGGGAAAAGGAGAATACGGGACTTGTACTACTGACGAGCGCGACGTGTGAACAGCGGTCGAGCGATCAACAGCGAGAGGAACGACCAGCGGCGGCGGCAGAGTAAAGTCCGTCAGATTCAGAGACTGACGCGAAGAACGATCTGTAGTTAGGCTGTACGAAGCAACATTGAGATAGTCCGATTTAATATCTAAACGCTTTAATACTACGTGGAAGCTCCCGTAGAGTTATTGTATATATTTGTTTCTTTAATTAAATTCATTTATTAATTAAACAAAGTTCGTCGTGAATCTTCTATAGAAAAGTTAGGCACGTTAAATAAAAGTGCAAGTAAAAGAACAAGCAGTCGAGGGTCGACATCAACACACGGCAAACACACGACAAGGCGACCTTCGATCGCGACAGCGCGAGACCCTTTGATATCCAACCACCCCACGATTTGTGGCGACTAGGGTCTGGCAAAATACAAGAGGATGAAGAACAATCAAAGGAATATTATTTAATCCACTACTATAACAGGGTTCAAATCGTTCTCATGTGAAGTATAATTCGACCTTATTTTATTTTAAAGCTATACTTCTGTTCACTTTGGCTTGTTTTGAGCAAACATTTCTGTCCCCCAACGTAATGTAGGAAATCACCACAAGATTGATCGAAATTGACTTTCACACACACAGTTCAACTTTCACCAGTTCAGGCCTCATCCTGTTGCGTTCATCGGCCCACAGATTTTTCATCAGTGAGAAAATACGTTCAACTTGGGCATTGCTGATCGGAATTGCTAAGATGTATCTAACCAGTTTTTTTTGAGCATCACAGTTTAAAAAATTCTATTCAACGTTCATCGATTTTTCTCTTTGTGTTCAGTTTTGGAAGAACTTGTCTTAAGATGCAATACTCCTTATATAGGTCATCTCCCAAAACTGTAATTCCACATTTGAGAATTAGTTATTTAGATTTTTTGTAGAACAATATAAAAATTCTGCAAATTTTTTCGTGCTATTATTTTTTCTGGACACTGCATTGTCCAGAACGACCCTCCTCTGGTGTCTGTACACTGACTGCAATTTCTGGACGATCCAGAAAAAACTGGACGGTTGGCATTGGATGGTCACTTCAAGTGAAACCTTAAAGGAGCTTTCCCAAACTGGGGTGCCCGCACACCAGGGGGTACGAGGTACTATTTTACTGAATGTATATAGAAACTACCTCTTAACAGTTTTGTAGGGGTGCAAACATTAGCCAAACATTTCGTAGAAAAGATTGGGAACCTCTGCCGTAAAGTGTCCCACTCCTGCACGGGTGAAGGGACTTTGTACAAAGCATAGGGTAAGTTTGGCAAATGCAGAAGCTTTTCAGGGTTTGAAGTTAGAGTAGTGAGGCGATATTGGGGTCTTCGATGTTGTCATATCATACAGGGGCCCATGAGCAAAATCTCCACGAAGTCTACAAGTTCACATCCGTGACGCACATTTTGCAAGTACGATTAAGTTTGCATGCTATTTTTTAATCATAATAATAATTCTTGGTCACAATTTTAACATAACAGGCTACTGAAAGCTAAATTGACTTCGAAAAGTCAAACTTCCATGCCAGGTAAGTTGGAAATAATGCGCTAGAAGGGGTTAAATAGATTAAATGTCCTTGAGGTTCATAGGGTTGGCTTACGATCAATTGCAATTGGTTATGAATGGAAATTGTAATAAATAAAGCATGATCATAATGTAACGAATTTGTTTTATTTACCAAAAATACGACATTAGTATTATAAACAGAGCTATAGTTGTTATCAAATAATGTGCAGGACTAAAGCTACCTATATGCTAATTACCCAAAATGTCCCATTGGCATCAGAAACCAAGTACTATTTTTCATCAAATCAGCCATTCTGCAGGACTAACCCTACTTATTTGCGTATAGGGCCTACTATATAAACGTATAAATTGTTAAGTTCTGCATAACCATACTTGAAATGTTTTAACATCTGTAAATATCCATTGCAGCTCAACAGCCAATCGATTTTTAGCGTTTGTTTTGGTGTTGGTACGTCACAATATATAAGATCCGTCCGCGCATAAGCTATTCACTGTAAGATTCTCTAGTAGGCCTACACGGGCCTATTGATTTGAATACTTTAACATAAACGATATGCCATCAAAAGTTTTGTTGTTCCGCCTCCATTTAGTTCCGGTAATTGTCATTATCATCAAACATATTTGAAAAAAGTATCCTCAGAAATATTAATTCGTGTATTTCATCATCCCCATAGACGATCCTTTTAGCAAAACTTGAAATCAAAACGATAATCATGCAACTACATTCCAGGTAGCTCTGTTTGACGAGGTGCGATCTTACAAGTTGATTCGTAAGGATGACACTTCAGATCCTTTTTTGTTTTCGCTCCCTCCAGGCAGAGAAAACAGAAGAAGTGGTCGCACCCTTGGCAATGCATCTGAGTGCAGTGACATAGGTATTCGATCAACATGCCACACTTAGGGCAACTACGCACAGACGGAGCATCGAATTTGTCAAGAATCAGCTTATTAGGACAATTTGCCAGTACCGCAACTCTTTTGTCAATCCCTTGACATTGTGTGTTTCCGCACGTAGTTGCGTTTCCACCGTTCCAGGTGCCAAGACACTTCCAGCAAAACATATACGGAACTCCTTGTTTATTGCTGCAGAAAAGACAATGCACACAGTTGTTGGTTTTGTCCTTTCTGCTGCAGAATATGTCGCATCCGGGACAACTTTGTACACCTTCCTCTCTCTTTAGGAAGTTCTCAGATATGTTTTTCTCGAGCTCTTGCATCTGCGAAGGTGTCAAGCAGGCTACGTGTCTCACCAGGAAGTATTGCCATTCCGCGTTGCACCCCAGATCAGGACATTTGAATAAATACTTACCCTTATTCATAATGTCTGTGCAATATTCGGTCATAGATGCTGGCCCTAAAAAGTAAGAATTGTTGAAAGTAAAACATTCCAATAATAACTGATCCTAACAAAAAACTATCAACACTGTTGTATAAAAACGACGAAATAAAGGTGATTAGGCCTACTTTAAAGTTGTGGTTAAATAGTGATTTGGAAGGGCCAGCATTTTTGCCAAAGCTTTTGCATCAGGATCGAAGAAATTAATATAGTGTTTAGGAAGCCCTACAGGTCCCAAGAGACAGCTTTCTCAAGCTATGAATTAGTTTAGACCTGTTATTAGTGCCGACGCAGTTGTGACTCCAGCCAAATTAATAAATTATTAATTAGTAACTTCTATTGCGCCGGTGTCTAATGCACAAGGCATCAACCGATGGCACGTATATAAAGATGAACAAATGACCAATGAGGAATACAAAAAATACAAAAGGTACTTGCAATTTTCGAAATTCGTATCGAGAGCTTTAATAAATATGACCTCGAGCAGAAATCTTCATAATATATATATATATATATATATATATATATATATATATATATATATATATATATATATATATATATATATATATATAACTCAGCAGTACATGAACACTACACTAGAGGTGCTGCACTCTACCGACCCATTAAAACAAGAACAAACTTGAGAAAATTCAGCATTAAATCAAATGGTCCACAAATTTGGAACTCGATGCCATTAGAAGTTAGAAATGCTAAAAGTAAGTTTATCTTTAAAAAGAGCCTAAAAAAATATTTAATCAATGAATAATTAACCTGCAGCATATACTCCCTGAATCGACTTGAGTAAACTTGGTCTAGGTCACAATGGGGTCAAGTATAAGAGTCTCGTATTGCTCATCGTATACTCCTTGGTAACTTGGTTCAAGTTATTTGTTGTTACTTTAAGCGATTGACTAGAGTCCCAGTAGGGACTTACTGTAGCCTGCTTTGGTAGGCTTCTTTTACTTAGTTCTTTCTTTTTGGGTTCATTTTTGTCTTTTGTTTCTCCATTTCTCCATTTCTTGTTGTTCTTTCATAATTCATAATTAAGTTTAGTTAAGACCAAACTGAGTACTTAATCAAATGCACTTCTTAACAGATGTTGAATCCGTCAATGGGTCATCTTAGCTGCCATCATTCTAAAAAAGTAAATTAAATAATAGGGCATCCCTGGTTTAGCGGGACTTCCATCCCTTTAGGGTTACCCTTTGGTATTTAAGACAACAGGATATGCATAATATACCACAAGCCACACACTCTTAATTTTAACAAATGTTCTTACTCTTGATTTTGTCGGACAGTAAAACAATGCTACACTAGACATAATACATTTGGCTGATGTTAATAACTTGGTTAAAGATTGTCATGAGTACCAATAAAGATTTATTGAATTGAATTGAATTGAATTGAATATATATATATACACACACATCGCCCAAAACAGCCATATCAGCAGGTTGTCTTTGGTTCATTTCTTGTCAAATCCAGAGCCAAGGAAAGCCGCAGGGTCGATGAATATAGATAGACGGGAAGAGAGTAATGCCCATGCATTTTAATGAAATCTTGCTATACACTACATTTAAACACAAAGGACATGTTACCAATTACGTGACCACAAGGCATCTTTGCACGCTTGCTCTTAGGGTCGTCATCTAAAGATAGCATATCTGGTTCCGTTGTCGTTATCTGAATGAATCCATCCAAGGGTTGCAGATTAGAGATCTTCTGCTGCACCATCCATTGTGTATAATCATCTGGTAATTTTAAAATGAAGCAAGAAATTACTCAATCGCCCTGCAGTGTTTAATCTAGACGTCTTTGGGGGGAATGTCCCCCAGGATTTGTGTTTCCCCAGCAATATTATAATATAGAGACCTTTTGCGGAGGGAAATTCCCCCCCCCCACCCAGGATACATGGTTCCCCCCAGAGGTGAGCAATATGCTTTTTGAGAGACGAATTCCTAAAAAAAGGTCATCAACGGTTTTTGAGAGTAATTCTTATAGAAAAAGGGTAAAAAGTTGTACGAATGACTAAAAAAAGGTCATCAACTTTTTTTCAAGATGAAAGTCCAAAAAGTCTGGATGAAATGAAAAAAATAGGTTGGTCCCCCAGAAACCTTGTTAACCCTCCCAGAAGGGGGGAGCTAGACTAAACACTGATCGCCCTGGCATTAAAATGTATAATACGTATATGCAAAGAATAAAATATATTCGTCAAATAATAAGATAGCACGCAAGAACATATACATTATATAAACATGTAAATGAAAAAATTACGTGATCATGGGCGGCGATCTACGGGGGGGCGGGGGACATGTCCCCCCACCTTTAAGAGCGGGGGGACACGCCATGCATGTGTCCCCCCAAATTTTGAAGAAAGATCGAAAAAGGGCAGCAAATGGAACTGCGTGTGAGGGTTTTGACAGCCTTTTTTGACCAGATGAGGTAAAAATGAAATTTAGCAGGAGAATTGTTGAATTTATAAAAAGAAGCTGAATGTTGTGGACTGAATGATGTTCTAAAAGGTAATGCGAGACGGTAAGAAAAAGTCGTAAAAGAGGTGAAGGACTAAAAAAAGGTCATCAGGGTTTTTGAGAGATGAATAAAGAAAAAGTTGTTGGAAAAGTGGAAAAGTTCTAGGAAAAGGTAACTGAGAAATTTGCAAGAAAAAGGTCAATGACTAAAAAAAAGGTCGTCAACTTTTCGGAGATGAATTGTGGGATAAGTGTGTTGAATTTTTTTTGGTGAGAAATTCCTAAAAAACGGTCATCAACCAGAGCAAGGCCGACTTTGTCCTCCCCACCTCTCAGACAAGATCGCCGCCACTGTACGTGATTAAATAATTTCTTCAACTAACTGTTAGCACCTCGAAATATAATAACATGTTTGGGTTTCATCCTGTCAGAATTGTTTCGATAACATTTAAAGAGCCAAAGGTATTTAATACAATTGAAAGAGTAATGGAATAGCGAACACGCTTGCCAGACTAGCGCTGACATCACCACGCCTAATAATAATATTTATTATTAGGAATCTTGGATTATTATTAGGCCCTACTTAGGCCTATTTGGGACAATAAATAATAACATAATGGCGATTATGTCATTACAATCTCTTCAGTAAAGTTGACATCTGCCTGCCTGCCTGCCTGGCCTGCCTGCCTGGCCTGCCTGCCTGCCTGCCTGCCTGCCTGCCTGCCTGCCTGTCTGCATGTCTGCCTGCCTGCCTGCCTGCCTGCCTGCCTGCCTGCCTGCCTGATAATAAAGAAACGGCTGTATTGAAATGAAGAAAACATAGCTTAAATCGCATTCTTGTGTAGTTCTTATTCAAGTTAAATCGCTATCGATTGTTTAGATGTATGGCTTGTATGACAAACCTTCTGATCCACAAGGAAAGTAAGCTTGAGTCCATGCTTTATATGCAGTAGCGTCATCTTGTGCGAATACGCAAAATACGATACGAACAATTTTATCCAGCTAAAACAACAAAATATTATTTATCGATATAATAAATGGTCATTTGCCAATTAGTTCTGTTGGTTTTCTGATAACATAACAATCATCAATGATGGGCAATAGTTAACTAAAAAGTTGCTAACTTTTAGTTTAACTAAAAAAATTAGTTAAGGATGAAGTTTAACTAAAATAAAATAGTTTAGTTAAAACAATAGTTTAACTAAAAAATTTTAGTTGCTAACTAAAAAGTTTAACTAAAAAAATCAGCAATATGCAACTATTTTTCCACAATGAACATTGAACACTGTCAACAAAAAAACATTTTAACACTGCATGGTTTTAGCACTAACAACCTGTGTTCTCAAATTCATAACTACTTACAGTATGCCTGTAACTGTATGCTAGAACAGTACACATTGCATAGTTTGAAGGTGAAATTGTCTTGATGCTTTGCATTATTACAGTTCACTTAACTTCTGTTATTGTGAAAATGTTTGTCGTAAAAAGTTGGAAAAAAGTTGGAAAAAGTTTAACTACTTTTTTTTAGTTTAGTTAACTAATTTCCAAAATCAGTTGCCAACTTTAGTTAAACTAAATTTTTTTAGTTGGAAAATAGTTTTAGTTTAACTAAAAAAAATAGTTTAGTGCCCATCACTGACAATCATATAAGTAAAAATGCAATAGGCCTATATTCCTATATGTAGAAGTTATGCTAACGCAATGTAAATGCCATGTAAATGTAAATCTCCGAAATATCTCAGCCCACCCACAAACCGCGTCAATGAAACCAGCTTAATCATGGCGCCATTACCAGGTGTGATTGGTCAGTTGCGGTATTAGATAAGAATCCAGAGGGTCGAGCCGAAAGAGGAATGCAATATAGACTAAGATCCGCTACTAATGGGTCCTAAAATGCACGATTTCTTAGTTTTGGTTTATTTCAGAAAAAGAGTTGTCAAAGACAGGCAAATTATGGTATTGCGTGGCTTTGGTCTTACTGATTGTCTTTTCTTCCGATCTTCTAACCACCGCCTAACTCTTCTCAAGGCGACTCTAGCCGCTTTCTCGATTGGAAAACCTGTTCATAATAAACACCCAAACAATGAATGACGTTTAACTTGAATTGTAGTATCCTATGACAAAAACGTTTTGCTAAATTAAGCACAGAATATACGAATATACCAGAACACGAATTTGCCAAAATATTTTAGGCGTGGTAAATATAATCTATATGGTTTGGTTGATACCAGGGTAGGCGCTATATTTATTTTATCTATGTATATTTATATATTTAAAATTGGCATCAATTGATTGTGCAACTACTTGTGGAACTACATAGCTAAGCAGTTCTGTCATAGAAGCTGCTTAAAACCAAGTTTAAAGGCTCACATGAAATGGCCAGCTTTTTCCATCTGAAAACCAATGGAGCTACCTTAACTCTGTAACAAGTTGCGTACTTTCCAGCTTGGATAGAATAAACGTAATTGATTGATTGATTAATATTTTCGAAGAGATTTTAGAATAAACTAACCATAAGAACCCGTCGATATGCAGCAAAAGACCTGAAAGCATAACAATGGTCCAATTATGACTTAAAAGTTGTTTACACATGTATTAATATCTGCTTTAAAAACCCGACCAGAACAGTTAATTCTTCCCCCGGAGTTCGATGAGAATAACTTGCGTAATATAATTTCTCATGATTAACCACAAAGTCGGTCTCATCCAAGCTACACATTAATTTTAAAATGAAACCCGCACATGGTTTTTCCCGACATGTACAAGCTGATTTGTGTGAAAATGTCTTCAATAGAACTTCGTTTACTGTAAGATTATGATGAACTTGGTTGTCTAACTTTCACTCAATGCTGAATGGTATTTCCGGTATTCTACTGTAACTGTAGCACATGTTCGTGTCACTTGCCAAATGAAAAAATCATGCTAAATATCTGAATGAAAATAAAACTTTATAAATGTATATGATAAACAGTTATATATGTGAGCGTACATAATTCGTATGCATGTATGCTTTCTTGCTTTTAATTATGCTAATCACGTTTTCTAAAAAAAAATGTTCTGCATGTATTGATAGTTCCTGTTATCCAATCTGCTCAGAACGATCGTTGTGCATTATTTACTAAATTCACATGCTAACTGGATTTTCAGCATTTTAAGTTTCTCTTAATGCTCAAGTCAGCGGTAAAGTAAAAAAATTCTCACCAGAGATTTCATTTGCTTTACTTTCATTTGTTCCAAGCAGCTTTTGTAGCATTTGTCCAGAAGCTGTTCATTTTTATCTTGAGGTCCCGCTGTGTGAATGATATCTATAAAAAATTATTCCACGTTAATCTATCTTTATGTGACATTTGTGGTATATGTTCACATGCAACTTCATTAAATGCTAACAACCCTTGATTTATTGAGAGAAATCGTCATCTAAAATTCAGATGATGCAATTTTACATGTTTTAAAGTAATGTTAGTTCACGATATAGCACATTCACAGTACTGTTGGAACTCAAGACATAACCAGTTTAATGTAGTTTCAATAACATTAGGTATTCTATAGACTTTTAAAGACATGACCAGTCATGCAATTTCAAGAATTAGATATTGCACATCCTTTTTAAAAACTTAACTGAGCTTATGTAATTTGAAAAAGTCGATATTGCGCACATTTTTAAAGACACAACCTTTCAAATGTGCGAATTTCATGAATTCGATACTCCACACACTTTTCAAAATCTAGTGTAATTCCATGAATTCGATATTCCACACAATGTGAAAGTCTCGTGGACTGGAATAGTTGAGATAGATACAGAATAAATCAGATTGAGGAAAATCCTAGTTAATTACACTGCACTTTTAAGTTTTTTCATTTCCATATCTGCTGACAATAAAGGTAATAATGCATGATCATGCTTCTGAAAATCAGTCAAACTACACTAACTCACGATGTTCAAATAGGCCAAGATGACTATTTTAGAGTTAAATAACGTGTGCATTTTCTCATAACTTTCGAGAGCTTCGCAAATATAGGCCTATATACATTTGAGTAAACCAATTGAACATGTATATATATATATATATATATATATATATATATATATATATATATATATATATATATATATAAGCACTTACATTTGGCTGGCAAATTGTATCCTGAAATTAAAATGTCAAATATTATACAAAATATTTAAATGAAACACTGTGAATTTTAAGCAGTTGTGTTCAAGATCAGTTTATGTACATTTATGTATGTATGTTAGATTTCAAAATTATAGCAATTTCTTGTTCATCTAGAACCTTTAAAAGTGACTAGAAAGCAAGAACGTTGTATTGGCTTTACTGGATAAAAGAAAGTATTTTTAGTGATTCGTCGTCTTCTGCTTGTGGCTTAAGGAACAAGCGCACACTGAATATGTCCATAGACATAACATGCCAGCACTTTAGTATGCCACAATGTGCCTGTATGGATATGTATGTTTACCTGCAGTTGTTTTTGCTTCTCCAATCTGACAACCATTCAATTTTGCTAATTGTTCTGTTAGAAGTTTTCCTGCAGCTTGTTCTATCACAGTGCTAACTGAAACAAAGAAAGCATACAAGCTGTCTAGTTCTTTTGTTTTCTGCAAAATTCCTAATAATTTCAGTTAATATAAGAAAATAGAGTTGATCGACTCGCTGTATGGCTTTTCCACTACATTTTTCTATGACAAATGGTTTACAGATATAGTTGGTGCTATGAGGTATTTCGAATAGATGAAATCTATAAAATAATGGAAAACAGCATCATTAAATTTTATGGAATCTATTTCTTCATATACAGCTATAGGCCTACAGCATTGAGGAGAGGTTATGTAAAGAAGAGTAAGATAAGAAAATGTACTGTTCATAGCTGGCTGAAAATAATTAAGGATTATATGAGTGGGGCTCCAAAAATGATGATAGGTAATAATCAATAAATAATTATTCTGCAAGATAAGAAGACAATTAAATACGACATTTCAATTGTAAAGAGTTGCATTGTTTGACCTACTTCCCCCGTTTGTTTTCAGGCTGCTATTGTTGCAGCTAACTATGGCGTCTGCTTTGATACAAGTGATGTCGCCTTCACACAGAGACACCCTGCTGTTTATATCCCAATCCACAGAATAGCGTTTCCGCGTCGCGTCGCCTGTATACGATAATATTCATATGCAGCAGTCACCTAAACATTCTGAGAATGTTTAAAGTCAGTATTGTTTAAACAAATAAGCATAATTGAAATGTCTGTTATTGTATTTATCAATAAGCACATTTGATTTTAGTACCTAAGTATTCTGGGCAGAGGCGTCTATCCCCCCTAAGTCATTGGAGCAACGTCCCTTTCCCCCCTCTTCTTCCCCCTCCCCGTTCCTCCCCCCTTAAATTGGTGGCACACACTGACAGATCTCCCCCTATTTCTTGGATGGAGCATTTGCTCCAAGGTTTCTATGGTGTAGACGCCCTGATTCTGGGTGCGATTCGTGGTTGTTTGCACTTGGGGAGAGATCTGTACTTATGATGGAAACCTATCCTCAGAAAGAGATAGATCCTATAATTATTAAAACCAATGATGAATAGGGCAAGTGGCTCTCTTCACCTAAATAAGGAATTTGGGACAACTCCCGAAATTCTTGTCGAATCTCTTTTTCAATGTTGGTTAACCCAATACTACAAATTAATAATAATAATAATAATAATAATAATAATAATAATAATAATAATAATAATAATAATAATAATAATAATAATAATAATATTCTTTATTATTTCAAACTGACAGAGGCAGTAAGATTACATTGAAACATGACAGTAGTACAGTCAAGATCATAATTAAACACGGTTTGGCAGCCATGGAAGGCGCCACCCTAGAGGGGAGGTTACGGTTATCGAATCGCGAACCTAATGCTCTTCTGGCCATGAGTGTTACCAGTGCTTTTTCTGGAAGAAAAGGTTCCGGAACGGAACTATAGGTTCCGGAACGGAATAATTATGGGCGGGCTAAAATCCCCAGAAAAACAGGATTGGGGTTGGGAGGGGTTTCAATAAACACTGAAAACAGTTCAAAACACTGAAATTAAATTAAAATAACTAAACTATTGTTTTTATTATTAAAATGAATAAATTATTATTTTAGTACCCGAAAAAAGGTGCCGGAACGCCGTTCCGGCGCGTTCTGGCTGAAAAAAGCACTGAGTGTTACCATTACTCTATCCCCCTCCCCTTAACTTCATGCAACCTTCTCCGGCCCTAAATTGTCGGGGATCCCGCGAACTGGCTGAACTTTTCTTCTGTAATGCCGATAGTCACACACAGCAACACAAGTATATGTGAAAATGGAAGAACAAACCAACCAGCGGATGTCACAAATTTTGCCATATCCAGTCTGTTTTTGCTGAAGTCTTCCGCCCATGTTGGAATCTCTTCCAACGGTACACGTTGACGATTACGACTTTCAGCCATTGCTTTATCGTTTGTGCGCAGTTAAAGAATTTCAACAGGTAGGCCTATTTGTCTATTGCTCCGCTATGAGAGTGTGCTACTTAAATCCTGAAAACAAAGAAATTCACAAATTTAGCAAATGTCTGTATTAATTGCAGTCAGAAGAACTACATTTAACAGGGGATGCTCGATAGTGTAGTACTGATTAGCGTGCTGGACTGTTAATCGAGAGGTCGGGGATTCAAATCCCCGCCAGAGCAAACGTTTGGTTCAAGATTTCTGCCCCACCTGTACCCCTAGCCAACTCAGCTATAATGGGTACACTGACCGTACACTGTTGGTGGGAAGATGAGATGGCGAGGGAGAAGATTGGCCAATTGCCCTGATATGCTGAGGCTAAGAAAATAAAGTCGCTAACACTTCATACTCATGGCTACCTCAGAGATAGCTTAAGGGACTGCTCTTCTTCTAACTGATTACAGCGAAATTACAGAGATTTTCAAGTAGGCTTACCTTTGAAACTCGGGTGAAAAGTTTTACTCATAGGCCCTATTTCAGTCATTAAACATGCAAAAATCTCAACACAGACAAACAAATTCATTTATCAACTCAGCTGTGGAAAAATCTAATAGGGTACCGGGTATGCTATATGTAATCAATGATAATAATAACTGTTAGGCCTATGATTATTTGCGCAGATCTAGGTCGGCAGATAAAGCTCGAAGCTAAGCGTAGGTCTATTTGAATATGCGCATATTGTCAACGCTCACGAAGCCTATGTGGTTATCTGTAAAAATCGCATATTCCTTTAGGTTTAGTATAAATAAATAATCTAGATTGATAAGCTTACCTAAGCCGCATCCTCCAGATGTGTGGTTGCGTTCCAATGTTCTTGCAACTGTAAGTGTAAAGCGCATTTACGTCTAATCCCAAAAGACGAAAATGAAAAGTAGAAATTGAAAGCAGAGAATGGGTTTTTCAGAATGAGTCATAAAGGTTTTGCTGGTTTCTTCAGCCGTTAGATTAAGCTAAATTTAACTCTTAGAGCATTTGCCTACAGATCTTATGATTTGCATAATCTAAGAACTGCTAAATATAACTTTAAGAAATGCTTCTTTGAAGTTTCTTATCTGTAAACAACATTTAAGGTAAATAAACGTATTAGGCCGACCACGTACAGTAGCGGACTGTTCTTCTGGATTTTGAAATGATTACGTCTTCTTTTTGATGCGCCATCGCATGCTGATTTAGGCCTATGTGTTAGACACTGGCGAGATAGAAGTTACTAAATACAATTAAAATGACATTTTACTTTAAGGTTGATTAATTTTTGCAGTTCATTGACCTCAAAATTTAGACATAAGCAGCCAAAGACAATGCCTGATTTAACCATACATATAGGTAGATAGGGCTACAATCATTCAATTTGCGTTATGTACTCACCAATCAATAGCGGATGACAGGTTGAGTGCTGTGAATGCAGTTTGTGAATCAACACGCAAGTCGGTATTAACACCAAGTGAACGCAAGGTGGCTTGGCGTTTAATCAGTGGCGTTCTCAAAGCTATGAGGTTGGTGGGGATGCAAGGTAGGCCTAGAGGATATGGAGGACTTCGAACGGATTGCAGGACAGGACCCTTGTAGCCAATATTTTTTGTGTTTAAGTTCAAGAAGTTCTGAATTTCCCAGTCTCACTGGTGCATGACTGTTTCTAACTTAATATCAATGGCCTATTCTACTGGCCATCCTAACAATGGTAGTTTTTAGGACTAAACTCAAGGCTTGAAGGTGTCGAGGTTCAAACGGACATGTAGAGAAGTGTGTAAGGATTTTCTAATTACTTTTAGAGTTAAGCAAACACGTCCGACTAAACCTACGATGCAACAGCTCTGGACATTTCTGTCCATGGCAATAAATCAAACCTAATGGAAGGTCATGTCACACTACATGGGGGGGGGGAGACCACCTGAAACTCATCGGGTTTGCAGGAATTCCCACAAACCAATCTGAGCAGGGATGGGCAGCTGCCCACATTCCCCCACCCCGGGGCGACGCTAATGCGTTTGATAAACGGTCACCCATCAAGATTATTAATATTATTGAGCCAAACTTCACTGCACCGTAACATGCGATGAAAATAATTTATGCAAGCTTACACGATGTAAAATGTTAATATAGAAATTATGAAACTTTGTTTTTGACAGAAAAATGCTCAGTTTGTTGAGGTTAGTATTATATGCGTGCAGATGGCAGTAAATTGAATTTGTAATCATCACCATTTAAACTCATTTTTTGACAAAATGAAGTAGAATATTGCAAGTTTAAACATTTCTGAAGCACCAGTTTGCATCATGCAGCTTATCAGCATGATTTAATTCTAGAATAAGTCTGTTTTAAATATATGAATAGCCCAGTGGCGTATATAGGCTGAATGTTGCCTCTGTTACCTTATTGAAGGTACAGAAATTGTTAGTGTATCTTGGGAGGCCATAAGTTTTTTTACGTATAGGAATACAGGAGAAGAAGGCGAGTTGACAGGAAGTTAAGTTGAAAAAGGTTGATTCTCCGATAATTTCTCCCATTCCAGGTTAGCGCGGATAGGTGTTGTTTCCCTGACTTTGTGCCCAACCGTAGGAAAAGGAGAAGTTGTCCAATAATAGAAGCAATTCATTCATTTTTTCTTTCATCCGTTCATTTATTCATCCAGAAGCAGTTATATAGCGCATCTTCGAAAGCATGCGCTATGTAAACCTTCAATAAACCAAATACTTTGTATAGGTGTCCATACAGTACCATTAGTGGCAAATATTTATTCTGATTAAACAGCGGAGGTACAACGAAGGCCTATGTATATCTTTATTTTAAAACTTTAAGGAGGACTTTAACAAAACAGATTTTAAATTACTATGTCAATACCGTGGCCAAACAAAGTAATCTATTATTATACACACACTGGTGGGGGCTTCATGTCAAAGTGTTTATGTTTAGAAGTCAAATCGTTGAACGTTTAATTTAATCTAATAGACTAATTTTACATGACAATCGCATACAGCAGTTCTAAATTTGTCCACTGCCAAACAGGGTGAATTACATTAGGCTATATGCTGAGACTTTAAGAGCTTCCGGGTAAGCTTGTCTGCCGCGGAGCAAGGACGCAAGTTCCATTCCAGGGAAGACACTGCCACTCATTATCGGTCTTCTTCCTCACTTTCAGGCAGATGAAACATTTGGAGCAGTTGACGTGTCCACAGGCGTCCTTGTGTTCAATGACGATGCCGCAATTCGGACATCCACGAATTCTCGGACACTCCAAGCAGTTGTTGATCTTCGTGATACAGCTGGCAAGAATCCGGAGTCTTTTATCTTTGCCGTCACATTCCTGATTTCCACAACCTCCACTGGAACTCGACCTTCGCTATTCGTTCTCACAGGCCCAGTAGAAATCGAATCCGACTCCTCCGTTGGTTTTGGTGCAAATGGGACAACGCACGCAGTTGTTAGGGACTTCCGGTGACCTGAAACACCAGATCTGACATCCTGCACATTTCTGCATTTCACTGGCCTTCTTCAAATAATTGTCGGCGATCTTTTTTCCAATTCGTGCATCTCATCTGGAGTGAGACAGGCCACGTGACGAACAAGAAAGTACACCCATTCACTGTTGCAGTTTCCTTTTCCCATGCAATTGACGGCCGGGCAGTAGAACTTATATTTGCCCTCCGTTAGAAGACTCTGACAGTAGCCGGTCATCGATTCTGGTCATGTAAATATATGAAAGAAATCTTTCACCTATTTATCATATTATGACAAAAAAATAGCATGCAAACCTAATCGTAAGTGCTTCTTTTGCACTTACGATTAGGTTTGCATGCTATTTTTTGTCATAATAATGCTTTGTTACAATTTTATCACAACAGGTTACTGAAAGTTACAAACTTCCATACCAGATAAGTTGGAAATAATGCGCTAAAATATGATAAATAGGTGAAATGTCCTTGCAGTTCTTAGCGGTGGCTTACGATCAGTTGCATTTGGATATGAATGGAAACTGTAATAAACAAAGCCATGATCATAATGCAATAATATTGTTTTATTTAAAAAAAGGACATTGGTATAATAAACACGGCTATCTTTAATTAATTATCAGGTATCTGCAGGACTAACGCTACTTATAATATTTTATGCCATTTACCAGATTTGTTACCAGATTTACAAAACAATATTCATCAGAAACCGAGTAGGCCTAATATTTTAATCAAATTGGCCGAGTAGGCCTAATACTTTCATCTGCAGGACTAAGCCTACTTATTTGCGTATAATTTTATGTAAATGCATAAAATGTTCCACAGAACCATCCTCGAAATGTTTTAAAATCTGTAAATATAATTATAATTATAGCCATTGTAGGAAAACAACCAATCGATTGTTAGCGTTGGTTTTAGTGTTGGTATCTAACGGAATTTAAGCGTCCACACATAAACTATTTACTGTAAGATTTTCCAGTACACGGCCCTTTTTTATTTGGGGATGTTCACATCAATGATATGCCATCATAAGTTTTGTTGTTCCGCCTCCATTCAGTTCCGGTAATTGTCATTACAATCAACGACATCTGAAAAGAGTATCCTCAGAAATCGTCATTCGTGTATTTCACCATCCAGAGCTGATCCTTTTTTAGCAAAACTCGAAACCAAAATGATAATCATGCAACTACATTCCAGGTAGCTCTGTTTGACGAGGTGCGATCTTGCAAGTAGATTGGTAAGGATGACACTTCAGCTCCTTTTTTGTTTTCGCTCCGTCCAGGCACAGAAAACAGAAGAAGTGGTTGCAGCCCTTGCAATGCATCTGCGTGCATGCGCGTAAGTATTCAATCAACATACCACACTTTGGACAACCACGCACAGACGGTGCATCGAATTTTTCCAGAATCAACTTATTAGGACAGTTTGCCAATATCGTAACTCTGTTGTCAATCCCGTGACATCGTGTGTTTCCGCATCTGTTTCCGTTTCCAAGGTTCCAGATGCCAAGACACTTCCAACAAAACAGATATTGAACTCCTTTCGTCTTGCTGCAGAAAAGACACTGCACACAATTGTTGGTTTTGTCCTTTCTGCTGCAGTATATTTCGCATCCGGGACATCTTTGGACGCCTTCCTCCTCTCTCTTTATGAAGTTTTCAGATATTTTTTTCTCGAAATCTTGCATCTGCGAAGGTGTCAAGCAGGCTACGTGTCGTACTAGGAAGTATTGCCAGTCAGCGTTGCAGCTCAGATCAGGACAAGCGAACAAATACTTACCCTGATTCAGAATGTCTGTGCAATATTCGGTCATAGATGCTGGCCCTAAAAAGAAAGAAATGTTGAAAGACAAACAGAAACAAACTATCGGCACTGTTAGAAACAACGAAACAAAGGTGACTTACTTGAATTTCGTGTTTGAATTGTGAGTTGAAAGGGACAGCATTTTACCAAAGCTTTTGCATCAGGATCGAAGATATCAAATTATATTGTTTACCGTACGAAACCTAGAGCACCCAAGAGACAGCTTTCTACAGCTATGAATTAGTTTAGGGCTGTATATTAGTTCGGACGCAGTTATGACTCAAGCGAAACTAATGAAGATGAACAAATGGCAAATGATGAGTGCACATAATCAGTTACAAAAAGTAGTTGCAATTTTAGAAATCCGTATCTAGAGCTTTAATTAATGTGACCTCAAGCAGAAATCTTTATAATAATATAAATTGCCCAAAACAGCCATGTCATATCTAGTCCCAAAAAAACAGACCCCAGGGAAGCCGCAGACTCGATAAAAAGATATGAAAAACAGATGAGAAGATATTTATATGCGTAAACATTTCAAAGAAAGCCTGCAATGTTCCACTTTTAAACATAAAGTGCACATTACCGATAACGTGACCGCAAGGCATCTTTGCACGCTTGCTCTTAGGGTCGTCATCGTAAGTTATCATATCTGGTTCCGTTGTCGTTATCTGAATGAACCCATCCAATGGTTGCAGGTTAGAGATCTTTTTCTGCACCATCCATTGTGTATAATGATCTGGTAATTTTGAAACGAAACAAGAAATTACTCAATTGCCCTGGCATTGATTTGAAACATGTATAGGCCCCATAATACATAATTATATACAAACCTTTATTCATCGAAAAATAAGGTAGCATGCAAGAGCATATAAACATTATAAATAAACAAGCTATATGATTAAATTTCTTCAAATAAATGGTAGCACCTCGAAATATAAATTATGTTAGGTTTTTCATCCTATCAGACATTTTAAAATAAAGTTTACAGAGCTAAAGGTGTTTAATATAATTTAAAGAGCAAAAGGTAGGCCTCATTTGCCATTTGTTCATCTTCATTAGTTTCGCTCGAGTCATAACTGCGTCGGAACTAATATACAGCCCTAAACTAATTCAGCAAAGGTATAGCGAACTCACTTGATAGACTAGCGCAGAGAGCTCCTCTAAATCGGTTCTTTTATTCCCCATACCAATTAATATTAAAATTACATACCTCGTAGAAACTTTTCAAAAGCTGTGGTGTCTTACAATAGGTGAACTTTATAACTATCATGCAATTGTTGTAAAGCTGAGAGAGCACTACATGGCATTCACCAAGCAACTATACTAGTGAACTTCGTTGCATCTTCCAGCGTTTCTCATAGCATTCGGCCGTTACCAATAAGAACTTATAATCCCAGAAGAACGATCCTTTGGGGTAATAAATAATAAAATGGTGATAACGTCGTTACAATCTCTTCAGTAAAGTTAATTACATTTCCTTTTCTTCCTGCAAGATGATAAATAAAATGGGTGCATCGAAATGAAGAAAATATAGCTTAATCGCACACTTGTGCAGTTCCTATTCAAGGTAAAACCCTATCGAGCGTTAAGATGCATGGCTTGTATGACAAACCTTCTGATCCACAAGGAAAATAAACTTGAGTCCATGCGTTATAGGCAGAAACGTCATTTGGTGCGAAGATGCAAAATACGACGCGATCAATTTTGTCCAGCTAACACAACAAAATATTATTAATCGATGAGCCCCTATAATAAACTGTCAATTCTCAAATATAGGTCTTACATTTGCTGCTTTAGTTTCTAAACAGGTAAGAGACAAGTCACAAATGTATGAGGCAATAAAACTACATGATCGGTAACATATTGCAATTGTTGCACGTAAAATCTACTTCTCACGATTAGGCCTAAATAACGCAAATGTAGTGAGTTCTGCTGGTTTTCTGGTAACATAGCTATCTCATAAGTGTAAATATAATAGTTCTATATTCCTACATGTAGAAGTTTTGCTAACACAGTGTAACTGCCATGTAAATGTAAATCTCCGAAATTCCTCAGCGTAACCGAAAAGCCGCGTAATTGAAACCAGCTTGATCATGGCGCTGTCTCAAACCAAGTCGGCACGACCAGGTCGACAGGTCAGCTGCGGTGCTAGGTCAGAATCCAGCGAGTCAAGCCGAAAGAGTAGGCCTAATGTAATATAGACTTAGTTCCGTAACTAGTGAGTCCTAGAATGAATGATTTCTCAGCTTATATTTGTTTCAGACAAAAATATGCAAAGTTAGTGTAGGGTTTAAGTTTACTGATTGGCTGTTCTTCAGATCTTCTAACCACAGTCTAACTCTTTTCAAGGCAACTTGAGCCGCTTTCTCATTTGGAAAACCTGGTCACAGTAAACACGCAAAACATGAATGACGTTTAACATTAATAATATTGTAATATTCTACGACGAAAAAAGTGTTCCTAAATTGAGCACAGAAAGTATGAATATGCCAAAACACGAATTTCCAAACAAATTAGGCATGGTAAATGTCATCGAGGCCTGTATAGTTTGGTTCATACCAGAGGTAGGAACTATATTTATTTATTTATCCGTGTATATTTATTTATTTAAAACTGCTACAAATAATATAGCATCAATTGATAGTGCAAAATACTTGAGGCTCATTTAACTCATGGAAGCTGCTTAAATCCATATCTAAAGCCCCGTATGGAGTGGCCGACTTTTTCAATCTGAAAACCAAATCGAAGTAATATTTTCGAACAGATTTTAGAATAAACTAACCAAAATCACCCGTCGATATGCAGCAAAAGACCTGAAAAACGCAACATGTGTCAAATTATGATTTAAAGTTCTTTGCAGATGTATCTGTTTAACATTCTGACCAAAACAGTTAATTCTTCCCACGGAGTTCGTTGAGCATACGTTATAGACAGATTACTTTCTGCTGGTATTATTTTCTCATGATTAACCACAAACTCGGTGTCATCCAGGCTACACATTAACGTTTAGATGAAAGCCGCGCAGCAGCATGCAAGGTCTTTACCAACATTTAGAAGCCGATTTATTTGAAATGCCTACAATGGAACTTCTTACTGTTAAAAATTAATTCAAGTTTATTGTTAGATTATGCTGCACGGCGTTGTCTAATTTTCCCTATGTGCTGTTTGGATTTCCGGTATTCTCTGTGTAGCATATGTTCGTGTCAATTGTCAAATTAAAAATATCATGCTATATATCTCAGTGAAAATAAAATTTTAGAAATGTATATCATAAACAGTTGTGTATGTGAGTGTACGTATATTTGCATACCTGTATGTATGCTTTCTTACTTCTAATTCCTGCTTACCACGTTTTATATCAAAAATAATGTTCTGTAGGCTATGTAATATTCATTTTTGATGCCTAATCTGCTCAGAACGAACTTTATATATTAAATACGAAATTCACTTGATAATTGGACTTTCAACATTTAAGTTTCTCTTAACGCGCAAGTCAGCGGTGAAGTAAAAAGAATTCTCACCAGAGATTTCATTTGCTTTACATTCATTTGTTCCAAACAGCTGTTGTAGCTTTTGTCCAGCAGCTGCTCATTTTTATCATGAGGTCCCACTGTGTGTAGGATATCTATAAAAAAATTAATGCGATATTAATCTATTTTATGTGTCATTTGTGATAGGTCCTGTACACACATAAGCAAGTTCGTAAAATGTTACAAACATTTGGTTTACTGACAGAAATCGTCATCTAACATTCCGATGAGGCAAGTTTACTTGTTTTAAAGTAAGGCTAGTTCATACTATAACACATTCAAATTTGGAACTTAAGACACAAACAGTCAAATGTAACTTAGAGATTACGAAATTCCACACACTTCTCAAAGACAAAATTACCAGTCTAGTGTAATTTTGAGATTACAATATTCCACACATCTTTTAAATACATAGCCAGTATAATTTAATTTCGTGAATTCGATATTCTACACACTTTCAAAATCTAGTGTAATTTCATGAATTCGATATTCCACATAATATGAAAGTCTAATGGACTGGCCTAGTTGAGATCATAATTATAGACAAAAGACAGCTACACAATAAATCATATTTGTAAGGAATCCTAATTAGTCACACCACACTGTAGGCGTATGTTCCCTAATCTGTTTACAATAAAGGTAATGACACCATGATTATGCATTTGAGAATCAGTCAAACTATTCTGCTACATCATTAGTGATTAGGCCAATATGGCTGTTTGAAAGTCTAAATAACGTATGTATTTTCTCCTAACTTTTAAACAGTTTCACAAATATAATATATACGTATTTGGTAATTAGCGTATAGGCATACAGGCCTATATGAGGACTTACATTTGGCTGGCAAACTGTAACCTGAAATTAAAATAAAATGTGAAATATTATACAAAATATTTAAATGAAACACTTTGTATGTTAAGCAGTGTGTTCACGATGTTTATGTGCATTTATGTATGTAAAAATAATTGTATGTATGTATATGTGTATGTATGCATATATGTATGTATGTGTTTATGTATGTATTGTTACTAGCCCATTGGCAGTGGTTTGGAGTTGGTTTGGTGGAAGCACGTTTGAAGCCGGGAATGATTGTAGGCCTACGCTCCTTTGCCAGCGGAGTATACGGAGGGCGTGAGAGAGACAAAATTGTTAGAAGGAGAGAGGTATGAAGCGATGTTCTGAGTAAGGTTTAAACATAACGTTCAAGTAAAGTTAGATTTCAAAAATAGCAATTTCCGGTTCACCTGAAACTTTTAAGATAACTAGAAAGCACAAACGTTGTCATGGCTAATTTGAATAAAAACATTTGAGTGATTCGTGATTCATCGCCTTGAAAAAACCGGCGCATACTGAATTTGTTTCTAGACATAACGAGCCAGCACTTTAGTATGCCACAATGTGTCTGAATGGATATTTATGTTTACCTGCAGTTGTTTTTGCTTCTCCAATCTGACAACCATTCAATTTCGCTAATTCTTCTGTTAGACCTTTTCCAGCAGCTTCTTCTATCGCAGTGCTAACTAAAACAAAGCAAACAAACAAGTAGTCTATTTCGTTTGTTTTTTTGGCAAATTTTTAATCACTTAAGGCAATATAAGAAAATAATAATAATAGTAATAATAATAATAATAATAATAATAATAATAATAATAATAATAATAATCTTCGTTTAATATTTAAAACTGACAATTACGCAGTATGATTACAAATCAGTATGAATGGATGATCACAAGTAATAACAGGAGTCAAATTTTAACTGTACACGGCAGCCATGCAAGGCGCCCATCACGTTCTACATCTCATTTTCACAACGCGCCATCTCGCGAATGATAGGCTGAGTGTACCTTATGACCTTATGAATTTGATACACTCGCTGTATGGCTTTTCCACTAAATTTTTCTTTGACAGATAGTTGACATATATTTGATGCTTTAAGGTATTTCGACAAGTTGAAATAGATAAAATAATGATAAACAGCAAACTTATATTTTATGGATTCTATTTCTTCATATACATTTACAGAGGATTGAGTAAAGATTCTGAAAAGAAGAGTAGATGAGAAAAAATGTACCATGTATAGCTGGCTGAAAATGATTAAGGCTATGATGGGTGAGGCTTCATAAATGATGATAAATGATACTCAATAAATATTTATTGGTTATCCCGCAAGAAATTATGACAATTAAACTTGACATTTCAGTTGTAAACAGTTTAATTGTTTGACCTACTTCCTCCGGTGGTTTTCAGGCTGCTGTTGTTGCAGCAAACGATGCCATCTGCTTCGATACAAGTGATATCGCCTTCATACAGAGATACTCTGCTGTTTATATCCCAATCCACGGAATACCGTGTCCGCATCTCGATGTCTGGATACGATAATAGCAGTCGAATAAATAATTCTGAGAATGTTTAAAGTCAGTTTTGTTAAAAAAATAAGTATAGTTGAAATGTCCATTATTGTATTAATCAAAAAAGTACATTTGATTTTAGTACCTAAGTGTTCTGGGTGCGATTCGTGGTTGGTTGCACTTGGGAAAATATCTGCATTTACGGTGAAAACGTATCCTCAGAAAGGGATATATTAAAAACCAGTGATGAATAGGAAAAGTGGCTTTCTTCCCGTAAATATAGAATTTGAAGACCCGATGCAGTTTGACAGCCCTCCTCACGAAATTCCTACTGGATCTCTTTTTAAATGCTGGTTAGCTCAATAATACTAATACACTTTCTGCAACGTGCTCCAGCACTAAATTGTCGGGGCTTCCAGGGCCGGTTTAACCACTAGGCGAACTAGGCAGCCGCCTATGGCGGCACATTTCTGGGGGCGACAGAAAAGCTACACAAAGAAATATTTTTTAAACCATTGCCGCCGTTTTGCCAGTCCAGAGGCGTAGGCCTATAGCCGCCTAGCCATACAAGGCGCTTAAGGTGCGTACGCACCCCCTGTCACATTCTGCTTTAGGGCCCGATTATTTCATTTCCCTCCAAGCGCACAAATTTTAAATTTGGTTAATTGTTCCATCTAATGACATATTTAGCTGCTGCCTACGGTGTTCAAAAAGCACGCGTGTACTGCGCGTATGTCTCGGCCTCTCTGCAGTCTGAACTAGTCTGTATGATGACTGATGCGGCCGGGATGCCTCATGATATCTGATACATGCCATATTGTATGTGTATTTTTCCATTGCACGCGGAGCGACAGGTTCGCCTAGGGCGCCAAATACTCTGGCGCCGGCCCTGGGGGCTTCACGGAACGGTTGAACTTGTTTTTGTAATGCCGATAGTCACACCCACCAAGCACCAGTACTTGTGAAAAATGGAAGAACAAACTGGCTAGCCTACTGGCAGAAGATGTTTTATTTTTGGATCCGGTAGAATGAGGACCAAGTTTGGGAAAGTAATTTCTACATCCTAGAGGCAATTATACAATCGGCACGGACAATTTAGTATCGTATAACTTCCTCTATTAATTAATTACTTACGAAACCGAGGATTCCTTTTATGGATAGTTATCTTATCTTATCTCCTTCAACACTGAGTATAGTAAACCAACCAGCGGATGTCACAATTTTTTCAAAGTCGGCTCTGTTTTTGCTGAAGTCTTCCGCCCATGTTGGAATTTCTTCCAACCTTAAACGTTGACTGTTACGACTTTCATCCATTACTTGATCGTTTGGCGCCGTTTATAGAAGTTCAACGTGTAGGCGTATTTGTCTATTGCACCGTTATGAGAGTGTACTTCTTAAACCCTGTAAACATAGAAATTCACAAATATAACAAATGTCTGTTTTAACTGCAGCCAAAAAGACACAGGACAAGACATATCAATACGACATTTAACTGATTACTGCGAAATTATAGAGATCTGGGAGGAAAATGTTTTAGGAAGGGTACAATTTTTGTAGGGGGAGCAAATTGACGTTTTTTGCATAAAATGGCTGACTTACTTAAATAATTAAGTGTTTTTTAGCATTGAAAATTGTGTTGGGACTGATGGTATAATCATAATAATCAAATGCTTTTTGGTCAAATACTTTCAAAATCCAGGGGACAACATGCCCCCTTAAACCCCTCCGGACCCCATGTCTTCAAATAGACCCTACTTTTAAAACTTATGTTAAAACATTTTACTCATATTTTCAATCAGCACACAAGCACCAAAACGAATATCTCAACACAGACAAACACAAATTTATCAGCTCAGTTGTAGAAAAATCTAAAACAGTATGCTATAGATAATCAATTATAATAATTAGTGTTAGGCCCAGGCCTATGTTTACTCAAATATAGGTCAGTAGATAGGCTAAAGCTCGAAGAAATTTCAATATGTGCATATTGTCAACGCTCATGAAGCCTAGGTCCTACCTGGTAATCTGTAAAAATCGCATTTTCCTTTAGGTTTTATATAAATAAATAATCTAGATTGATAAAACTACCCAAGCCGCATCCTCCAGAAGTATTGTTGCTTTCCAATGTTCTTAAAACTGTAAGGTTAAAGCGCATTAACGTCTAATCCCAGAAATAGAAAATGAAAACAGAGAATGGGTTTTTCAGGTAGAGTCACAAGGGTTTTGCAGGTTCTTTCCCGCGGTTAGATGAAGCAAAATTTAACTCTTAGAACATTTAGCCTACAGATCTTCTAAAATGTTGAAGACATCTAAGAACGACTAAATATAAATATAAGAAACTTTATCTTTGTAGTTTCTTAGCAGTAAACAAAGTATAATGTAAATAAACGTATACCACGCACAGTAGCGGACTTCGGACTAATCCTCTGGATATTGACCTGATTACGGTTTGGTTTTGCTGAGCCATTGCGTCATGAATTTTGCTTCAGACAAGGGCGCGATAGAAGTTACTAATAAAAATTGAAATTATTTTTTCCTTAAGGTTGATTAATCTTTGCAGGTCATTGACTTCAAATATGCAGGTCTGTAGACATAAACTGATGGTGCGGCCAAAGACAATTCCGGGATTTAGCCAGGTAGGTAGATAGGGCTACAATCATCCAATTTGTGTATGTACTCATCAATTAATAACGGATGGAAAGAAGGTTGAGTGCTGTGAATGCAGTTTGTGAGACAACACGCAAGTCGGTATTAACGCCAAGTGAACGCTTTGGATATCTTCTGTCCGTGTTCGTTTAATCAGTGGCGTTGCCAGAGCTATGAGGTTGGGGAGGGGAAGGTAGAGATATGGAGGACTTGAGCGGATTGCAGGGCAAGGCCATTGTAACTAATATTTTTGAGTCTAAATTCAGGAAGTTTTGAATTTCCCAGTTTCATTGGTACTTGAATGTTTCTAACCTAATATGAAGGGCCCATTCTACTCACCATCCTAGCACTGGTATTTTTAAAGAATAATCTCAAGGCCTAAAGGTTTCCTGTAGTGAAGTGTGTAAGGATTTTCAAATTATTTTCACAGTTACACAAACGCGCCCGACTAAAATCTACGACGCAACAGCTCTTTGGATATCTTTTGTCCATGGGCGATAAATCAAACCCAGTGGAAAAACATGTCAAACTACACGAATCTCACGACCTAGCCTGAGCAGGGATGCTCAGAGCTGAGCTGGGATGCAGAACTGCCCCCATTCCCTCGTGGCGACGCTATTCAGCCTATTCTATTTAATAGACGGTCGCCCAACAAGACTATTAGGCCTAATAGGGCTAAGCTTCTGTGCGCCGACCGGCAGTCTTATCAACATAGCCGATGACGATCTGTACACAATGTAAAATCATAAAATGTTAATATGAAACTTTGTTTTTGACAGAAAAATGCTCAGTATGTTGAGTTTCGAATTACATGCTTGTAGATGGCAGTATATAGAATTTGCAATCGTCACCTTTTAAACTCATTTTTAACAAACGGAAGTAAAATGTTGCAAGGTTTAACTTTTCTGAAGCATCACTTTGCATCTTGCAGTTTACCCGAATGTTTTCATTCTAAAATAGGCCTTTTTAAATTTGCAGGTAGTGGCGTAGGCCTATATGAGCCGAATGTTGCTTGTGTAGGGGTAGGCGTATAAGATGCATCCGTCGGACGGGTCATTATAATCACATTGCCAATGGGCGGCCAGTCTCCAGAGTAATGTAGACCTACAGTCTGAGCGTGGGCAGTTGGCAGATGCTGGCGCCATGTAAAGGTATGCCGTGTAGGAAGGTTTCAGAAAGGGTTATATAAATGGTAGCCCTTGAGATAGAAGAGGATAGAGAGATCGGAATCCAGCACTTTAGTCACACGGCTTAGACCGGACCTCTGTCCCGTTTGTCAACCAGGACACGGGGTCCTAGCGTGTATCGTCAGAATAAACATCGACAACGACAACGTGTTCTCTCTCTCTCTGTCGACCTACATTGAGCGGTCACTCAACATCCGCTAAACTTGTGTTACCTTATTGGAGGTACGGTTATTGTTAGTGTATTTTGGGAGGTTATAAGTCCTTCTTACGTGTAGGTTTACAGAAGAAGGAGGATAGTTGATAAGAAGTTAAAAGGGATTGATTCTCCGATGACTGCTTCCACTACAGGTAGGCGCGGATAGGTGTTGTTTCCCTGACTTTATACCCAACCATAGGAAAAGGAGAAGTTGTTCAATAATGGAAGCAATTCATTCATTTAATTCTTGTATCTGTTCATTCATTCATTCAGAAGCAGTTATGTAGCGCCTCTTCGAAAGCATGCCCTATGTAAACCTTCAATAAACCAAATAAATTATTTGTATGGGCATCCATACAGTACCATACGTGGCAATTATATATTCTGATTAAACAGAAGCAGTGCAACGAAGGCCTGGATATAACTTTATTTTAATCACGAAGGAAAACACATGAGATGTTAAATTACTATATCAATACCGTGACCAAACAAAGTAATCTATATTCAAATACTGGTGGGGCTTCATGTCAAAGTGTTAATGTTTAGAAGTCAAATCGTTGAACGTTTAATTTAATCTAATGGACTAATTTTATAAGACAAGCTTCACCCCATACAGGAGTTCTAAATTTGTTCTCTGCAAAACAGGGTGGATGATATATCAACTGCTGAGACTTCAAGTGCTTCCGGGTAAGCTAGTCTGCCGTGGAGCAAGGACGCAAGTTCCATTCCAGGGAAGACACTGCCACTCATTATCCGTCTTCTTCCTCACCTTCATGCAGATGAAACAGAACGCATATTCGCAGTTGGAGCAGTTGACGTGTCCACAGGCATCCTTGTGTTCAATGAGAATGCCGCACTTCGGACATCCGCGAATACTCGGACACTCCAGGCAGTTGTTGATCTTCTTCGTGATACAGCTGGCAAGAATCCGGAGTCTTTTATCTTTCCCGTCACATTCCTGATTTCCACAACCTCCACTGGAACTAGACCTTAGCCATTCGTTCTCACAGGCCCAGCAAAAATCGAATCCGACTCCTCCGTTTCTTTTGGTACAAATGGGACAACGGACACAGTTGTTACGGACTTCCGGTGCCCGGAAACACCAGATCTGGCATCCTGGACATTTCTGCATTCCACTGGCCTTCTTTAAATAATTGTCGGCGATCTTCTTTTCGAATTCGTGCATCTCGTCCGGAGTGAGGCAGGCCACGTGACGAACTAGAAAGTACTCCCATTCACTGTTACAGTTTCCCTTTCCCATGCAGTTGACCGCCGGGCAGTAGAACTTGTATTTGCCTTCCGTTAGAAGACTCTGGCAGTAGCTCGTCATCGATTCTGGTCCTGTAAATACGTGAAAGAAATCTTAAAATGTCTATGATTACAAATGTATCTTGGAAGATATCATTCGGGAAATTCAACGCGCTTCTCACATAACTGCAGTGAATAGGAATGCAATTAGTTCCAAAGTTCCGACAATCCTCGGTGTAGGCCTACTTAAAACCGAAACTGGTTTTCCTCAAGTATTGCTGTGTACGTATGCGTGTAACAGTGGTGAGAAATTTTGAAAAGTCGTAGAGGGCTTTTATCACTTTCAACACAACACACTTATCCCATCGAATCTTTCTAAGCTGTGTTGCAGCTAGGACAGATGCTAAGGAACGATTCAGAGGCCCGGTGAAGTACATACGTAAGAAGGACTACGCAATTGTAAATGTAACGGGGTTGTAATGTAACGTAAGGTTGTCCTACATCATTGATGTATAATGACTGACCGATGATATAGTGACTGACCGATGACGTAGTGACTTACCCATGACTTAGTGACTGACCGATGACATAGTAACTGACCGATGATATAGTTATTGACCGATGCCTCAGTCTCTGACCGATGACATAGTTACTGACCGATGACGTGACTACATGGCATCTTGGCTCGCTTTTTTGTCGGACTGTCGTCGAAGCTGATCATGTCAGGTTCCGAGGGAGATGTCGTGACGGTTACGAATCCCGGAAGTGGAACCAGGTCACGTGTCTTGGCCTCGATTGCATCCAGCGGCCATATTCCACCCTCAAGACGAACGAGTAGAGTCACAGTGGATAGATGAATTATGTTGAAATCCTGCAGAGTTTTTCCTTCCTTATACTTCAATACTTCATCTGGCAGATATGAAGACAACATTCATATATCATACAATGCACGTCATCCAAAACAGCTGCATGGAACTCACTTAAACAATACAATAAACCTAGAAGCTAGAACACAAGTAAAACATTTGCATTCACGATCATCATAATCTTCTACGTTGCGTTATTATTCAAGTGATTTAGGTCATTTCTAGAGGGGGGGGGGTGATGAAACAAACAGTGTTTCTAAATATCGACACAAGGTTAAGCCTAATGTACGGGCGGAGATTGTAAAAAAAAATAATAGGAAACCTATGACATGTAGGCCTAATTCACATAGATATTAACAAACATTTTGCAGGTGATTTAATTTTAACTGATTTGTTTTCGAAACCTGAGTATAGGCTAAATAATGGTAGGCAGGTACTGTTCTCTTATATAGCAGCAGTTAATTAAGGAACATTAGTCCCACAGCAAAGAGTATTTATAATGCACCGTATTTGAGATAAACTATGCAACTAAGATTTAGTTAAATACCTCCAAATACAAGTGCTAGATCTTCCGGCCTCACTCCGTTAGCGCATTGTTTGCTAACGACTCTGAAGAGATCATCCACTGTTGCATTCTAGACAACAGACATAAGTCTCACGATTTTAAGTTACATAGGCCTATCGGTAACACGACTCGGACTAGCTAGACCAATTTCAATATCATATGATAGGACTATAATAAATCGTCACTAACATCGAAGCAGTGTAATAGTCTCAAAACAGTAACATCGACAGTGACACGGTATACGAATGACGTCAACCGTTATACGGGTATATTTCACAGCTCGCGACAAATTAGACTTTTTTCTGTCTTTTGCTTCGGGTGGCTTACACAAGAAGTAAAATTCTAATTTAAAATTTTTTGATTCCTTGTAGGGCATAAGTTACTTGGAAAAACATACTTTTATCATATTATTTAGATGATTAGTATGATAAAAAAAATTACAAAGTCCAAATATTACACAAAATGTGCTTGTCCTCACCAATGGTGAGTTAGTTCAACGTTATGTTACATATGCAGTTGAAGCAGTTAACTGATGTTTTATATTTTTCAGTCATTACCTATATAAATGTCCATTGTTCTATATGATTTTGATTAACTTATTAACGAAATAACTAATTAAAAAATAAAATTAACCGCTGTCTTCAAAAATTGGTTACAACACCGTAACGAATAGGTTTCTGCCATCTGTGGAATAAATTGAAAACTCTCGATTTCTGATTTGACGTTTTCGAAAGCAGGGAACCAGCCTACAGTAATGTGACCAACAACAAATCGAAATTCGTATGTGTTTCGTTTGACAATTATCGTAAATTGATCAGGTATTGGAATAGTATATCAAATATTTACAACTTCGTTACAGTAAATACTACATCTTGCGTATATAAATAATTTTTTTTTCTTAGAAAGTAATACGGAAACTGTCAACCTGGCCACTATAAACTAACTACTAGTGTTGCCTTCATCGGTCCAATGAACGTGGTGGCCATATTATGAATGTTCTACAACTCCGATATAACAACACCGTCACATTTTTACGTAACGGTGTTGTAGTATCGATAATGGAGTTGTAATTATCTGTCAGATTTGTTGTATGTATGTATGTAAGTATATATTTGTGTGCATGTAAGTATGTATTAATGTGTATATATGCAGTCCGATATGTATAGCCTACTCTGGTTCATAGTCATATCTTCTTCAAAGTGTTTAGTGTTAGCATGTTTAACATGATACAATACTGTATTCTATAATTGTAATAATTCATTGTTTACTAATTCATGAGCGATACCAAACCACCAGATTTAATTGATTTGACGATACCAAAGTCACCGTTCTTAAAATTATTTGCAGAACAGTATCACTTTGATATGCCACTAACTGCAGCAGAAAGACAAAGACGATATCGTCAAAGGCTGAAAGATAAAGATGAACAAGGAGAAAAGGCAAAAGAACGGAAAAGATGGGCTGCCAGACAACTTGCCGGAAAAGTGAGAAATATAGCAGATCCAACACCTAGAGGACAACGTACAAAGAGGCGGAAATGGGAAAATGATAACGAAAGAAGAAAGCAAGAAAAACTACAAAAGAAAGCATTGCCCGTTCTATCATCAAATGAAGATGAAGAGTGTGAAGAGAAGAATAATTTGAGCTTGAGCAGACAAAAATTAAGAGGTCGTAGTGAAAAAAGAAAAGATCGTGCTGCAGCATATCGAAGAATAGACTTTCTAGAGAGAGGTATATCAAAATTGCAAAGTGAAAAGGCAATGCTGCTGAAACGTGATTGGCGTTTGAAAAGGAAAAGAAAGGAACGTGTTGGTGGGACTCTTGAATACACACCAAGAAAAAGAGCACGTATTATGATGAGAACGAATAAGTCTGTGGTTTGCAAAGAATTAACATTCCACTATGCACTTCTAGCACAGTTAAAGGAACGCTACAAATCTGTGGAGAAAAATAGGAGGAATGCACAGATATTGGGCAAGTTATTTGTGACAGCAGCCATTTTGAGCCATCAATGACATTCGCTCTACAAGACGAAGAGTTGCGTATAATTTCAATTTAAAGATCCTTCTGATTTCAATGACATTCTACTTGCAAAACAGAGTTTTGTATAATTTTCAGTAAAAGATTCTTCTGTTATCAATGACATTCGCTCTACAAGACGAAGAGTTGTGTATTATTGAAATTAAAACTTGACCTATTGTTTCTTTTATTGCTTAAAAAATGACATCAAAGTTCACAATAAATGTTGCACAGTGAATTGCAGAAATTATTAAAATACACATGAATGTTACTTAAATGAAATGTAATGTCATGCAATCATAATGAATTACAAGATTAGACAGGGTGGATATTTCATTGTAATTTACAACTCCGTGACGGATTTACAACTCCAGACATTTTAAAATTAAGATGCAATTATTTGATGGTGTAAATAAATAATTATCGTCAGAATAATTTTGGTTACTGTATAATATCTTAATTTATACTTAATATTAATGAATCACAAATTACAAACAGTGGCAGTATTTTTAACTGTATTTATAAACAAAATAACGGAGTTGTAAATATCTATTAATTAAAGCAACGGTGTTGTATTTTTTTGAAAATATTAGAAAAACTAAAATCAAAACTCAGGCCAACTCAGTCATATTTAAGCTCTGCACAATGGTAAGTTTGCTTCGGCAGCCCCATAAAAATATTTGAGTTAAAAAAATTTTTAATTTGCATAACTTTTTTTTCACTGAAATTAATTTTCTGAATTTGTCACGAGTTGTGAAATATACCCATACACCTACCCAAATGTAGGCCTACACATCTTACTTATCGAAACTGTCACGTTATCGTTTGTACTGTTCGTGCCTCGTACCTGCTCATCGTTGGGAATTCCCCTATTTAGTATGGTAGCTGGGATTTTTCTTGGCCTGAGTGCATATGAATCGAAAGGGGTGAAATTGAAAGCTCACACCTGTGTTATAATGGATTGTATGTATACCGGGGTACTTGTTTATGGCCCAAGGCCTTATTAATAGCGAAAGCTTAATTAGTCTACCGTCCAGCTAAGCACTGCCACAAGGCTTCAACTACGCATCCATTATTGGTAGATAGATTCAAGTATCAAACGTTTAGTTGTAGGGTTGAAAATGTTGGCCTATCGTTGGAATGCTGTGTGAAATGTAAATGTAATTGTAGGCCTACGTGTTTCTCTTTAGCAACTGTATGGCCTCATCCCCGTTTATTTTTCAATGAGTTGATCAGGATTGATCCTTGTGGGGGGGTTGATTCTGGGTGTTTTTAGGCCCTCGTGTACGGATCGTGTTACCCCAAGGGGTAGTGTTTGAGCCTCAGTCGAATGAAATTGCGAACTTGTCACGCTTCTGAAAAGTTACTACAGGGGCACGTAAGCAAGTCTCATTCTTGAGCATTCACACTTTTGTGCAGTAAATTGCGTTAGCCTATGGTAGAGCGGCTATCAGTCTGTCCGTCTATGTTAGCAGACAGGTAAGGTCTGGTCAGATTCTAGTTCAGATCCGACGGTCATACAGATAGACAGGCAGAGAACTTATGCCTAACCATACTATAGATTAACATACCATTCTATAATTGAGTGTTATTTGTGCACTGACTACTACTAACAGAGGCATGTCTGAGATTAAAACTGTTAGAGTCCTGTAGCTGGGTGATGAAACAGCTTAGACCTACTATTTGTTAACCAGTTTGGTTTGCACGGAATGGGCAAAAAAGGTCGAAAACTTCTGCACGTCTGTAAACTGTGCATAATTCTAAACGACTCTGCATTTTCGGAAAAAACGACTAGGCTCCTCAGTTTCAGTTTCAATACCATATTGGTCAAGAAAATGAAAATACTTACGGACAGAAGGAAATATATGGCGAAATGTAGGCCTATCGTCAGTGCAAGCTAGACTGAACCAGTGGAGCGACGGAACATTTCCTTGTTCACCTCCGCCTCGTTTGGTAGTGAAATTTCAAACAATGTGGAATTAAAACACACTTACCGAATGAAGCGGTACAAAATGAGTCTTCTCGGCGACACTAATTCTGATCTGAATTATCGCAGCCATTTGCGTTGAGCGACTAAATGCACTGGTTCTCAACAGACTGCTTGCTACTCAGAGTGTTAATCTACCCTTACACAGACTGTGTACTACTGTGTATGGCTGACCTTGGCGGACCTACAGACTCGATGGAGCGTCTTTGACTACCAGAGTAGGCCTATTGTTGGTGCAACTATTAACTAATGCGCAGATCTATAGCAAGTAGGTCGGTCTATTATTAGTGCCTTGGAAATTACGCAAATACATTTGGAAGGTAGAAGCTGGTCAGCAAAACGACTGTTCTAAATCGGTAACAGAAGCAGTGAGATAAAGGTTAAGTGGATCATGTGGCTAATATTGCATAAATTGAACTAGATCACATGATTTATCGATAGTTTTTCAATTGTGTCAGGCTATGCAAAACGAATCCTTCAGCTGGTCTAAAAGAAACTGAAAGCGTTGGTTTTCTTTTTGCTTGGAAGATTGCATTGATTGTTTGTTGTAAATATAGAACAGTCAAAAATTATCATTACCTGCAGTAAAATATCCACAATTTTAAACGAGCAAGCGCAGTCCTGAAAGAGTTCCGATGGCTCATAAAAAGTTTAATATTTGTATTTAAATGCAATCCAGCAACCTAAACTTCCTAAAGCTTTCTTGCAGCCCTGTAAAGTAACGACCTAACTGTAAATCAAGAAATTAATACATAGGGCCTAGGTCTAAAGAAGCAACTGCACGAGCGGAATATAGTCTTGGTCTTCAGTTCGACATCCATTAGATACATAATAGTCTGCAATGCAGTAACACAATCAAGCTGCTGTTAAGTGTATGCTGATTTAAGCTAATATATAATTTTTATCTATAGCGTAGCTATAATAATGTAAAAGCATCGATCGAATAGATGAGCGCAAGTCTCGCATTAATGTAGGCTACAGTAGGCCTATTAGGAACTCGTTTTCGCTACCATTGCTCGATGCTCGGACATTATTATTTTTCACTACGTAAGTATAGGAAATGAATAATTAATAAAAGAAATTGGCTCAACATGAATCCATTCACTTTCAAAATGTCGGTAAGGTGAAGCAGATCATGAGTTTCTTCATGTGGTTACCAAGATCTCGTCCTGAATTACATTTAATCTCCTGTGCTTGAACCAGTCTAAACCGGAAGTCAAACTTACAGGCCTTTGTGATTTTAGTCTTCAAGCACCCAGAATGCTCTTTCTCGTGCCGTCACTAACCCCACAAACACCATCGCATCAATCCGGTTCTCAAATCACTATGCTGGCTGAAACTATCCGATCGAATAGAATATACAATGTCACATCACTTACTATGACACACTTCAGTAGGCTACTCCCTGCACTCCTATCTTCGTCAGTTATTTACAATCCAAACCCGCCGCTAATTCGCTCCTCCTCCGAACTAACACATCTCCGACCTTCCGTAACCTCATCGCTGAAATGTACAAGTTACTCCATAGCCAGAGCTGTTTCCACCTCTCCAAAATAAACTCCCGCCAGAATTACGACACATATCCGATCCATTCTACGAAATCACAAAACCACACTTCTTACTCTCTCCACAGGTCTTTGACTCAAACCTGAAAACACTGCTCTCTTACAACTCCTATAAATCCTATCCTGAACCCTCCTCTTCGCCTTGCCTCCCTCGCCGTTTCAATTCTAAATACCATTCAACCTAGTCGTCTGACTGTCTGACCCCTTTGGATCTTGCCCTGGAACTGATTTGGACCCTACCAGTCTTGTTGTCAAGACCTTAAACCTCAAGACCAAGACCAAGACCAAGACTTTGAACCTCAAGAACAAGACCAAGACCAAGACTTTGAACTTCGAGACCAAGACCAAGACTTTGAATCTCGAGACCAAGACCGAGACCAAGACCCAAGAAATCACATTCAGGCCAAGACTTCTTTTCTTTACAAAAAAATTGTCAAGTCGGACTACTCGCCATTTTAATGAAAACGTGAGCCTTTACTTTTCCTCAAGCAAATTAATTAATTAACTTTATATACAGACTGCAGAGAATTCCGAATTCGTATTTACAAAAGTCCTTCATGCAAAATATTGTATTTTATAAAAACCAATTCGCTCAGAATTTTCTGACCTGTGGGGCCTCATAAAAATTTCTCCATGTGAAAAAATACTTTCCAAAGGTGCTTAAGTCGCTGGCACACACCGTAGCTTTTCAAGCACTGGATTTAGATGTACCGGTACAAATCGTGAGCCTTTTTAAAAATCCTCCCATGGTTTATCAGACTCAGAAAACGTCTCGGCAGGGCTTCCAGATACAGCATGACTTAGTTGCTGCTACCAGTGGGTTTTACTTTTTCTGACCAACAAGACCTGTAGCCGTCCCTAGGTATTTGTCGTAGGCATTGATGCAAACAGGCTTGATAATTTTTTTAATTCTTGAGTTTTGTTAAATGACTTCATATTGACAGCTATTCTTGGTCTTGGTCTTGCGAGACCAAGACCAAGACTCTGAACCTCAAGACCAAGACTTTGAACTTCAAGGCCAAGACCAAGACCAAGACTTTTGGTCTCAAGACCAAGACTTTTATAAACGAACTCGAGTGCACTCGAGACCAAGACCTTGGTCTCGAGAACAACATGTCTGGATCCTACCCGATTATGTTTTGACTAAGGGGCTATTCTAGGTGCTGTAGAAATCTCCAGATTACGATTACGATTACAGAGACAGCCTAAGGTAGGACAGGCAGCGTTCTGAAGCACCCCTTATCCTGCAATAGCACACATTGAGATACAACAGTTTTCGCTCAATATACCCTAGAACCTAGATTAGATTATTTATCGATGATAATAGTTGTCTACAGTAGAGCACAAATGTACGTGTAAAGTGTGTAATATTTCTGCAGTTATCGACTTCCAGGCAAAGATGTTTGACGTGGTGCGAGCTTGCAGGTACCGAGGTAAGGTTTGCATTGCCAGTTTCCGTCTTTCTTTTCCTTCAGACATATGAAGCAGAACCCGATGTGACATTGGTTGCAAACTACGTGTCCACACTTGTCTTTGTGTTCAATCAGAATTCCGCAGTTTGGACATCCGCGAATAGTCGGGCAGTCGTCGCAGTAGTTGATCCTCTTTGCCGGACAATTGGCCAGGATTTCGATTCGTTTGTCCTTTCCATCACAGCCCTGATTTCCGCAGGACCCATACGGAAAGAAACGCTTCCATTCGTTGAGACAAACCCAGCAAAAGTCGAACTTCTTACCGCTCTTCGCAGTGCACATAGGACAGCGAACGCAGTTTCCAGCATCAGGAACCCGCGTACACCAAGTCTGGCAACCCGGGCACTTCTGGTTTCCTTTCTCCTTCTGCAGGAAGTTATCCGCCAATTTCTTCTCGCACTGACGCATTTCTTCCTCTGTGAGGCAGGCAACATGACGAACGAGGAAGTATTCCCATTCGCGGTTGCAGTTCGTATCTGGACAACAGAACTTGAATTTGCCTGTCTTTAGGATATCCCGGAAGGTCTCTGTCATCGATTCAGATCCTATGACAACAAACTAAAATTTAATCGTAGGAGTAGTTGAATGCATAATTCAATAGTTCCAGTGCATAGTTTCTGCATCGACAATTTGATACTTCTATAATTAACAGTTAACAATGAGCATAGTAATAAGTAGAGTGATGGGGGAGGTCACAGGAGCCAGAGGTACATTAATCAAACAGACATTAGAGGTGATCAGGGATGGGTGCAAAACGGATGAGTACACGATGGTAATATTGATATAGGACAGAACCGAATGGAGACGCAGTGATACGTACAAAACCCACTTGATCAGCTTCTCTCTATATCAGATCACAGGCCTTCCACTACAGACTGAAGGTTCACCCCTTCAAGAATTATTACTACCCTGACTTATATATGAGCCTCCGCCTTCCAATTTTTCTCAACCTAAACCAGACCCTCCTTAACAGTTACCTTGCCAGAGGAGGCAGAGGAGCTGTAAAGGCGGGTCTTGGTCTCTCTCGCAACCAGTCTTGGATCTTCGTTGGCATCCCTGGTCATCCCCTCTGACACGATGCAACGCTATTGAATAAGCTGGTGCCCTGCGCTTCGCTTTAGTTTTGGAGTTTCCGATTATGATCAACACCAACAGGCAGTGAGCTCATGGACTTACAGAAGAAGAAAACGAAGAAGAAGAAAAAGAAGAAGAAAAAGACGAAGAAGAAGACGAAGAAGAAGAAGACGAAGAAGACGAAGAAGATGATGATGATGATGAAGAAGAAGAAGAAGAAGAAGAAGAAGAAGAAGAAGAAGAAGAGGAAGAGGAAGAGGAAGAGGAAGAGGAAGAGGAAGAGGAAGAGGAAGAGGAAGAGGAAGAGGAAGAGGAAGAGGAAGAAAACGAAGAAGAAGAAAAAGACGGAGAAGAAGACGAAGAAGAAGAAGACGAAGAAGACGAAAAAGATGATGATGATGATGATGAAGAAGAACATGAAGAAGAAGAAGAAGAAGAAGAAGAAGAAGAAGAAGAAGAAGAAGAAGAAGAAGAAGAAGAAGAGGAAGAAGAAGAAGAAGAAGAAGAAGAAGAAGAAGAAGAAGAAGATGATGAAGAGGAAGAGGAAGAGGAAGAGGAAGAAGAAGAAGAATAAAAAGACGAAGAGGAAGAAGAAGAAGTTGAAGAAGAAGATGATGAAGAAGAAGATGACGACGAAGAAGAAGAAGACGAAGAAGAAGAAGGCTAAGAAGAATGTGAAGAAGAAGAATGTGAAGAAGAACACGAAGAAGAACAAGAAGAAGAATGCGAAGAATTCGAAGAAGAAGAATGCGAAGACGAATGCGAAGAAGAAGAAGAAAAAGAAGACGTAGAAGAATAAGAAGCACTATTATTACTATTATTATTATTACTATCATGATCATCATGATCATCATGATCATCATCATCATCATCATCATCATCATCATCATTATTTATTAAGGAAACTATACATTCTCTGACAAACAGTCAGCGGCGCTCTTAGCGCTAGCCTACATGATGCTAAATGTGTTTAAATACATAACATTTCTCAGATACGAAAGCTGGTAACGAAAACCTTTCAAAACGCAATAAATCCACGGTGAAACGAGAAATAATTAGTGTAGCAGGCCCTGTGCTGTGCACATGTGTGCAGTCATCAGAGTGAAAGAAGTAGCAGTACTATAATGTTTGAAGACAACTTATGGATGGAGGGTCATCGGTTAGGGTTACGGTGAGTAAAGAAAGTCGAAGTAGATGAGTATTGAGTTCATTATCCAGAAGATCAGTCAGAAAGCCAGAGATAAGACAGTCTCAGTGCTGACTGATCTAACCTTTCCTATCACAGCTTACCTATAACGTGACCACACGGCATCTTTGCTCGCTTCGTGTTTGGGTCGTCATCAAGACTTATCATGTCCTGTTCAGTAGTTAACTCAATGAAACCCGGTAGAGGACGCAGCTCCTTCTGCTTCTTTTGTTCCAGCTGATTGGAGTTAATGCTGTTTGGACCGGAATAACACGCCGCAGCTTCCTCTTCTGGAACTGAGACTACTGTATCAAACAGGTAAATTATATGGTAATATACGTTTAACGGTGACTAGATATCCTTAAAAGGCGTTGAATAAACAACTTCAGCTTGCCATAGGTCACTAGATATATCAGATGGCCTTTGATAAGTCATGTAAAGGCTATAAAATCATATATACATAAAAGTTCTTTCTATGCACAACTCAAAAAATCTACCGTAGATGTGGGGTCCTAAGAAAGACTAGGGGTTGAACTCCCTAACCTCCCGACAATTCACACACTGAATCTACGCCCATTAGTGAATTGCACAATAAACTGACCTATGACTTAGGATATACAAAAGCTTTAACACGCTTCTATTATATAACTCAGCTTCGTTTAATTATGCAAGTAATTAAGAATGAGTGTTTCTATTTAAAACCCAATAAATGTATCGCATGTGTGAGATTCTGGCTAAGTTGTTATCGTTTGGATGCAGCAACTACACTGCCTGTTTGGTTTTGTTCGGACGAAAGGAAAAGTGTTTGATAACTAACATTTCGGAGCTGTGATATATAACGACTGATTGAGAAACTAGCTTTAATTAGCCAGTGATTACGGCGGAGCTGCCTTTTATAGACCCGCTAATGGACAGCTAGCCTATTAATAATCAAACCACTGTAACTGACTCTGTGCACGTGTTACGGTGGGAGTTGGTTCCGGTACATATGTTGATGGGAAGAAAAACTGCATCCAGATGCTGTACAGCAGTTCATCTTCCTCCGAAAAGAGACAGAAGACGATGCGGTCTATATCATCCAGCTGAACATAACATAACATAGCATACATCCAGCTGAGCTTCAGATATAATCTTTATTTGATATATCAAAACATAAGTATCGTTTAGTTTGCTGCCAAATAATTGGTTAAAAGTTCCGTTAAATTATCAATCTACCAAGATAAATAGGTTATTGATTAACTCTTAGATACAATCATGCAGATATGCATAATCCTACATGTACAGAAATATGTAGATAGATAGATTAGATAGATAGATAGATAGACAGACAGACAGACAGACAGACAGACAGACAGACAGTCAGACAGACAGACAGACAGACAGACAGACAGACAGACAGACAGACAGACAGACAGACAGACAGACAGACAGACAGATAGATAGATAGATAGATAGATAGATAGATAGATAGATAGATAGATAGATAGATAGATAGATAGATAGATAGATAGATAGATAGATAGATAGATAGAAACATAGATAGATGATAGATAGATAGATAGATAGAAACATAGATAGATGATAGATAGATAGATAGATAGATAGATAGATAGATAGATAGATAGATAGATAGATAGATAGATAGATAGATAGATAGATAGATAGATAGATAGATAGATAGATAGATAGATAGATAGATAGATAGATAGATAGACTGATAGACAGATAGACAGATAGATAGATAGACAGATAGATAGATGCATGCATACTTACATACACACATATAATAATATAATATACACACATACATTTATGAATACATACATAAGTACACACATACATAGATAGATACAGACATACGAATTGCCTGTAACATATATACACATGGGCGGCGATCCCGGGTGTCGATGGGGACATGATCCCAACTTTTGCAATGGGGGGACACACCATACATCTGCCCCCCACATTTTGAAGAAACACCGAAAAGGTAAAAAATATTGTTATTAATTTTTTACCTCTTTTTTGACCAGATCATTTCAAAGCTCTTTTTTGACCAGATCAGTTCAAAAGTGTCCACCCACCTGTCAAACAAGATCGCTTCCAGTGTATATACAATTTTCTTGGTGCATCTGCTCGGCGTATTGCTTACACCAGCCTAGCAAAGAACAACTGGAAATACCTTGAACAGATGTTATTATGACTATAATCAAATGCTCAGGATGTTCACCTTATTTTCGGTCTTCAACTCTTCCAACCAAAGACGAACAGTTTTCAATGCAACGAGAACGGCTTTATCAGTCGGATAGCCTATTAAAAACACCCATCGACATTACAATATAATAAGCTAACAGATTTAAGAATACATGCACAATACCTTTCAGATTCTACAATCACTGACTGGATCTTCGTCTACCGATCTTTCCAGTACTCTCACTAACCACGTCTCCAATCTCTCGCGCTCCTGCTTCCTGCACATTCGTGACCACCGACGCATACGGACAATGCTCGACCTTAAAACTGCCTCCACCATTGTTCATTCAAAGCTCGGTCATTGCAATTCCCTCTTCCTCAACCTTCAATTCACCCAAATCTAGCGTCAACAACTTATCCAAAACTCACTAGCCAGGGCTGTCACTACAACGCCCAAACATCATCATATTACTCCCAACTTGAAATCACTCCATTGGCTAAAAATTCCAGAGCGAATTCACTTCAAAGTCCTATCACTAACCTGCAACTCCCTACAGTATTTCAAGCCCAAGTACCAAGTGATCTCTTCACCATCCAGGCAACCCGCTTCACACGATCCTCCTCCTATATCAGTCTTTCTCGACCCCCGGCCACTACTCATCTCAAGTTCTCCAACCGAGCCACATCCACCACAGCACCACGCCTCTGGAACGATCTTCCCTTGAACTCCGCATATTCTCGGTTACTCCATCATCATTGCAGCCCGTCCTCTATCCTCCTCCTCGTGTTCCTGTGTCTATCACCTCGGGCTTTCCACTCAAAACTGAAGTCTCACCTTTCAAGTAGTCCTACCCTGACTCATCTGATCTTCCGCCTTCCATTTCTTCTTGCCCTAAACGACACCCGCCTTAACAGCTGCTCTGCCTCCTCTCTTGGTCTGGTCCCCTGAAACCGGACTCGGACCTCCTTCGGACTACTCTCTGATTTGACATAGCGCTTGTGTATAGGCTGGTGGCCTGCACTTGGCCTACAAGTGGCACTTTGAAAGTTTAAAGATTACGATTACGATTGCGATTACCAAGTTGCTAGCCTTATCTAAGCGAGTTATATGTCTCCGTCTCATCCATTTCTTCGCTCTGCTGCACAGGAATATCTGGTTGTTCATCCAGCCAGAACATCCACAGTTCAACAGAGCAGTTTCGTTGTGGTCGGTCCAAACGTTCTGCAATAACTTGCCTAGCATCTTGCGACATGAGCTTCTTGGTCTTATTAACCTCTATTCCGTAAGTGCTTCAAAACTATTTTGTTCTATCATGGTTTTTTCGTCTTAGATCGAGAGCGACTATGACGAGTCTCTCTCGAAGAGGTGCTATATAAATTTGTTAATACAATTACAATTGCAGTTTCACCGAAGCCATGTACTTACTCCACAAATAGAGCTAACCTAATAGCCTACCCGAGGAAATGTAGACGTATGATGGACAACAATGAAACCGATATTCAATCTAAGTTCGTAATGGTCCGTTTAAAAAGTCCAGACTTTCTGACAATATCATTTTATAAACAGTTAATAACAATTTACTAAATAAATTTGAAGTTTACCAACCATTAAGGCCAGTCGATATGCAACAAAATGCCTGAAAATAAACGAAAATCCTTGTTATGATAACATGACAGAGATTAAACACAATTGTAATTAGTAACTTCTATCGCGCCGGTGTCTAATGCACAAGGCGTCAACAAGATATGACTCACAGGCTTGTCAAGACAGAGCTAGCATACACAGGTTCAACCATAATCAATACGCAAATAATTTACTTATTAATGTGATCAAAAAAATAATGATTATGATCAAAATTGAAACCCCAAAACTTGCATCAAAACAAGAATGAAGAAAGTGTGGAGACTTACCAGAGATTTCATATTCTTCAACCTCATCTGCTCCAAGCAACTCCTGTAACATCTCTCCAATACTTCTGGCTGCTCCAGTTTTGTACCGACCGTATGTACAATATCTGAAACATGATTGTATTTTGCTGTATATATTTACATTGTTATGGGTATGTATGAACATAATATGGTATGCATGTATGTATAGGCTATGTCATTGTATGTATGTATTCATGCATGTATGTATATATGTTTGTATGAATGACTGCATGTAGGTATGACTTCGTGTAGGTATGAATGTAAGTATGCGTGCATGATTTGACCAAGATGTTCACACTATTAAACGCCTATTAAAAAGCCCCGATGAATATTTAAAAATTTTGAAGTCGCATGAGACAATCTGACACAAAGTGAGAAAATCAATAGAGTGATCGATACTTACATTTTGCTGGCAAACTGAAACCTGCGAATGAGAAAACAAGTCTCTGTTACAACATTAGCTTATAAGTCTAAAGATAAATCGCACATTACGTATTTTAAAGCAATGTACGAAGGTTTTCACTACAGTACAGTATTTAACATTTATTAATGAAAATGTAAACAAGTTGCGTCTGCGACAGCCTGTATTTATAAAATAAACGAATATTGAATTGAATTGAATTTATACATATCTTTAATTTACTCTAACAGTTGAGGCACAATTCAAAACAATATGAAAACCAGATTATCACAGCACCTGTCTATAATGTTACGCTACAGATTTTATAACCTCAATAAATTTTAGTATAAATCTTTTAGTTCAATCGGTTATAGTGTTTGAGAAAATCATTTACAAATCTGAAAACACCATTGTCGTTCAAGAGATATTTCCGGAGAAATCGCAGAATTCTGGATAAACAACAGTCTTTGATGTTATTTTCAAGCATCAACTGCAGTGCCAGTTGCACACTACTGTGACATATTTCGAAACTTTACATACTGCACATACTTGCGAACATTTCTAATCTAGAAATTAATCTTGGTCATCCTTATATCGAACTGTTTTTTTTATCTTTGCTTAGAAGATTAGACTTTGGAGTTCCGCTTTTGAAAGTGTACTTAGAAGATTGTAAACAAGTGTGTTATCTTTGACTGTTTTACCTTGATGTTGTACAATACAGAGTGATTGCGATTTCAACCTCTACCATACCCAATAGATCTATGAAACAGGCGTGTGACTGTTTTTGCGGTTCGTAAAAATCGCCCCAAAAAGACATAACTCAAGACGAACAATAATCAATTAATGAGGACTTTATTCGACAACATACATTGAGGACACTGCCTTTACTGCTTGCAAGATGCATTAATACTCAGAAATAAAATAATTAATAGGCCAATTGTATTGTGAAGTATGAACATTATGTATCAAAAGAACTGGTTTCAGACTTATTATTATTATCGTTATCATTATCATTATCATTATCATTATCATTATTGTTATTATTATTATTATTATTCTTATTCTTATTCTTATTATTATTATTATTATTATTACTATTATTATAATTATTATTATTATTATTATTATTATTATTATTATTATTATTATTATCATTATTATCATTATTATCATTATTATTATTATTATTATCGCACCATACTTGCTATGGCGCCACTCAACCGGTGCTCAGCAGCGTCTTACATGATATTTAGCAGTGACATTAACGTCATACCTAAGGTCGTCTTGGCTTCTCCTGGATGGCATCCTCCCAAGGTCTTTAGCTCCGCATCCAACTTCGGTCCAGCCGTTCTTTTTATGGCACCGCTAACTGAAACATCACCATAACGATTCCAACAATTTCAACTCAGATTCCAATTTTGCTTGACTTTCGCAGTTAGACAATTTTCGTGAAAAACTTTCGCAATGGCAATTGAATTTTGTCTGATATTTAACCACCGCTCCTTGCGATGGTTTAGAAATTATCGTGATTACTTATACAATTACAAATGAGAAGAAAGTTTACGAACTGTTAGCTGCATGGTAATATTTTGCAATTGCACACCAATATCGAGTTCTATCTAAGTCTACTCATGATAACTGAGCAAAAAACTTTAGTATCTCGGCCTTGGTTTCAAGTTGATTTTGAACAATTTGAAAGGGACGATATAAAACAAAGTAGGGCGTCGTATAAATTTCAGTTTCTACTTTACCAGATAGAACTCATCTAACCTGATTTGTTCTATTCTATAATTCTATTCTATCATTCTATTTTATTCTATTATTCTGTTATGTTATTCTATTATGTAAATTTTATCATATTAGTCGCTTCTATTATTCTATTCTATTCTTCTATTCTACTATTCTATTCAGTTATTCTGATCGATAATTCTAGTCCGTTATTCTGTTATTATAGTCTGTTTCCCATTCTGTTTCTATACTATTATTCTATTATATTATTCTATTCTATTATTCAATTCCATTATTGTATTCTGTTATTCATTAAATTAATATGCTCTGTTATTCTATTATGGTATTCTATTATATTATTCTATTCTGTAATTTCGTTACATCAGTCTGTTCTATTATTCTATTCCATTCTATAATTTGGTCATTAAATTCTATTATTCCATTCTGTTATTCTATTCTGTAATCCTATTCTGTAATTTTATTATATAAGACGGTTTTATTATTCTATTCTGTTATTCTAGTCTATTTCTTATTCTACACAAGACATAAATCTATGACCTCCTTAGGTAAGCCTGGAACCAAAACTCAGATTCTGTTCTAGAAGTTCAGTCCCACTTAGAACTGCAACTACAGCACTTACTTCCCTCTTTGGCTGTTAAGCTGGTATCCGTTGATCGAACGATGCCATCGATCTCGAGAGTAGTCATATCGCCGCTGTAAATGGATACCTTCCTATTTATCTCCCGATCTTCTGCGAATTGCGGCGATTCATCGGTTCCTAAAATAACACACAATCTTACTTGTGCATCAAGTAGGCCCTATTCTATATTTTTTAGAAAAATTGGAATCAGGCATCTACATATCTCCGCTTCAAGAGATACTAATAAGAGGCACTCTACGCTGATCTAAACAATTTGATCGTTCACTAAGAACAAACAGTAAAGCTGTATTTTCCAACATTGCAAAGAAATATCATAAATTATTATAGGCATCAAGAAACCATATAGCCCTAATACTTATTAGAGATTGGCTCACGCCAGACCAGATGAAACTAGATTAGACCACGTTAGACCAGAAACAGAAAATTAGACTAGGACGGGCCAGAGTAAAATTGTCATTGTAATTTGTAGTAACTTCCATTGCGCCGGTGTCTAGCGCACAAGGCATTAATAGAGGCGCACCAAAATCAGGCCTTAATCAGGTCAATATCCAGCAGATCATTCCGTAAGACAGAAAGGCATCCGATGGTGGATAAGCAATTTGAAAAGGCAAGCCTTTAGTTGTGAATAAAATTATACAAGCGACTGAGCAGAGCGATCAGATACAGGGAGAGAATGATAAAATGTAGGTCCAGTAATTGTATTTGTAACTAGTAACGTCTACCAAATTAGTAATAAGTCAAATCAGAAGTGAAAGTGAAAATCGCAAGCGACTTCCACCAAAATGTCCTCCAGTTTGGTGATTAGCCTAGAATGGGTAGAATATACCAACCGTTTGGTGCATCGACAAATTCCTGGTGGTTATCGCCGTAGAGAGCTGTCCATGTTGGAATATCTTCCAGTCTAACGATGTTTCTTCTTGTGGCTGTTTCGTCACCCGTTAGCCATCTCCACAACGCCGAAAACATACCTAACGGTTGGTAATTATCTGACCTATATCCAGCACAAAGGCATACCACCCAGACACAGGCAACAATGCCAAATCCAAAACATTAAGATCGTCACTCTGAACTGTCGGGCGTTGCACAAGCTTGACTGTAGTAGCTAACATAGCTCAAGTACCTTGAACGAAACTAGATTTCGCTTTATCATTTAATGTCTTGTTTCCTAAGTCAAAAGGCGGTGCGATCTTATCCGCGCGTATGACCAGCCTAGGCCTACAGCCTCGATTGAGCGCCTCTGACTACCACAGTAGGCCTACCGTTTGCGCATGTATTAACTAAATGCGCAAATATTGACTAGAACGGACTATTTTTAACGCCTTGGAAATTACGCAGTTATATTTAGAAGATAGAAAGACATTGTGGTCAGCCAAACGACTATTCTAACTCGACAATAGAAGCAGCGGGATATGGTTTACAGTGGATATGGCTAATATTTCATGAATTAAACACGATCGCAATAATGGATCATCTGTAGGTTTTAAGACTGTGTTAGGTTATGCTAAATGAATTCTACCGTTGGTCTAAAAGTGTTAACCAACACATAACCTGATAGCAAACCGAAAGCGTTGGTTTTCACTTGCCTGGTTGCCGCGTTAATTCCAAATATAGAACGTTCAAAAATTATCATTGTTTACAGCAAAATGTCCCTAATTCAAACGAAATAACAAACGCAGTTCTGAAAGAGTAGGCCTAAAGACAAAAAGTTTAATATTTATATTTGAAATCAAGCCACAATTAACCTGAAGCTTTCTTGCAGCCCATGAAAGCCACAATCTAAGTGTCCAGTCAGAGAAATCAACACAAGGGGCTACACAGACTACACCTGCGGAATATAACCTTCGCTAGGTGGCGATTCGGCGTGTTTACGCCAGTTCAACACGGTTGTCAAAGACAAGGCTGTCTGATGACAACTTGTCATCAGACAGCAACGCGCTTTACGGCTGCTGGCCGCGTGACCTGGAATGGGCTACCTGTGGCGCCTCGCCTGGTCCCTGTGAGTCACTCTGCAGTGTTCGTTACTGACCTAAAGACTGCTCTATTTAGCCGTGGTTGGACTGGGAACGGCTCTGAGTAGATTACCTGGAAGAGGCTCTATATAAAAACTCCTGAATAATAATCTACTTTCCAGTTCGGCATTCAGTTTAGGCTACAACGCAGTAATACAAGATGCTCTTAAGTGTATCCTGATTTAATATAATGTTCACTAAGCTAATTACTTTAAAAGAGCCGCTATTAATAACATGCATCATCGAATAATTGTGTGCACCTCGGAGGTTATCATCTGTCCTCCAACTGAATTCACTCTCCCTGACGAACAGGTTGTGGCTTGAATAGCAAGTAACTCACGCCAACTTTCGACAACATTGGAAGCGTCTTTTTGATCTCCTTCCAGTATAGCAACGGGCAGAAAACAATTAAAACAGTTACCCGGTAGTTTACAACAAAGTGCGCCAAGGGCTAGTCCTTTTTCGAATCATTATTTTTTTTCGATTAGAATTGAACACTGCCGTCCGATTCGTTTTCGAACCGAATATCGAAGCTTCGTAGGTCCCTACGATAAATGCAGATCTAAAATGTGTAGTGCTCTGGCAGTAATCGACGTCAAGGCTAGTCTTTTTGACGTGGCGCGACTTTGCAGGTACTGAGGAAATGACACTGCCATTTCCCATGTTTCTTTACCTTCAGACAGACGAAACAGAACTGGATGTGACAGGTGCGGCAACTCATGTGTCCACACTTTTCTCGGTGTTCAGTAAGAAGGCCACATCCTGGGCATCTGCGAATGATTGGGCAGTGGCTGGAAAAATTGATCCTCTTTGTCGGACAAGTGGCCAGAATTTCGTTTTGTTTGCCCTTTCCATCGCAGTTGCTATTTCCGCAGGACCCAGACGAGCGGAAGCGTTTCTTGACTTTCTTCCATTCGTTGAGACAAATCCAGCAGAAGTAGAACTTCTTGCCATTATTCGAAGTGCAGATCTCGCAGCGAACGCGGTTTCCAACGCCCGGATCTCGCATACACCAAGTCTGGCAACTCGGGCACATCTGAGTTCCTTTCTTTTTCTGCAGATAGTTAGACGTCAGTTTCTTCTCAAATTCGCACATTTCTTCGTCTGTGAGGCTAGCAACATGACGGACGAGAAAGTATTCCCATTCGCGGTTGCAATTGGGAGTTGGACAGATGAACTTATATTTGCCTTGCTCTAGAATATTCCGGAAGTAGTCTGTCATCGAATCAGTTCCTATAGCAGTGAACATAGATTTAAATCATAAGGTTCATCGAAAGTATAATTCAGCAGTTCTTGTGCCTGTTTCCTGCATTGATAATTTGGTCTTCCATAATTAATTATGAGCATTGAAGCAGTAATGAGTAGTATGACGAGTGCAGTAGAAAGAGATTGATAGACCAAGCAGACGCTGGACTACATCAGGGATTAGTGCGAGAGGGATATGCACACGCTGATGGTATTGGCACAGGACAGAAAAATGGAGATGCAGTGATGCGTTAAATCTAAACCAATAGCTAGTGAGCCCACAGACTAACAGGTGAAAAACTGAGTAGAAGCAGCAATGACAGCGTAGAACTGTAGAAAGCTCTACCCGTTCAGCCTTGACACATACTTTAAGATGAAGTAGCAGTATTGTTTAATATAATTTTGATGACATCTTAGGGCTGCCATAGCCATCGATTTTTGCCCTTAATCCTAGAAGTTAGGTTGCAGCGGGTAAAGATAGTTGAAACAGATGTTTATCCGGTTAATGATCACTTTTTATTCAGTGCTCAGATTTTGATGTTCTTTTGCACATTGAGTCCTTGTAGTAAAAGTACACTAGGGCTAAAAATTTGAAAACATATCTTTATTGGTTGCAGAGATATTTAGGTGTCCTTTTAAAAGGACGCTGAGCACATACGAGTCAAAACGCTTCTAAGAGTCAACTGTGTTGTCATATAGCATATCATAGTAATAGAAACAGCTGTGCAATGTCAAAACAAAAATAATACAGATAACAGTGACTTAGTATCATAGTGCCAATGTCGTTTGATGTAAAAAAATAAGTAAGCAAGCAGTTTCTTTATTACCCAGTTGCGAACAGTATTCTGAAGAACACACGTTATACGACAAAATCATAAAGCGTACGAATTGTCAGGATGCAGTGAATACTGGCAAAGTCCAATGTCTCAACTTTCAGCATGGTGTGATGGTGATGTTTCAGTTCATTGACTGTGGAAGGCAGCAAAGCAGTGGACGTGTAATCAACAAGACATTTACTACACTGACGTGAAACTTTCTTGCCACAATGTCCACACCTCATCTGCTTTGGAATGCTTTCGATGGTGTGATCTATGTGGTCATATCTCACCTCTGGCAGCACTCGCTTCCTCTGCAGTATACAGGCTCCACGCTTCCGTTCTGAGCAGGCTGAGCAGGCCTATTTCAGAAGATATAATTATATTGACAATGCGCCGTGTAAATTCCAAGAGATCAAGTTTCTCAGTTGCACTGGAATGACCATGTCTATAGAGCATCCAAGCGTTGTTAGCGGATGCACTGACTAAGAAGGAGAAGACTGGCCACCATCACTTCTTAGTGCGGATAAAAAATCCGGCAGGTTGCAATGTTTTGGTCAGCACGGTCGACGCCACACATGAATCTGTTGTAGGCAATGACCACATGTGGCTGAGGGACAGAGATGGCCTTCTTGTCCTTGTTTGACCAACGCCGTGCTTGATCTAGTGGTGCTGCAGAATGACAGTTTGATGCCAGTGTAACAATGTTCCTGTCGTGCCACTGAACTAAGATGACCTCGGCAATGCAATGTGGGGCCTTCTCGGTGGCTGGGCCTTCTATCTGAAATGGACTCTCTTTGAAGCCGCATGTCCTGCGTAGGGATAATTTATCACGTTTGAAAACTCTTCTTTATCGCCGGGGCTGGGCTGGGAGCGCTTCTGAGTAGACATCTTGAAGGGGCGCTATAGAAAGTTATTGAATAAATGAATGAATGAAAATAAGATTGAAATTTGGGACATGAATAAGGATGAGTGATCAAAACGTAAGCCTGTCAGTGATGGTTTGCACATTGAGTCAAAACCCACAGAATGGTACCATAATTATGTGCTTAGCGTCCTTTCAAAAGGACGGCAAGTTTTCGTCAAAAATTTCCAAAATGAAAAAACTGTTGTTTGGGAAAATGAAATGGTAAAGGAACGTAGTCATATAATAGCTACTCAAAACTCAAAAGAAAACTATTTTATATATTGGCTGAATAGTAAAAATAAATTACTATTTCTTCTGGATCCCAAAATTTCACAACTTTGAGTGTTAACAACACAAGCAATATCTAAAACTTCTATAAATTTTTGCATAGATATTTGTTTAGCAACATCAGTGAGACGCCAGAAAACAAAAATTATGAAATAATTTGAAGTGATCTAAAAAGTAAGTAAGTAAATATTACTGTCCTTTTAAAAGGACGTGGTCATTAACGGGTTATATATGAAAGTTTCGTAAAATCATATTGTTTTATTCGTCTTATTTCTTAATCTAAATAGCTAAGATAAAAATAACACACTAAATATTTATTCTAATAAGACTGTCTCAATTCTGACTAATCTCATCATCTTCAATAGCGAGCCCTTCTCCAAAACGTTTCCATTTCTACGACTCTGCGCCAGTCGGTTCGGTCCTGAAATTCAGTGGGTATAGACCCGCCTTCACCGCCCGGTTCATGGCTAATTTAATATTTCCTAACACAACTTACCTATAACATGGCCGCATGGCATCTTTGCTCGCTTCGTGTTTGGGTCATCAACCAGGGTTATCATGTCCAGTTCAGTAGTTAACTCAATGAAACCCGGTAGAGGACGCAGCTCCTTCTGCTTCTTTTGTCCCAGCTGACTGGAATTAGGGGCCCTACTGTCTTCAGAGTTTTCGCTGCTTGGACCGGAATAACTCGCTGCAGCTTGCTCTTCTGGAGTTGAAGCTACCGTATCTACAAGATTCATTAAACGTTAATTATTACTGGTATCGTGAAAAGGCGCTACTTGAATATTTTCAGCTTACCATAAATCAAACTTATTTGATCTGTCAGATAACCTTTTCAGATGGCCATGGAGATAATGAATGACTCCTTGAAATATTAATAAATACATAAACCTCTAAATGCACACTTCGTCAGATCTACGTCCAGTGGTGCGCTGCGCAATAGACTGGCTAAAGATATACCAAAACTATTTTTCAGATGCATAGATTTATGTAAATAATTAGGCGTATATATGTGGGTTGTGCTTTAAAACCCAGTATATATATTGCGGAGTTGAGTGCTACCACACGCGTCCACAGGTGGCGGATAGTGGAACGGCCTTTAGATATAGGGGCTAGCTGCGAAATAAGCACGTTAAAACCTGACGAATAAGCAGTCGCGGACCAACAGCGTCAGGACTAACAGTGTGGACAAGCATTTAAAAACTGCAGGAGCCCTCTGGCGGCCTTGTTACATACGCGAATGCAGGCCGACATCCCAATAAGCCTGTAGCCCCCGCTGCTTTGCGGGTTGAGGTTTATCACTAACAGCTACCACTAACAGCTACGCCTACAGCCGACAAATGTGGTTGACGTCAGGAAGGGCATCCGATCGGTAGAAACTGCTCCAAACTTTATCAATGGATCCGAGAATATAATATATGAATGATATCGCAGTCGGGGACGTCAGAAAAAGAGATGGATGGATATGGTCCAGCTGGACCTCAGGCTTCTTGGCTTGGAAAAGGATTATGCTGGAAATTGAGCGGGATGGAGACAAAGCATACGAGTTGGTGGATTAATTCCAGCCGGAAGGAAAAGAAGAAGAAATATATGCATGTGCGAAATTCTGAATAGCGTTGTAGGCTTACTGAGTTCCCTCTTTGGACTATTCCGCTTGTTTGATTTTATTCGAAGGAAACGAAAAGCGTGTGCTAATTAACATTTCGGAGCTGTGACATGCATATAACGAGAGGTCGCATCGAAGCACAAGGACATTCATTGTCAATTAACAAATTGGCATTATTGTGGCCGAAAATATATAGACCCGCTAATGGACAGTTATTTAATTATTAGACCGCAGTTACTGATTCTGTGCACCTGTTACGGTGGAAATTGATTCCGCTTCATATGTAGAGGGGAAGAAAATCTGCATCCAGATGCTGTACAGCAATACATCTTCTTCAGAAAAGAGACAGAATATGATGCGGTCAACTTCATCCAGCTGAACATAACATAACATAACATAACATAACATACATCCAGCTGAATGATGGATGATGATGATGATGATGATGATGATGATGATGATGATGATGATGATGATGATGATGATGATGATGATGATGATGATGATGATGATGATGATGATGATGATGATGATGATGATGATGATGATGATGATGATGATGATGATGATGCGACCTAAGTTCGCAGACATGAATTTAAGAAACTTCTGGATTATGATAGAGAAGGAATACGCTTGGTTAAGTGCCAAAGCTGCCGGCATACTGCTGCCCTTCTGCACTACTTACCTGTGTGAAAAGGCATTTTCAGGAATGACACAAATCAAAACGAAACACAGAGGGTGTTTACAATCAGTTGAAAATGACTTACGAGTGTGCTTGCCAACCGCCGTTCAAGCTCGTATTGACACAATTTCACATAATTGCAAAATCAACCGTCCCATTAGCCATGGTTTTTCATTCTGGTTTATTGTCTGCTTTTAATTAATTTGTCCGGGTTATACTGGTTTTAAAAAGAACGGTTGACAATCAGGGCTGTAGTCGAGGGTATACGCGGGTATACAGCGTATACTCACCTCTGGAGAAATTTGAGAGCGTATACTCAGGGCTCTAGACGAGGGTATACGCGGGTATACAGCGTATACTTACCTCTGTAGATGAAATTTTGAGGAAAAAGAGTGGGTTTGACAGGTTTTTAGGGCGAATGACTAAAAAAAAGGTCATCAACTTTTTCAGAGACGAAATCGTAAAAAGTCTGAAAATTTTCAGAGAATTGGTGAAAAATCATAAATGTTTCTTAGACGAATTCCTAAAAAAAGGTCTTCAAATTTTTTTACGGTGACACCAGCCCTACTGACGCCGCTGGTCACCGGTAGCGTATACTCACCTCAAATTTTACCACTACAGCCCTGTTGACAATTCCTGATTATCAGTAGGACCTACTGACGTCGACATACTGTCGACATTGTTTTATCATTAATAAACAGTTATAGACACAAAAGATTTTAGCGAAGTGGATAAATAACGTTCCTTTATCTAAATTAAAATGAATGAGTATATATCAACTAGACATTTATATAGCGCGCTCTTAAAGGTAACTATTCAGAGGTATTCAGAATAACTATATTTAAAACTATACATAGAAGAAGAGCAGTCCTTAACTATAGCCCTGAGGCAGCCATGGGTATGACTTGTTAGCTAGACCTACTTCATTTTCTAAGCCTCGACATATGCGGGCAAGTGGCCAGTTATCTCCCGTCTCATCCTTCCACTGACAGTGTACGGTCAGTGTACTCATCATAGATGGGTTGGCTAGTGGTGCAAGTGGAACAGAAATCTCTAACCAAATTTCTGCCCTTCAAATCCCGACATCTCGATTGACAGTCCAGCACGCTAACCACTACACTACCGAGCACCCCCTATATATAAAAGTACCATAAATGCAATGTGCCGTCTGGTGAATGGTTCTTAGAAAGTGTGCCGTGGTTGAAAAAAGGTTGGGAAGCACTGGTCTGTAACATGTCTTTAGTAAGAGCAGACCTAGCGTGATGTATTGCCCTGATGTGGTAGAAGCAAGATATGCAAAGGTGTGTTATGCGGGATTGAAATGTGAGATTAATGTCCAGTCACTTCTGCATACATACATAGGCTACATATGTAAATACACGGATATTCTCTTGCATAATACATACGCACATATATACAATATAATGCAAACATACAATTTTCTTGTGTCATCTGCTAGGAAAATTGCATACATTGGTAAAGAACAAATGGAAATAGCTTGAACTAAACTAACGATTGCAACAATCAAATGCACTGAATTTTCACCTTATTTTCGGTCTTCATCTCTTCCAACCAAATCCGAACAGTTCTCAGTGCAACAAGAACTGCTTTGTCGTTCGGATAGCCTATTAAAAACCAACCAGGGACGAAACAATGTTATAACCTTAAAAATTAAGAAATACACATTAAATTACTTTCAGACTCTATCACCAATAACTGGCTGCTTCATTGTCTACCAATGTTTTCAGTAACTACCAATCCCATGTTGCAAGTCTAGCGCTACAGTTCCATCGTTATAAGCGGTGGGCTTAGAATCAGCAAGAGAACGTCAACGACACCCATCTCTAGCCCTGCGGGTAACAATGAACAAGCCTCCAAAGGATTAGACAAGACAACGTGGTCGACCTAGGACCACATGGACTAGAGTCGTCGATAACGATCTGATGACCACTGCATGGAAGGCTCATGACAGAGCAATTTTGCGTCGTATTGTGGACACGGCCACACTCAGCTGAGTCGGTCGCCTGAGAGAGAAGCAGTGAACGAAGCCACGTACTCTCTCCGCTGTCGCCAACACATGTAGCCTGCTAACCTAAGCAACTGGAGATATACTTCGTAGTGGTCCGTTTAAAAAGGGCAGATTTTCCGACAGTATTACTTTATGAGCAGTTAGTAACAATTTGCACAATTTGTAGTATACCAACCATTAATTCCAGTCGATATGCAGCAAAATGCCTGAAAAATAAACGAAAATGCATTACATGATGACATAAAAGAGCTTGAACAGAATTGTAATTAGTTACTTCCAGGGCTGTAGTGGTAACATTTGAGGTGAGTATACGCTACCGGTGACCAGCGGCGTCAGTAGGGCTGGTGTCACCCGAAAAAAAATTAGAAGACCTTTTTTAGGAATTCGTCTAAGAAAAATTTAAGACTTTTCACAAATTCCCTTCAAATTTTCTGACTTTTTACGATTTCGTCTCTGAAAAAGTTGATGACCTTTTTTAGTCATTCGCCCTAAAAACCTGTCAAAACCCCTCTTTTTCCTCAAAATTTCATTACTCAGGGCTCTACAGAGGTAATTATACGCTGTATACCCGCGTATACCCTCGTCTGGAGCCCTGAGTATACGCTCTCAAATTTCTCTAGAGGTGAGTATACGCTGTATACCCGCGTATACCTTCGACTACAGCCCTGGTTACTTCCATCGCGCCGATGTCTGATGCGCAAAGTTTCGACACGTTATGGCTCACAGGCTCACAAAAGAGAGCTAGCATGCACAAGTTTAACCATAATACGTAAATAATCTACCTATTAATATGATTTAAAAAATTATGATTTTGATCAAGTCCATACCCCTAAAACTTGCGCCAAAGCAACAATGAAGAAAGTGTGGAGACTGCAGACTAACCAGAGATTTCATGTTATTTAACATCATCTGCTCCAAGCAACTCCTGTAACATCTCTCCAATATTTCTGGCTGCTCTTGTTCTGTACCGACCGTATGCACAATATCTAAAAATAGGACTGTCTATTCAAGAAATGCACATTGCTACGGGTGTGTTTCCATGCATACCTAAATATGTATGTGTTTATTTATGCATGTAAGTATGTATGTATGTATGTATGCATATATGTGTTTAAATATGTTTGTATGCTTGCATGTATGTATGTATGCACTCGTGTCTTTATCAAGATATCCCTGGGCGCTCGATAGTCTAATGGTTAGCATGCTGGACTGTCAATCGAGAGGTCGGATGTTCAAATCCCCGCAAGGGCAGAAATATGGGTTGATATTTCTGCTTCACCTGCGTCCTCTAGCCAATTCAGCTATAATGAGTACACTGACCCTACACAGTCGGTGGAAGATGAGATGGCGAGGGAGAGGACTGGCCAATGGCCATCCGTAATCACATGCCGAAAAAAGAAAATGAAGTTGCTAACACTTCGCACCCATGACTACGCCAGGGCGGCTGCTTCTGCTGCTGCTGCTACTGCTGCTGCTGCTTCTTCTTCTTCTTCTTCTTCTTCTTCTTCTTCTTCTTCTTCTTCTTCTTCTTCTTCTTCTTCTTCTTCTTCTTCTTATTTCTTCTTCTTCTTCTTCTTCTTCTTCTTCTTATTTCTTCTTCTTCTTCTTATTTCTTCTTCTTCTTCTTCTTCTTCTTCTTATTTCTTCTTCTTCTTCTTCTTCTTCTTCTTCTTTTTCTTCTTCTTCTTCTTCTTATTTCTTCTTCTTCTTCTTCTTTTTCTTCTTATTTCTTCTTCTTCTTCTTCCTGTCCTCCTCCTCTTCCTCTTCCCCTTCTTCTTCCTCTTCTTCTTCCTCTTCCTCTTCCTCTTCCTCTTCTTCTTCTTCTTCCTCTTCTTCTTCTTCTTCTTCTTCTTCTTCTTCTTCTTCTTCTTATTTCTTCTTCTTCTTCTTATTTCTTCTTCTTCTTCTTCTTCTTCTTCTTCTTCTTCTTCTTATTATTATTTCTTCTTCTTCTTCTTCTTTTTCTTCTTCTTCTTCCTGTCCTCCTCCTCTTCCTCTTCCCCTTCTGATTCCTCTTCTTCTTCCTCTTCCTCTTCTTCTTCTTCTCCTTCTTTTTATTCTTCTTCTTCTTCTTCTACTTCCTCTTCCTCTTCCTCTTCCTCTTCCTCTTCCTCTTCCTCTTCCTCTTCCTCTTCCTCTTCCTCTTCCTCTTCCTCTTCCTCTTCCTCTTCTTCTTCTTCTTCTTCTTCTTCTTCTTCTTCTTCTTCTTCTTCTTCTTCTTCTTCTTCTTCTTCTTCTTCTTCTTCTTCTTCTTCTTCTTCTTCTTCTTCTATTGCTGTACCTTATAAATTCCTCTCAAAAGCCTTGAGAGATACTTGAAAGTTTCTGAATTTACAAGAAATGTAAATATGCAGAATATGAGAAAATCGATAGAGTGATCGATACTTACATGTTGCTGGTAAGTTAAAACCTGGGAATTAAAAAAACGAGTCTCTGTTATAGCAATAGTTTATAAGTCTAAAGATAAGTCACACATTACGTAATTATTGGCACGGTGCCGATTGGTTAGAAAATGGCAACGATTAATTTCTTCCTGTCCGTATTAGTGACTTTCTGTCTTCTTTTTTTATCTTTACGGCTTTTTTATTTTATTTCTTTTCTGATGTATTTATTTCATTTCCATTGTATTTAATTATCTCTCTCGTATTTAAATTTGCTGTTTGTTTTCGTGCGCCTCTTTTGTGATTAACCTGTTTGTTAGCCGCAGTGCGTTTGCAGGTGGTATATTAAAGAACATACATACTTACTTACTTACTTTATATAGCGCTTGGCCTATAACGCGGATAGCACGGTTCGGGCATCACCCGAGGCAGTTATACTGTGGACAGTGTGGAGGGCCCCTGAGCAAGTTATTCGTTCATAATAATAGTTCTACGCCATCGATGTTCTGTAGTGTGGTCGTGGACACTTCTGAACCTTAGAAGAAGGGCAAAATCAGATACAATTGTATTGTACTACAGTATAGATGTTAATCTTTTATTTCAGAAAACAATGGTGGCATAAAACAAAAACAATATGAAATCAGATTAACACATCAGGATAGCACACCTGTAATGTTACGCTGCAAGTTTTAGCCTCGATCAATTTTGGCATAAAGTGCAATAAATAATGGTGTTTGAGATGTACCAATTTCAATTTCTACCACACAGCAATACATCCATGAAACAGGTGCCTGACTGTTTTACGGCTTGTAGAAATTGATCCAAAACGTCCAAAAAACAAGACGACTACATACATTCGACTACTTACATTGATGAAATCTGTATTAATACAGCTCATACATAAATTAATAGATAGGCCAGCTGTGGTGTGATGTAGGAAAAGCCCTGGTTTCAGATTTATAGTCATACCTAGGGTTGTCTTGGCTTCTCCTGGGTCGCATCCTCTTAAGGTCCTTAGCTCCGCATCTAACTTTGGTCCAGCCGCTGTTTTTATGGCACCGCTAACTGAAACATCACCAGAACAATTCCAACAATTTCGTAATGACAATTGAAATTCTATCTACTATTCGCCCTGACAGCAGACACTTCATACCACCCCAGAAGTAGCTATAGTTACTGACAACTGTTTAAAAATTATCGCATTACAGACTCAGTTGTAGAACAGACGTAATGCTAGCAAACTGTAAAATGTCGGGTAATATTATGCAGCGACGGATAATGTTCTATCTTGTTGTGCAACGTACACTCGGGACAATTGAGTAAAGAAACTGCCAATGATTGAAGGACCTTATCCATGGCTGCAAGTTGGTTCGAACACTAGAATAGAGGCAATTTAAACGTTGTAGGGCGTCCTGTTATAAGCTTCGGTGTCTGCCTTTACCAGATATCACTCATCTATAAGGTGATCTCATCTATTCTATTGTTCTGATATTATTCTATTCGATTAATCTATTCTATTGTTCCATTCTATTATTTCATTCTTTTAAATTCTATCCAATTCAATTCTATTCTACTGTTAAATTCGATTTTTGAAATCTATTCTATTCTAATGACTTATTTGTGTCGTTCTACGAATCGATAATAGTCACTTCGAGTGAAAAATGAACCAACACTCGGATTCTTTTCTAGAAGTACAGTCAAACTGAGGACTGCAACCACAGCACTCACTTCCATCCGTGGATGTTAAGCTGGTATCCGTTGATCGAACGATGCCATCGATCTTGAAGGAAGTTATGTCGGAGCCGTAAATGGATACCTTCCTGTTTATCTCCGGATCTTCTGAGTATTGCGGCGATTCATCGGTTCCTAAAATATCACACAGTCTCGTTGACGCATTTAGTAGGCTGTGCTACATTGAATAATTGTTATCGGAAATTTATAAAGCTCCGCTTCAGGAGTAACACTAACAATAAAGAGCTATTCTTACACTGTAGGCCTATTTGGGTCATTATCCGAAATGTTACAAATTTCGTCTCCGAAAAACAAACAAATTTTTTTCCCCAAAATTGGTTGCAAGTGTTTTTTTTGTCATGTACATAGTTAAATTTAACTAATTTGAAAGAAATCCACTATATTTTTAATCATAAGTTAATTTTTTTCAGAATTTATAAAGTCAAAACTCCTCTTTTTTCATTACAGTCCGGCCTTTTTGTGTAATCATATTTAATCACAGGGACCTGAAATATTCCTCTGGTGCTTATAATATGGCAATTTCTTAAAAGTAGATGATACCAGCATTAAGTAGGAATACAACAGGCCTTTCCTTCACATAATATATTAGTCTGGTGTCAAGAAATTAAGACACTTTTTCGAAATTATTCAAAAAAAGAAATATTATTTTTAGCTGCAGAATAAGTCTGTGCAGCATTAGCTATAACTGTATGTTATATGCATTAGATACAAGTTGAACAACATTTCAAGAGTTGCTAGTAAATTCTAGTTACATGCAATTTATTTTTATATCAAATAATTCAAAAAAATACATGTAATTCACTCTTAGCAATGCGTCATTACCATCCGTGGCAAGATGCGACTGTCATGAGAAAATAGCAGAAATCTGATGTATACAGATGGTAATGATGAAAAACAACCGCGGATGGTAATGACAAAATTATGAAATTTATGACAGCCGTCAAATATTTTCACTTGAATTACTCTATCAGATAAGTATTTTAAATCAGTTCAACAAAAGCGTTAAATAAAACAAATTATCAATGTTATAATCTACCTAAACCAGGAAATACAACACGAGATGGTAATGAAACAGAAATTTACTTTTTTTTTAATTTGGAACACATAAACTTAAATTAAAAATAAAACATTATGAATTTCAACACAAATCTGTGTGATTCCATTAATAGTTGACAATATCTTGTTCCTGATGTTTTCTTTTAGTAAGTAAGCACGTTCTCTAGAAGTTATAGGCTTCCCATAAATTGAGATGGCTATGATGCTTATTTCTATGGACATGTATAAATAGGCCCAAAAAGAAATAAATGTTACGAAAATGAGTCTAAATGTTTAATTATTGCATTTGCTAGCTACTAATTAATCAAAATAATATACCTTTGTTACAGGTTGTAATGGAATAAATTTGCGTAAAAGGTGAATTTAATGCATTGTACACCGTCTTGGACAGCGGATGGTAGTGATATTTTGTATACATTTAGTAATTTATTTCTACATTTTCAAAATGTAGCAGCTAAAGCAATGATGGGAAATGTTAAACTGCTCATTCTTTGAAGGATAGGCCAAAAAAATTTGAAGAAATTATCGAAAAAACTCTAAAAACCAGCATGGGACATCAATTCTGCACTTTTCGGATAATGACCCATTTGCCAACATTGCGAAAGGAATATTATAAGTTCTATGAAGCACTGGCGTAAACTTGTCAAAAAAATATTTGAGGGGCATGGTGTCTGGACCAGAAGTGCAAAAAACCAAGTTTTTCAAGATGAAAAGTTGTTTTTTGTTGTTGTTTTTTCGTGTTTTTTTCTGTTTTCATGGTTTTTGTTGTTTTGGTTGTTTTTCAGATTTTCGGATTTCGGATTATAAATATCATTAACAAGAGCTCCAACTCAGTTTAATTCAGTTGCGATTTCCGAAAATTAAAAATCATTAAATCAATGTTATTAAAATAACTTCCACAGAAATAAGAAATTTATTTTTTTAACTTACAAAAATGTGTGGTTTTCTTTCTCTTTTTGTTTTAAAACAAAATCCGGAAAAGTTTTTTTCATCTCTGGTCTGGACAGTCAGCAGAGGCTTCCGGTGTTACGTCAATGCATATGAAATGGGGCGTTTTGTTTACATGTAAATTTGTTTCATATCAATTGAAGATGTTGAAGATAAAAATAAATCTTTGTTTTCATTATGAATTTCTGATAGTATTTCAGTTCTGTGTCTCTGTTTTTCTGTTTCTAAAGAAATGTGTCTATATTTTAACATTTGACGAAATTCTCCTCTCGATTTTTTGAGGGGGCATTGCCCCGGCTCCTCAATTATTGGTGGGGCACGTGCCCCGGCTGCCCCCAGAGTCTACGCCTACGCTATGAAGGCATCTAAATATCATATAATACTTCGTGTCCATATGATATAATGTAGGACTGAAATTCACTGAATATCTAGATAACGGAAACTTTATTAGTCAGACATGCTACATTTAAAGTTGCCTGTGGAGTGTTATTGAATGGCCGCGGCTGTGAGCGGCGCAACAAACATCATAACATGATATCATATGACATGATATGATGCATTTAGTGTGGCAGTAGTATCCACAGACACCAAATTCCTTCACTGAGGATTGTAAGCAAGACATTGGATCTGATTGCGGAATGATACCGGTGCGTTATCGGTTGATGTATTGACAGTTAGATACGTGCGCCATTATTGTTGACAAATACACTAGACGACGAGTCGGTCAGAGTGGCGGTTGGCCTCTGGTTGGGAGTTTCCCTCTGTGAACCGCACATATGCTTTGCGGCTCTCCCAAGGCCGCGGATGGCCTGCACGGGTTCTCCAGCCCTCTTCCAGATATATGCGACTCTCAAAGACACAGTTTTTCTCAGTCTGACCTGCCCTGGCTTCCCATCCACTAAGGAACCCGTGTGCCTTTTGGAGGCCGACGGCCAGAGACCGGATGTCCTCTCCCTAATTCCGTTGCATGTTGGTCGCTGATTTACCTTGGATGCTACCATGACCGATACCTTGGCCGCTTCTTATCTGCCACCTACATCTCGGGCGGCGGGGCCTTCCTTTCTGCTCTGGGAGAGAACCTCCACACCGCTACGTTAGGACGTCCGCGAAACCACATTTTCTGTTCCAACGCCTTGCGCTGACGATCCAGCGTTTTAACGCTGTGCCCTTTAAGGATAACCATCACCAGCTAAGACCTTGACGGATAGGACCAATTCCAGACAGATATACATGTGCTTCTAAATAATGTTGAAGTTTCTGAAGGATCCCTCTAACCTCGAGGCGAAATTAGTAATAATAATAAAAACAATAATTAACTTGTTTGACCACGTTCGGTAGCCACATTAACTATCATCATTTGTGCCGTACTTGCGGTAGTCATTCTTTATTACCTAAGTGATCAGAAATTCGATTAAAAACAGATGGTACAGATAAGATGAACGAGCAGAACAGATTACAATAGATCAGAACAAAATTGTAATTGTAATTAATATTATTTCTATTGTTCTGGTGTCTAATGCGCAAGGAATCAACCGATGTCACACCAAAACCAAGCATTATCAGGTCCATACCCAGAAGATCAGTCCGCAGGACAGAGAGGCAGCTTACAGATGATAAGCAGTCTGAAAAGGCAACTCTTACGTTGTGAACGAAATTATAATATTATAAGCGACTGGGCAGAGAGAACAGAATGAACAGGAGACAGTTTCAACACATAGGTCCAGCAATTGTAGTTGTAGCCTAATTAATAACTTCTACAATATTAGATATTTAGATTGGACTAAATTAGACCCGGATTACCCTAGATTAATTAGAGAAAATCAGAAGTGAAAGTGAAATGGCAAGCGACTTTTTTTTACCAAAATGTCTTCCAGGTTGGTGGTTGGTTCAGAATGACTAGAATAATACCAACCGCTTAGTGTATCGACAAACTCCTGTTTGTTTTCGCGGTAGAGATCCATCCATGTTGGAATATCTTCCAGTCTGACGATGCTTCTTCTCGTGGTTGTTTCGTCACTCCTTAGCCATTTCAACAGCGCCGCAAACATAGCTATCGATTAGTATTTATCTGACCTGTTTCCGAAACAAATGCCAAATCCAAACGTTAGATCCGTACTCTGAGCTCTCCGACTTTGCACAGGATAGAGTGTCTTAGTTACCCTATCTCAAGTAACTTGTACGAAACTAGATTTCACTTTCTCATTTAATTTCTTGTTTCTAATTATTCGAAAGGCCGAGGTATCACATCGCGCGTGAGACCAGTCTGCATTAAGTGCCTAAGCCGATTAGACGTAGAAAGCTGAACATCTATACCCGACGTTTGTCTCAGCCACAAGGCTTGGGTTTCTGATAGGACCGTGTATACGAGGCCTTAGCCTAGGCATACTTATAGATTCAGGCCTAATAACCAGATGGTTATTCATAAACAACCTCACGTGACTATCACGAGGCTGTCACGTGCTTCAAAAGGCTGGACTATTTTTTGTCACAGCGTCCTGCGATTTCGCTTTCAATTCTAAGCAGTGCTTGCAATCTCAATTGATAATAATTATTGTGACTTATATGCAACACAGCAACGCAACATAATGTGATTATATTGTGAAGTAATTCAGTTTGGTGTAGTGTCGTTTAAAATGGATCAAACTCATGACCCATTAAGGTCCATCCATGACCTGCTAGAGCCATATTCATAACTTATTAGGGCCTAAGGTCGTATTGGTGACCTGTGACCATTATTAGGTCAAGATTATGGCCCGTTTTCTTGTCCTTCAGGCTAATAAATATTTTACTATAATCTTATTAATATTTCAGTTACGTCTTTGCGTGTATTTGGTTCTTGTATTGTATTGTGTATTAGACGGCTTTAATTGAAGGGCTTGCAACAATAATCAGGTATGTCGGATTTTTTGAGTTTTGGGAAAATGGCTTCAAAGATTTGACACTTGAAACTGTTGTATCTAAGCCATTTTACGCGATATCGACAAGCTGTTTGAAGCACCATGTGAGTTATTATAGTCTTTTCACGAAATTGTTTCATAATGCAATGCAAAAGATAACTTTAATGTTTTTTCACGACATTTTGCTTCATACCTGGTTATTGACACTCAATAGCCCAGTATGAAGCAAAAATCTCTGCTGTTAGTCGACATACCTTATTCTTGCACCAAATGGTGACTAGCACACAGTACAAATTAATCGTGCAATAAGAAGGTAAGTCATCATAGCTACATTATACTAAGAAAAAAATAACGCAAACTCAGTGAATTGTAGAGTAAGTAAGATACAATAACCGGGTATGACAAATAACCTGATTATTGCACCGGTTTTAATACAAAGATTACAGGAAAAAACGGCAATTTTTGTTATCATACCGGGTTATTGCATTGGAGTAATGCTGCCGGTGTCCCGAGATATTCTATCCCCCCTAAAGCGTATCCCCCGGATGGAATAAACCGGTTTAGAGTATCCGGTGGGATGAACCATTCTATCCCCCTCGTCATACGCATCACGATAGCCTCGACGAAATTCCAGTCAAAATCACCAAAAACAAAGTAAATTGATTTCAGGTCGACGTACAAACTAAAGATACGCAATTCAAAAATTTTACGTGTGCAATAAATCTAAACAGTACGACTGAATATACTTAGAAACCGCCAAAAATGCAAACTAAACCGAATACTCCATTTCGCTAAGGGGGATACGCATGTATGGGGGATACTCTATTTCGTGACACCGGCTGCAAAATGCTATAATTATGTCGACAAACTGTTTTATCCAAAAGCCAATTCAAAAATAATCAGATTTGCACCAAATTTGCAGGGTATATAGCATACAATATTCCAAAGACGCTGGCATACTTTTTCACATAAACCAGGTATGTCGACATACCTGGTTATTGAGGCAAGCCCTTCAACTGTAATTCTAATCGAGAATTTGTATAGCGGCACTCGAAGTCAGAGCAAGTATCCTGTTAATATTTTATGTCAAACTCTATTATGTTTTGACGACATTTTGGGGATTCAGTAAACAAATAATAATAATAATAGTAATAATAATAATAATAATAATAATAATAGTAATAATAATAACAATAATATTATTAAAACTAATAATTATGATGAAGCTATGTTCTTTTCTCAGAATGATGAATCTAATTAGGGGAGAGAACGTAGCTCACTTAAAAAAACTGATTTAATGGCAAAACAACTAGGGGCCTATAGCAATGAACTTACATTATTTAGGTTCATGTCGTAAAAACAATAACAATGAAATTACATTAGATTCATGACATAAAAACTAAAACGTTGATTTAATGGCTATCATATAATAATAATAAAACTGACGATAATAATAATAATAATAATAATAATAATAATAATAATAATAATAATAATAATAATAATAATAATAATAATAATAATAATAATAATAATAATAATAATAATAATAATAATAATAATAAAAATAATAATAATAATAATAGTATTAGTATTAACTTCCGAGAATGCGGGCCCCTCAAAACTGCGGGCCGTGAGGTAAGGCCTCCGATTTTTGTCGAATGGCTTCGGCAGTGGAAAACCTCGCAGGAAAGACCAATAAGAATCAGAATTAATTGAAGAAGAACGACCCCGCAATGTCTTAATTTACTGTTTATTTCGCCCAGACAAACAAGATCACACTTCACAATTTCAATTGCACAAAAATCAATTATTGGCGAAAATGAAACAGCCAGTTTGCGCTTTCACAAACATGAAGTTCTTCCTCAGTCAAAGATTTCCATGATATTAGCTATAGCTTCAGTTCACAAAAAGTTCTATATCTCCGCAAGGGTTTAACAAACCATTCATTACAATCGGAAGACAAAATGCCATTTATCTTACTCACCTTGAAACATTACTAAATCGCCACGCCAATATTCGACCATTCCCACGCCAGAAAGTTGTCAGTTCGACAACAGTTCACCGAACAGCCGATAATTCCTTCCTTTCTTTACGGAAACCTTTCACCGCCTAACTGGTTTCAGTTCTTATTCTGCAGGAGCTCCTAAACTAACGTCCTTACTGTCCAGAAATTCACAGACAGGCTCCACTACAACATAACGTCCTGGCCGATCAGAACTTCTCAAAAAGCTCATGAAGGAGCAACGACGCCCCATTTATAGATTTGGCATAGGGTGTACCCGTACGGTTCAGTACCTCTCCTGCCCTGTACCTCTGCTGCCCTGTACCTTTGCTGTACAAAGTGTTCTTGTACTGGATGAACCCGGCTAAGAAATCCTTACAATTACGTACGAAAGCATATAACGAGCAACAATGCTTAGTCTAGTCTGAAACAGAAACAGATCGCACAGAACAACAATGCTTAGTCTAGTCGGAAACATAAAACAACAAGGCTTAGTCTAGTCGAGCGCTACCAATTTCGCAACAGTAACATATGATAACGTAATGTGCATAATTCATAAATTTGTATGCATTACTTCACAAGCATCACCTTGTACATTTCTGCACCGTGGCATATTTCTTTACTGGTTTCGATTCATATTTTGATGGTCAATGTTACTGTATAAAAAATTTATGGATATAGAAATGAGAGAAGGTCGACCTGCCAGCGGAGCAATATTTTTCCTTTTGGGTTTACCCGTTGGCATCCATGAACTACTGCAACAAATTTTGGCATGAACTTGTATTTGATGACCGATAACGCTTATGATTTGAATTGAATGCTAGTTTGTTTGTTGTTTGTTTTGTTTCAATGGATGTACCAGGACATTTAATCTAGTCTCAAAATAATGCACATACAAAACTGTCTCATTTATTCGGATCAACATGCAAATGGATCGTAAAATTGTAATATTTATAATTAGATGCATTCCTGCAACTTAAAGCTTTCTTGCAGACCTATTGTATTATATTTCAAAATTTATAAAGCGCCTCTACCCAGTGCCCACCGATCAATTGCTTCGATCGAATAGCTGAGCGCAAGTGTAGGGTTGATATATTAAGAATTCGCCATCGCTACGATTCCCGCCATTGCTTGGTGCTTGGACTTTACTATTTTTCACTACATAAATATAGGAAATAAATAATTAGTAAACAAAATGGCTCATCACGAATCCAGTCACTTCTAAAATGTCGGTGAGGCGAGACAGATCATATGTCACGGATAATTTTCTTCACGTGGTCACCCAAATCTACTCCTGGTTGACATCTAATCTCCTCTGCTTGAATCCGTCCAAAACGGAAGTCTGGCCTTCGAGATTTCTTTGGAGCATCCAGAATGCTCTTGCTCGAGCTGTTACTAAAACCTCAAGCCCCATCGCATCACTCCGATCCTCAAATTATTCCACTGGCTTAAACTATGTGAACGAATAGAATACCATATCACATCACTTACCTACTACACAAATTGCACAATTCATTCCTCTCAGCACAATTCATTCTTCGTCAGTTATTCACAATCCAACCACTTCTCTCAACTTGCTCCTCTTCAACCCTAACACTTCTGCGACCTTTAATCACCCCATCACTAAAATTCACAAATTGCTCCATAACCATAGTCATAGCTGCCCCACCCCTCTGGAACAAAATCTCACCAGTACTACGAGATATATTGGATTTATAGGAATTGTTATATAACGATTGCTGTTCCGCCTCTCTTTAAAAAACTCCAGAATTCCGACAAAATTTTAATATCTGATCCTTCCTACGAACTCCCCAAAACCTCAATTACTAACCTCTGCAAAGGTCTTTCACTCATGCCTGAAAACACTGCTCGTTCACACATCTAATGAATCCTATCCTGAGACCTCATCTTCGCCATACCTCCCTCGCCGTTTCGAATTTTACACCAACCTATTCGTCTGACTGTCTGAATGTCCGACCGCCTTGGAAATTGACCTGAAACCGATTTAGACCATACCGGCCAATCGATTTTGTTTTGAATAAGTGCCTGTGAATAGGATTATTCCCGCGACTTCGCTATTTTGGGCGCTGTAGAAATCTCGATGTTACGATTACGATTACAGAGACAGTTTAAGGTTGTAGGGCCTAGATGCAGCGCTTTAAGCTCTCATGCTGCGTTTGCACAAATTCAGATACAACGGTTCTCGCTCAATACGCTCTAAATCAGATTATTTATTCATGATAATAGTTGTAAAGTGCGTGATATTTCTGCAGCTATCATAGTTCAGGCAAAACTGTTTGGCGTGGTGCGAGCGCGCATGCACCGAGGGTAGGAACCGCACTGAAACTCTCCATCTCTCATTTCCTTCAGACATATGAAGCAGAACCCACACTGACATCTGCAAACTACGTGTGCACACGTGGCCTGAATATGTTGAACCAGGATTCCGCATTTTGGACATCCGCGAAGAGTCGGACATTCGCAGTTGTTGATCCTCTGTGTCGGACACTTGGCCAGAAATTCGATTCGTCTGTCCTTATAAAACACCACATCGCAGCCGCGATTTCCGCAGGGCTCAGACGACAGGAAACGCTTCCATTCGTTGAGACAAACCCAGCAGAAGTTGAACTTCTTGCCTTTATTCACAGTGCAGATCGGACAGCGAACTCGCTCAACTCGCTCCTGTTCCGCCCTAACACTTCTCCGACCTTTAGTCACCTCATTACTAAAATTCACAAGTTGCTCCATAGCCATAGCTGTTCCGCCTCTCTGAAATAAACTCCAGCCAGAATTACGATAAATATCTGATCCATCCTACGAACTCACCGCAGCCTCACTTCTTGTTATCTCTCCACTGGTCTTTCGCTCAAACCTGAAATCACTGCTCTTTCACAAATCCTATACTGCCTATACTCTTCGCCTTACCTACCTCGTCGCTTCAATTTTAAACACCATTCTATCTAGTCGTCTGACTGTCTGCCTGTCTGACCCCTTTAGATCTTGACCTTGAACAGATTTGAATCCGACCTGCCTATCGATTTTGTTTTGATTAAGCGCCTGTGAATAAGCTGATTCCCGCGCCTTCGCTATTTTGGGTGCTCTGGAAATCTAGACATTACGGTTACAATTACACAGACAGCCTAAGGTAGAATATGCAGCGCTTTAAAGCGCTTCTTATGTTGCGCTTGCACAAATTCAGATGCAACAGTTCTCGTTCAATATACTATAAATCAGATTATTTGTTGATGATAATAGTTGTCTACGATAGAACACATAGCGACCGCACGGCCTCGACCCTGCTCGTCTTTTTTTATGAACTGAGCAGGTGAGATCCTTTATCAGGCGAAAGGGCATTTAAGGTCCCCGTACACGGACTGTAGTAGCCCGAGATTTAAATATAAATCTCTGAAAACCAAACGACTGTTCAAACTCGGTAACAGCTAGAAGCAGCGGGATTTATGGGGCCAAGGTTGCATAATAGTATGCCTATTATGGCTAATAATTCATGAATCACGCATGAAAATAATAATGGATCATCCGGACGGTAGTTCTTTTACTGTGCTAGGCTATACTAAATTAATCCTACCGCTGGTCTGCAAGGGTTAGTCAACACATAGCCTGGCACAAAAACTGAAACCGTTGGCTTTCTCTTGCGTGGTTGCCGTGTCTGTTCTAAATATAGAACATTCAAAAACTATCATTCTCTGCAGTAAAATGTCCCTAATTCAAACCAAAGAGCAAGTGCAGTTCTGACAGAGTACCGACAAAAAGTTTAATATTTGTATTTAGAATCAAGTCAACAACCTGAAGCCTTTTTGCAGCCCTGGAAAGTCACAACCTAAGTTTACATTAAGAGTCCACTCAAGAAATCAACACAAGGGGTTACAAACACAACTACACGGGCGGAATATAGGTTAATCTTGTTTCTCAGTTCGGCATTCATTATACCCTACAAGGCAGATGCAATACAAGATGTTCTTAAGTGTATGCTGATTTAATATAATGTACACTAAGCAAATTACTTATAAAGAGCAGCTACAAATATCCTAAGTCTACTCTAAAGCTAAGTGAAGGGCACTGACTTATTAACGAGCGCTTAAAATATTCGAGTGCAACCCTCTGAGTGTTGATGTATTGGGAATTCGTTATCGCTCACTTAAATCGAGAACAAATTCTGTATCGGTTATAATAATGAAACCATGAATTAAGGACCTGCGAATCACACATTTTCAGTCGAATGGAATTTCGAATCGAATCGGTGGTAAAAGTTCGAAATCGAATCGAATCGAATCAGCGTTTACAAGTTTGATATACGTGTAGCGTGTACTTGATAGAACAGACGTACCTCAGTAACGCAATTATCAATATATCAATATAGGCTAATAACTTTTCTGCAGTTTAAAATCAATTAAATTAAAAGTTAAGTTAATTAGCAGAATTGTGCTGTTTTGTTCTGGTTCCATGTTAATTAAATTTAGTCACGCACTTTGATGCCTAACTCGCACGTTTACTAATTCACTCTTGGGCCCAAAGCCCTATGCAATGTCAGAATAACAAATCTTTGTTGTGTCATGCCCAAATCAAAGTTTCTAAAATTTGTTTTAGAAAGATAGTATCGTAAGTCTGCTATTGTCTGTCCTCCAACTGAATTAACTCTGTCTGACAAACAGTTTGTGGCTTGAATGCCAAGTAACTCAGGTCTAACTCACGCCAATTCTCGACAACAGTGGAAGCATCTTTTGTTATCTTCCCAGTATTGCAACGAGCAGTAAGCAATTAAAACAATTACTTTACAACAACAAAGTGCGTCAAAGGCTAGTAATTTTTCGAATCATTACGTCATTTTCGAATCGAATACTGCCGTCCAATTTGTTTTCGAATCGAATATCGAAGCTTCGCAGGTCCATACGATTAATGCGAATCTAAAGTGTGTAATGCTTCGGCAGTTATCGACTTCCAGGCTAAGGTACTTGACGTGGCGCGACCCTACAGGTACTGAGGTAATGACACTGCCACTTCCCATCTTTCTTTCCCTTCAGACAGACGAAACAGAACTCGGTGTGACAGGTGCGGCAACTCATGTGTCCACACTTGTCTTTGTGTTCAATCAGAAGACCACAGTTTGGACATCCGCGAATGCTTGGGCATTCGCTGCAAAGATTGACCCTCTTTGTCGGACAAGTGGCTAGGGTGTGGATTCGTTTGTCCTTTCCATCGCAGCCGCGATTTCCGCAGGACGCAAACGGTAGGATGCTACTCCATTCGTTGAGACAAACCCAGCAGAAGTCGAACTTCTTGCCTCTATTCGCAGTGCAGATTGCGCAGCGAACGCGGTTTCCAACGCCCGGAGCTCGCATACACCAAGTGTGATAACCCGGACACATCTGAAGTCCTTTCTTCATCTGTAAAAAGTTATACTCCAGTTTCTTCTCAAATTCGCACATTTCTTCGTCTGTGAGGCAAGCAACATGACGGACCACAAAGTATTCCCATTCGCATTTGCAATCGGAAGCTGGACACTCAAACTTGAATTTGCCTTTCGCTAGAATATCCCGAAAGTAGGCCTACTCTGTCATCAATTCAGGTCCTATAGCAACGAACATAGATTTAAATCATGAGGTTCATTGAAGGTATAGTATACAGTAGGCCTAGTTGTAGTGCCTGGTTCCTGCATTGATAACTTAATACTTCTATAATTCACAGTAAATGATGAACACTGTAGCAATAATGAGTGTAGTAGAAAGATGTGGTCACTGGAATCAAAGATATGTTCAGGAATCAGATATCTATTGACCAAGCAGACGCTGGACTGGTGCGAGATTGGTGAATCACACGCCGATGATACTGATACACAACAGAAACTAAAGGAGAAGCAGTGATGCATAAAATCTAAACCAACAGCTAGTGATTGGGCCAATGGACTAACAGAAGAAGAAAAAACTGAGCAAAGAAGCAGCAACAGTAGTGGCGTAGAAGGATATCCAGCTCAACTAAGACACAGACTTTAAAATGAAGTATTTGACGACATCTTAGGGCTGCCATGGCCATAGATTTTCCCCTTACATCCTAGAAGTTAGGTTGCAGTGGGTAAAGAAAGTTGATACAGGCGCCGAGTCTTGAGTTTATATCTGAAAGTTTTGTTAACTCATAGTTGTTCGCTTATTTCTTGTTCAGCAAAGATAAATAACACACCAGATATTTATTGTAAAAAGACAGTCTCAATTCTGACTGATCTCATCATCGGCAATGGTGAGCCCTTCTACGGAGTTTTCCGTTTCTACTATTCTGCGCCAGTCGTCTCGGTCCTGAGCTTTGCGTTTAGCCCGAAATTCAAGGGTATAGACCGGTCTCCCCCGCTCAGATCCTGGCAAACCGCTTACCCATAATGTGGCCGCATGGCATTTTTGCTCGCTTCGTATTTGGGTCGTCATCAAAACCTAACACGTCCGGTTCAGTAGTTAATTCAATGAAGCCCGGTAGAGGACCCAGCTCCTTCTGCTTCTTTTGCTCCAGCTGAATGGAATTATTGCATTCAGAGTTTTTACTGCTTGGACCGGAATAGCTCGCTGCAGCTTCTTTTTCTGGAGTCGAAGCTGCCGTATCTAAAAGACACATTAAACGTTAAATGTGACTGATATCTTGAAAATGTGCTACTTAAATATTTTCAGCTTACCCTAAGTCAAACTTTTTTAGCTGTCAGATAGCCATCTCTATGACTATGGATAGGCCAGGTAATGACTCAATGAAATAGGGCCTATTCATGCATATACAATTCGTCAACTATACGTGCAGCCGCACAATAGACTAAGGATATACCAAAATCATTATTCAGGTGCATCTGTTTATGTAAATAATTAAGCCTAAATATGTGGGATTGCATTTTAAAACCCAATAAATATATTTCATTTGCGAGATTCTGGATAGTTTCTTTATCATTTGGCTGCTGCTAATAGCCTCACTAAATTGCTGCTTTAAATTACTCTGACTGTTTGGTTTAGGTTGGGATGAAAGGAAAAGCGTTTGATATTATTAGCATTTCGGAGCTGTGACATCGCATCGAGGCAGAAGGACGATTGTCCTTGTCAATTAACAAGTTAGCATCACGTAGAGAAAAATTACGGCGCGGTTCCCTTGCATAGACCCGTTAATGGACAGTTATTTAATAATAAAACCGCTGTTACTGACTCTGTGCACGTGTTACAGTGGGAGTTGGTTCCAGTTCATATGTACAGGGAAAGAAAATCTGCATCCAGATGCTGTACAGCAATACATCTTCCTCAGAAAAGAGACAGAAGACGATGCGGTCTATTTCACCTAGCTGAACAAAACGTAACATAACATAGCATAGTATACACACAGCTGAACAAAATCAACGCAGTTTTTATAGCGTCTTTATTGAATATATCAAAATGATACTTTCTTTCTTCATTTGGGGCATTGTTCAGGAGGCTTTAAACCGAGGAATTAATTTCCTTATTTGTTATTTCTCACGGGGTTTATTGCCCAGGGGTTTTGCCTATGGAAGTTATTTTCCTGGGGGTTATTGGTCAGAGGTTACTAGTCGTGGAATAATGAACAGGGTATGGAGAAGAAGATAATTAAAAAAGAAAATAAGGACAAAACTAAACGAGACGATGATACAACCGATGATCCTACATGGATCGGAATGTTGAGCAGTGCAAGAAACAAGCTGAGCGAAGGACTCTTGCAGCAGAAATGAGCTGACTGCGGAAGATCGCATGGATTTACAACTCCAGAAAATAAGAAACGATTACATTAGACAATCATTAGGTATCCAAACAACTCTGTTATACAAAGTCGTTCAACGAAGACTCCGATGGTTTGGATATGTAGAAAGAGTGCCAGTTGACCGAATCCCACACAGTGCACTGCGTGCAAGATTTGAAGGACAAAGACACAAAAGCAGACCAAGACAACGCAGGATAGATATAAACGAGGACATGACATCACTTGGACTAACATTAAGGAGGCAATAGACTTGACAAATAACCGAGAACACTGGAGAACATTTACAATTCATACCCATCGCCGCCAAATGGCTGACGTCAGGAACTGATTATGATGATTACCATTATACCAGTAATGTTTGCCATAGGCTGATCAAAAATTTCGTTAAATTATCAATCTACCAAGCTACACGGACCACATAGGTTCATTGCTGTCAAGATATCTACATGTATATACATTCATGCATATTATGCATAGGCGTACGCCGTACATAGATAGACATAGATAGATAGATAGACAGACAGACAGACAGACAGACAGACAGACAGACAGACAGACAGACAGACAGATAGGTAGATATTATTTTTTCCCCATTTGTTTAAGCCTGAGGTAAAATTATTATTATTTTTTTTATATTATTATTATTATTATTATTATTATTTTTTTTTTAAATTGCCCCGAGGTAAAAATGATCCCTCAGGGACTTTAAAATTAGTAAAACTATTAAAGGTCTGGAACGGCTAGAACTCCTCGGGCTCGGGCAAAAGGTTAACAAACGTCCCGCATGACGTTTATTATTATTATTATTATTATTATTATTATTATTATTATTATTATTATTTTATTTTTTTTAATTATTATTATTATTATTATTATTATTATTATTATTATTATTATTATTATTATTATTATTATTATTATTATTATTATTATTATTATTATTATTATTATTACAAACATTTTTAAGGCGCGCAAAGTCACACAGAGATGAGAATTGGAGGCGCGGTTAGTCAATCGTCAGGTGAAGTGTAGTTAGATATCCAGAAGTTTGAAGCCCAGTGAAGCCCAATGAGAAATAATAAGTTTTGGGGCATTTCTTGAACGAAGAAAAGCAGTTCGAGCAACGGATAAACATTGGCACTCGATCCCATGCCCTGGAGCAGCAACACGGAATGCATGAGAGCCCATCACAGTGCCAAATCGAGGCTCAACCAAAAGACTCATATCCGAAGATCGCAGATCTTTGGTACGGAGAAAGTAGCAGTGCATATTTTAAGGAATTTTGACTACTGGGACAAAATCAGCCATGGGTCTAGTTCATGATCTTTCTTTGGAACTCGTCTCTCAGAGGTGGGTCGGAGAAAGTCGGCCATGATCTGGTCGAAGAACTTTTTTTAAGGAATTAATCTTCATAAACTTACAACTTTTAGACTTTTTCAAAAAAAATTAAAAAATTCATCTCCGAAAAAAGTTGATGACCTTTTTTTTTAGTCATCACCTTCTTTTACAACTTTTCTCGGGTCTCCCAACCAATAACAAGGGGTTATTCAACAATATTGTCATACCTTTCTCATTATACTACTGGGACAAATCTTTAAATTCTTGCAACATTTGTCCCACTAGTTGTACTTTATACATACATTGCCTGGGACAAATCGCTCTGACTACTGGTACAAATCCTAAGACTACTAGAACATTTGTCCCACTAGTTATACAGTTAAAATATGCCCTGGAAAGTAGTGGTTGAAGTTAGGTAGAAGCGCTCGTTGTGAGAGTTTTATAGAACAGATAGGCCAGTTTAAATCTTCTTCTGAATTCAACAGGAAGCAATGCAGCTGGCCGAGTAGAGTTAAAGAGTTTGATGCACGAGAAAACGCACGCAGCACCACACGAGCCAGAGATTTTGGATGCTTTGAAGCCCATTGACTTGAAAATCTGATATGCCCGGAAATACAAAGGTCTGCGAGAGCAGACAAGAGAGCTAAGGTCTGTGAGATGTCTTTGGTAAGAGCATACCATATGTGACGTATTGCCTTGATGTGGTAGATGCAAGATTTTGCATAGGTTTGTTATGTGGGATTGGAATGTGAGATTACTGTCCATAGTGACCCCGTCTTCGATAGCAGAACAACAGTGCCAGCCAGGTCAACCATGGACTGCAAAGGGAAAGAGCGCTGTCTTTTGCGTGAGCCATATGCTACATGATTGCCTCTGATTTATCGGGGTTTATGGCCAGATCGTTGAAGCAGAACCATGCAAGCAATGAAGAGAAGCACTTTTCAAGTCTTACTTTGCAGGACTGATCCGTTTGTGACAGAGCAATGAAAAGCTGAGTATCGTCAGCATACTGCTGAGAATGAACTCCAAAGTGATTGGCAATGCGACTGATTGGACAAGTGAACATCGTAATTCCACGAGGCCCGATAACAGATCCATGTGGAAGGTCTGTGAGATGTCTTTGGTAAGATCCATGTGGAAGGTCTGTGAGATGTCTTTGGTAAGAGCATACCATATGTGACGTATTGCCTTGATGTGGTAGATGCAAGATTTTGCATAGGTTTGTTATGTGGGATTGGAATGTGAGATTACTGTCCATAGTGACCCCGTCTTCGATAGCAGAACATGTAGCAGAACATGTAGCAGAACATGTAGATCCATGTGGAAGGTCTGTGAGATGTCTTTGGTAAGATCCATGTGGAAGGTCTGTGAGATGTCTTTGGTAAGAGCATACCATATGTGACGTATTGCCTTGATGTGGTAGATGCAAGATTTTGCATAGGTTTGTTATGTGGGATTGGAATGTGAGCGAATTCATTCTTTCGGGGCAACAAATATGGAATGCACGAGAGCCCACGATGTTGCTATATCGAGGCTCAACCAAAGACCATCGTTCCGCAGATCCCAGACGGAGAATGCTCGTTGTGAGGGTTTCATAGGTAAGACAGGCCAGTTTAAATCTTATTCTGAATTCGACAGATAGAGACATAGATATATGTAGCGGCGGATCCGGACGTTGAATGACCGCTAGATGTAGAGAGAGAAAGAGAGTGAAAAAGAGACAGAGAGAACACGTTGTCGTTGTCGATGGTTTTCAGACGATACTGATACACGCTAGGACCCGTGTCCTGATTGACAACGGGGCAGAGGTCCGGCCTAATCCGTGTGGCCAAAGTGCTGGATCCCGATCTCTCTATCTGCCTGCTGTACCTACCATTTATATAGCCCTATCTAAAAGCTTCCTACACAGCATACCTTTGCACGTGCACCTGCCAACTCCCCACGCTCAGACTGTAGGCCTATATTCCTCTGAAGATTGGCCACCCACTGGCAAGGTGATTTTAATGACCAATCCAGACTGGATCGGAATGCATCTTATAGGCCTACCCTTACAGATAGATACATATATAAATATATACATGCATACATACATGCATACACACATATGCTCTTTCATACATACATACATGCATACATACATACATTCATACATACAAATGCTCTTGGATACATACATACATACATACATACATAATATAATTACATATATGCATACATACATGCATACATACAATTTTTGTGGTATCTTATAGGAAAACTGCATACATCCGGTAAAGAACAACAGGAAATGCATCGAATAAATGTTACAATCGCAACAATGCTCTAAGTGTTCACTTTATTTTCGGTCTTCATCTCTTCCAACCAAACCCGAACAGTTTTCAGTGCAACAAGAACTGCTTTGTCGTTCGGATAGCCTATTAAGAAACAACCATCGACATAGAAATGTAATAAACTTAAAGATTTCGAAATAAACTTACACTACTTTTTAATACCTTATCGTAAATTCCTGGATCCTGGTCTACCAATCTTTTCAGTGCTCTCCGTACCAGTGACATATTGCTAGTCAAGTGCTGCAGTTCCACCGTGAGAAGAAATGAGCTTAGTAGCTTACAGTCAGGAGAACAGCAACGACACCCATATCTACCACCATCCCGATGTGCACACTTGCCCAGCAAGTATGAAAATGATTCCTGTGGATTTGGCGCTTGCACCGCAATAGCCCGTTTACTTCAAGTTAAAATTCTGTCTTTGTCAATTTTCTTGATCAATAAACGTTGATTAATACAATGAATGAGGGATTGTCGGACTGTATGATGACTACTGAACAGAGGAAGCTGAAAGAAGAGACCCAGGACTCAGCCGGATATGTACAAGCCAAAGAAAATAACAACTAAAGAGAGTGTGTGCGGTGTGCAGACTTGCCTTATTAGCATAGAACAGGACAGGATATGATTAAAAATGGACTATTAGTAGGCAGTAGCGTCAGACAACGTCATAGATGTGTACTCACAATACGATTACAAGTATTTGAGTAGGAAGTAGAAATATCTAATCTAATCAAATCTGATGACTTTTCTAGCGCCGTCATTATTTAATGCCCAAGACTTCAGTCGATGGCCGTTTCGAGAGAAATCGCAATCAAAAGCCATAATTCATTGGATTACGTGTGCAAGGACTTGAACAGCAAGTATGAGTACAAGTACTCCCACGCCCAGACAAGTAGGCAGTCGAAGATCGAGTGTTAGTGTAAACACAAGCGCTACCTGGGCCTTATTTAGCTAAGCGAAATAAAAAAAAAGCTCCTATGTTTAAAAGAATCCAGTGGAATTCAATCGGAAATCCAATAAAATTCTGTGGGTACATTCATTTATTCATTCTTTAATTCATTCGTTCGTTCGTTCATTCATTCATATCTGGTTCTAAGGTAATCTGGATGAAGAATTTGACAGCAGGAAATTTATTTCTTCTTCTTCCTGATCTCCCTCAGCTATGGCTTATTGTCTTACTTGCATAGTTCATTCGCTCACTAATTCGTTAAGTTATTCACTCATTCAATCGTAGTATTTATCTAAAGCCTTATTCGTTTTCGTGGTTGTGTCAGAGTATAATCGTTTAAAGAATGGCACCAGGTAGCGTTAGTAGTTAAATATATGTATTTATGAAAACAGTTTTTAGCGTCCGACTGTAGTTATGAAAACAGTTTCTAGCGTCCGACTGTAGTTATGAAAACAGTCCCTAGCGTCCGACTGTAGTTATGAAAACAGTCCCTAGCGTTCGACTGTAGTTATGAAAACAGGTTCTAGCGTCCGAATGTAGTTATGAAAACAGGTTCTAGCGTCCCACTACAGTTATTAGAACAGCCCCTTCAGGTAGAGTATTATTTCTAATGAAATTAATTCTTTTATATTTAATATAGGTTAATTATATTTGAGGTCTAATTTGTACTCTTGCACGATTCAATAATTTTACTGAAGCATCATATTTCACATGTGCCACAATTTTTAATTATTTTAGTTATTTTAACATGCTACATAGCGTAGTGGTTAGCGTGTTGGACTATCAACCCAGAGGTCGACGGTTCAAATCCCCACCAGGACAGAAAATTTGAATCCAGATTTCTGTTCAACCCTAGTCAATTGAGATATGACCAATACGATGTTGAGACAGACCAACCCTAATATGCCAAGCCTGAGAAAATGGAGACGCTAACAGCATTTGCACTAGAGCCAAGATCAAGGTTTAAATATTTTGATCTATTCAAAGCCCGACTCGATTGAATGCACACAGGACGGTAAGAAAGGTTTTTAAATTTTAAGTTCTCATATTCGGCTGTTTGAAAATCTGTGTTATTTACCAATCGATGCATCGATATCCAGTTACTCGATATATAAATCCATGATATGAGACAAAAAAGAAACAATAAACTCGAAAATATAGAAGACATAGCGAGTTGAAAGCTCACATAAAACTTTCTTGCGTCCATTTTGGCCACCTGGCGACTAACTCATCAATCCTAAGAAGACATGCATGTCAGTTCTGTGCAAAAAAACCTGAAGACTCCTTTCCACAGTAATGCATGCACAGGAAGCAGAGATTAACTTTAACTGTCCTATGGTTAAAGAAATTTGCAAAATACAAAGTTTTGTAAAATCAGTCACCTGGAGACGTTTTGTTTAATAATTGTTGATCTAATTGAGAAGTAATAGGATGTCAATAAATAAGCCCATATTATGATGATTAAAATTGTAAAGCAAATACTTAAATGACAACATGAGAAAGTTTTTAAAGTTGGCCTTTCAAATCATACACGCTGGGTAATAAGGCCCACATCATGGTTTTAATAAAAGAAATTACTTTGAAATTATGTGGCAATTAATTTCAGCGAAGTAATTAATCCACTGTATGAGATAATATGACTACTGCCACACACTTTCATTTGGCTATTGTGCATAAATACAGTTGCATACCAGCAGTCGTTCATTAATTCGTTAGGTGGCCCTATTCAGCCACTTTAATATAAATGACTCACCAAGAATCCAGTCACTTCAAAAATGTCAGTCCAGTAAATCAGAGACAGCCTAACGCAGGATATCTAACGCAGGATATTTAACGTAGGCCTACGTAAGTGGTCCTTATGCTGTGTTTTGCATAAAGTCAAATACAACAAATTTCATAAACTTCAAATTTCCAAAGCCTACTCTAAAGCTAACCGAAGGGCACAAGCTTATTCACGAGGGCTGAAATATACTCACTTAAATCTAGACCATATTCTTCATTGATCATAATAATGAGAAAATAAATGGAAGTCTAAAGTGTGTAATTCTTCGGCAGTTTTAGACTTCCGGTTGAAGATGTCTGACGTGGTGCGAGCTTGCAGGTACCGGCGAAATTACACTGCGGTTTCCCATCTTTATTTTCCTGAAGACAGATGAAACAGAACTGGCAGTGACAGTTGCGGCAACTCACGTGTCCACACATGTCATTATGTTCAATCAGAAGACCACAGTTTGGACATCCGCGAATGATTGGGCAATTGCTGCAAAGATTGATCCTCTTTGTGGGACAAGTGGCCAGGGTGGGGATTCGTTTGTCCTTTCCATCGCAGTTGCCATTTCCGCAGGAGCCAGACGACCGGAAGCGCTTCTTCCATTTGTTGAGACAAACCCAGCAGAAGTCGTACTTCTTGCCTTTATTCACAGTGCAGAACAGGCAGCGAACGCGGTTTCCAGCACCAGGAACTTGCATACACCAAGTCTTGCAACCCGGGCACATCTGGATTCCTTTCTCCTTCTGCAGAAAGTTGTTCTCCAGTTTCTGCTCAAAATTGCACATTTCTTCGTCTGTGAGGCAAGCAACATGACGAACGAGAAAGTATTCCCATTCGCGGTTGCATTTGGGAGTTGGACAGATGAACTTGAATATGCCCTTATTTAGCAGATCCCGGCAGTACTCTGTCATCGAATCAGATCCTAGAGCAATGAACATAGATTTAAATCATATGGTTCACTGAAAGTAGTTCAGTAGTTGTAGTGCCTGGTTCCTGTATTGATAACTTTGTACTTCTGTAATTCACAATTAATGACGAGCATTGAGCATCGTAGCAATAGTGAGTTTAGTAGTACGATGAGTGTACTAGAACTAGAATGATGGAGTCACAGGAATCAGAGATGTATTTATCAAGCAGAAACTGGACTACATATGGGATTGGATCTGGATACGAATGTGCACACGCTGATGATATTGGCACAGGCAGTGATGGGCAATAGTTAATCAAAAGTTGCTAACTTTAAGTTTAACTAAAAAATTTTAAGGATTAAGTTTAACTTTAAAAATAGTTTTGTTAAAGCCATAATTTAACTAAAAAAATTAGTTGCTAACTAAAAGGTTTAACTAAAAAATCAGCAGTAGCCTACCGTACGCAACTGTTTTACACAATGAACCTTGAACACTGTCAACAACTCAACGCGAAAGTTATTGATTAACACTGCATGGTTTTAGCATTAACAGCCTGTGTTTGCAAATTCATACACTACGCCTGTAACTGTATGCTAGAACAGTACATATTGCATAGTTTGAAGGTGAAATTGTCATTGACGCTCTGCATCATTACAGTTCACTTAACCTCTGTTGAAAAAAGTTGGAAAAAGTTTAACTACTTTTTTAGTTTAGTTAACTAATTTCCAATATCAGTTGTCAACTTTAGTTAAACTATTTTTATTTGAAAATAGTTTTAGTTTAACTAAAAAAATAGTTTAGTGCCCATTACTGGGCACAGGACTAAAACAAACGGTGAAGCAGTGATGCACTTAATCGAAACCAACAGCAAGTGATCCTATGGACTAACAGTTGAATCAACTGAACGGAAGGAGCAGCAACAGCAGTGGTTTAAAAGGCTTTATCCAGCTCAGCCAAGACGCAAACTTTAAGATGAAGTAGGAGTATTATATAGTATTTTACGACATCTTAGGGCTGGAATGGCCATGGATTTTGCCCTTACATCCTGGAAGTTACGTTGCGGTGGGCAAAGAAAGTTTCAAGAAACAAATGATTCTTGAGTTTACATCTGAAAGTTTTGTAAAATCATATTTGTTCCTCTTATTTCTTCATCTAAATCAGGCATGGGCAACTTCTTTTAACAGAGAGCCGACCTAAGATTTTAAGGGCAGCTCAGGGGCCGCATGCCAATCGCGGGCTAATTTTTGCAGATTCATTTGCCCAAGAAAATAAGACAATACTAATTTTATTCAAACTAACTATTGCGATATAATATTTTATGCTTAACCGTTATTGTTAAATTTATGTTAAACTAAATGAAGATAATTTTTATGATGAAAATATAATTATCCTAATTACCTACAGTCCTACACTACAATAAAATACTAAATATGTTAAAAAATATATATAAAACTGTTAGTGTACAATGTATCCATATGCTTGGTGTGCTATATTTAATGATTAATGTGAAATCTGACACTTCTTGTCACGACACAATTTATTCAGCATGGTTGATTTAATGTTCGAAGCGGCAATTCAAATTTCATTAGAAAGATTGTCATCTGTTAGTCTGCATCTGCTTCTGTATTTTTTTAATTTCATCTTTGAAAAGAACTGTTCACAAATACAGGTGCTTGGAAACAGTGCAACCATTTCCAGGGCTTGAAATCTAAGTGAAGATGGCTTCCAAAGTTTCGAACCTACCCACTCTGTGGTATTGTTTCAGGCATAAAGTAATAACATTGATGACTGAGTAGTGAACTAGTTGACTAGACAAGAGGCCGGATTCTTAATAAATAAGAAACAGATGTTTAATTGTCAGCCTATGTTCAGAGATTCAAACATTCATGTAGGGCCGGATAAAAGTGCCAGATACAATGCTAATATTAAAGACATGTCAAGGGCCGGTTGAAAAGTCCCCAGGGGCCGGATCCGGCCCGCGGGCCGTATGTTGCCCACCCCTGATCTAAATAGCTAAGACAGTGGTGGCGAACCTTTTTTTTACCATGCGTGCCAAAATGCTGCTAAATCATTTTCAATATGCCGACGCGTGCCCCTCAGAATTTTGCATAGTATATAATTATTTTTCTCAAATAGCTTTAGTTAACAAAGCGTAACAAACAAATAATTAAAGACATTATTTCAAAGATCGTTTTCGAATGATGTAAAAGTAAAGTCCTTCAAAAAAGAAATTGTGGATTTATACAGGGAATTTGTTTTTCTAATTTTGAAATTTGGGGGACGCTCTGAATTCCGCGTGCCCAAAAATTTTAACGCGTGCCACTTCGGGCACGCGTGCCATAGGTTCGCCATCTCTGAGCTAAGATAAATATCACACTCATAAGACCAGGGGCGTCTACACCATAGAAACCTTGGAGCAAATGCTCCATCCAAGAAATCGGGGGAGGAGATCTGTCAGTGTGTGTGCCACCATTTTAGGGGGAAGGATGGGCAAAAAGGAAGAAGAATGGGGAAAGGGGACGTTACTCCAATAACTTAGGGGGATAGACGCCCCTGGTTGTATATATAAATAGAAGGACGAATCTAGTGACGTGATTATAGTTATTATAGTTCTTCAGTTAAGATGTTTTCTTTAGTTAAGATATGGTCTTTGTTTAAGACAAGGTCTTTAGTTAAGATGTGTTTTTTGGTTAAGATCTAGGTCCATAGCTTATATGTATTCTTTAGTTAAGATAGTTCTTTAGTTAAGATGTGTTCTTTAGTTAAGGTAGTTATTAGTTAAGTTGTTCTTTAGTTAAGATATGTTCTTCAGCACAGATGTGCTCTTTAGTTAAGATCGTTCTTTTGTTTAGATGTGTTCTTTAGTTAAGATAGTTCCTTAGTTTAGATGTGTTCTTAAAATAGTTAAGACGTGTTCTTTTGTTAAGATAGCCCTGTAGTTAAGATGTGTTCTTTAGTTAAAATGTGTTCTTTAGTTAAGATAGTTCTTTAACGTAGATTTGTTCTCTAGTTAATATTATTCTTTAGTTTAGATTTGATCTTTAGTTATAGTTCTTTAGTTAAGATTTGTTATTTAGCTAAGATAGTTTTTTAGTTAAGATGTGTTCTTTGGAAAGATGTGTTCTTTGGTTCAGATGTGTTCTTTAGTTCAGATGTGTTCTTTAGTTCAGATATGTTCTTTAGTTTAGATGCGATCTCAAATTAAGATTGTTCTTTAGATTAGATGTGTTCCTTAGTTAAGATGTGTTCTTCAGTTCAATTTTTTCTTTAGTTAAGAGGGTTCTTTAGTCTATATGTGTTTTTAGTTAAAATAGTTCTTTAGTTAAGACCTGTTCTTCAGTTAAGGTATGTTTTTAGTTAAGATGTGGTCTTTAGTTGAGATGGTTATTTCCTTAGTTAAGATAGTTCCTTACTCAAGATGCGTTCGTTAGCTAAAATAGTTCTTAGTTTATATTTATATGTGTTCTTTAATTAATATTTGTTCTCTAGTTTAGATGTGTTAAGATGTGTTCTTTAGTTAAGATAGTTCTTTAGTCAAGAAGTGTTCTTTAGTTGAGATAGCTCTTTAGTTTAGATGTGTTCTTTAGTTAGTTAAGATAATAGTTCTTTAGTTGTGTTCTTCAGTTAATAATGTTCTTTAGTTTAGACATGTTCTTTATTTAAGATAGTTCTTTATTTAAGATGTGTTCTTTATTTAAGATAGTTCCACATTTAAGATGTGTTCTTCAGTTAAGATAGTTCTTTAATTAAAATGTGTTCTTTAGTTTAGATGTGTCCTTTGGTTCAGCTGTGTTCTTTAGTTTAGATGTGTTGTTTAGTCAAGATGTGTTCTTTAGCTAAGATAATTCTTTAGTTTATATGTGTTCTTTAGTTAAGACGTGTTCTTTAGTTAAGATAGTTCTTTAATTTAAATTTGTTTAGTTTTGGTGTGTCCTTTAGTTTAGATATATTCTTCAGTTTAGGTATACGTTGTTCAGTTAGGATAGTTCTTTAGTCTAGATGTGTTCTTAGTTAAAATGTGTTCTTTAGCTAAGATTGCTCTTTTGTTATAAGATAGTCTCAATACTGAATAATCTCATCATCGTCAATGGTGAGCCCTTATGCGGAGCGTTGCCGTTTCTACTAGGCCTATACTATGCGCCAATCGTCTCGGTCCTCAGCTCTTTTTCAGGGAGTGTGTAGCTCGAAATTCAATAGGTATAGTGTAGAGCCGCTTCCACGGCTCGGATCCTGGCTATTTTAATATTGCCTAATACAGCTTACCAATGACGTGGCCGCATGGCATCTTTGCCCGTTTCGTGCTTGGGTCATCATCCAGAGTTATCATGTCCGGATCAGCTGTTAATTCAATGAAGCCTGGTAGAGGGCGCAGCTTCTTCGGCTTGTTTTGTTCCAGCTGATTGGGATTATTGTCTTCAGAGTTTTCGCTGCCTGAATCGGAATAATTCAATGCAGCTTCCTCTTCTGGAGATGAGGCTACCGCATCAAACAGATAGATACACTATATGTTAGTCGTTATTGATATATTGGCCTTTATGATGTCAGGTATTGACTCAGTCAAATATTCATGTATACAGAAATGCTCCTAATACACACTTCGTGATATCTACCTACAGTGGTGCGATACGCATTAGACAGGTTAGACATACTAAGGATATAACAAAATCATCATTCAGGATTTCAGGTGCATCTATTTATGTAAATAAATAGGCCTAAATATGTGGGGCTGCATTTCAAAACCCAATACATAGCCTATATTGCATGTACGAGATACTGGAGTTTTTTTTATCGTTTGACTGCTGCTAGGCTTACTGAGTTGCATCTTTAAACTACTCAGCCTGTTTGGTTTGTTCGAAGGAAAGGCAAAGCGTTTGATAATTGAAATTTCAAGTCTGTGACATTATAACGACTGATTGCATCGAGGCACAAGGACGAATGTCCTTATCATTAAAAAATTAGCATAATTTGGCAAACCTTACGGCGCGGTTCTCTCTTATGTACCCACTAATTGAGAGTTATTTAATAATTAAACCGCTGTTACTGACTCTGTGCACGTGTTTCGGTGGGAGTTGATTCCGGTGGACATGTAGACGGGAAGAAAATATGCATGCAGATGCTGTACATAAATTTATCTTCCTCGGAACAGAGACAGAAGACGATGCGGTCTATTTCATCCAGCTGAACAAAACGCAACATAACATAGCATATAGCATGACATTGCATACATGTCTGCAACTGAACAAAATCAATGCAGTGTATATAACATCTTTATTGACTATATCAACAGCAAAACACAACTTAGTTTTCTTTCCAATGTTTGCCATAGGCTGATGAAGTGTTAAATAATCAATCAAAAAAGGCATATAGACCACATAAGTTCATTTCTGCCAAGATTTCTATATACATACATGCAAATATGCATAGGCGTAGTTGTCAACTACTACTAGTTGCATTGGTAGGTAGGTAGTTAGGTAGGTAGGTAGATAGATAAATAGGTAGGCAGGCAGGTAGGTAGGCAGGCAGGCAGGCAGATAGATAGATAGATGGATAAATATTATCCCGAGGTAAAATTATTATTTTTGTTATTATCACTATTATTGTAATTATTATTATTTTTTTGCCCTGAGGTACTTCATTTCCTCAAGGTCTTAGAAATTAAAAATGCTATGTTTCTGGAACGGCTACATCCTCATCCGTGTCGGTAAGAGGTTTGGACAAGGAACCACTGAACGCCACAGCATTAAAGCGTTGAATTGTTACTGAGAGACGCTGACACAGAAAGCTAGTCTCTCGAGGTTCGCCATTATTATTATTATTATTATTATTATTATTATTATTATTATTATTATTATTATTATTATTATTATTATTATTATTATTATTATTATTATTATTACATGCATTTTTAACGGGCGCAAAGTCACACAGAGATGCGAATAGGAGGCGCGGTTAGTCAGTCGCCAGGTAGTGGGTTCACTGAGGCGTGTTTTGAAGGAAGAAAATGATCGAGTAACGAATACATATTGACAGTCAATTCCATTCCCTGGAGGCAATAAAATGGAATGCACGAGATCCCCTGACAGTGCTAAATTGTGGCTCAACCAAACGACCCATAACCGAAGATCGCAGACTGCGGGGACTGATGAGAGAGTATGGAGTATTGAGAGAGTAGTGGTTGAAGGTAGGTAGGAGTGTTCGTTGCGAGAGTTTTATAGGTCAAACACGCCAGTTTAAATCTCATTCTGAGTTCAACAGGAAGCCAATGCAGCTTACAAAGCAGAGTTAAAGAGGTTGAACGAGAAGATACACTCAGCACCCCGCGAGCCAGAGAATTTAGGATGTGTTGAAGCCTGTTGACTTCAAGATCTGATATGCCTGCAACACAGAGTTGGCATAATCAAGGCGAAAGCACACAAGATTGAGGCAGTGACATGTTTTCAGTAAGAGCAGACCTTATGTGACGTATAACTCTGATGTGGTAGAAACAAGTTTCGCATGGGTTTCTTATGTGGGATTGGAATACGAAATTACTGTTCATAGTGACCCCAAGTGATTTAACAGTCTTTGATAGCGGAACAACAGTGACAGCAATGTCAGAACCGGAATGAGAAGGGAAAGAGTGCAGTCGTTGGATTGAGCCAGACATGACTGCCTCAAACTTATCCTGGTTTATGGCCAGACCGCTGAAGCAAAAACATGCATGCCATGAAGACAGGCACTGTTCAAGTATTACTTTTCCGGACTGATCCGCCTTGAAAAGCCGATTATTATCATTGTACTGCTGTAATATAACTGAAAGGTGATTCGTCGTGTGGTTGATTGGAGAAATGAACATCGTAAACAATAGAGAAGTGATCCCTGTGGAACAGATAATGATAGGCGATTCCATTCACTGGAGGCAGCAAAATGGATGCACGAGAGCCATGATATTGCTACAGCGAGGCTCATCCAAGAGACCCATGTCCGACGTTCGCAGACTGCGGGATGGGACGTATGGAGATAATAGTGGTTGAATGTAGTGGAAGTGCTCGCTGTGAGGGTTTCATAGGTCAAACAGGCCAATTTAAATCTTATTCTGAATTCAACAGACGGAGACAGAGATAGATACATATATACATATATAAAAACATACTTGCATACATACATACATGCATACACACATATACTTTGCGTAAATACCGGTATATACATACATGCAAGCATGCATGCATATAATTATGCATAGATACATACATTCATGCATATATACATACATCCCTACATACGTACAATCGTGCATTTGCTCTATCATACATACATATATGCATACATATACACATACATACACGTATACAATACATGCATACATACATGGGGCGTGGTGGCTCAGTGGTAAGTTCGACGCCTTGTGACCGGAGGGTTGCAGGTTCGAATCCCACTCTAGCCGCTGCGTACGGACCTTGGGCAAGCCCTTCACTCGCAATTGCTCGTGGCGCTTCGGCGTGAAAATTCCGGCACAGTATCAAATGCTGTAGTCGGGAGCGCCTCTGAGTAGTAGTGGACTTCGAGAGGCGCTATAGAAATATCTGGAATAAATAAAATAAAAATAAAATACAATTTTCTTGTGGCATCTGATAGGAAAATTGCATACAACTAGAAATTCTTTGAACAAATGTTACTATCGCAACAACCACATGCTTTGAGTGTTCACCTTATTTTCGGTCTTCATGTCTTCCAACCAAACCCGAACTGTTTTCAGTGCAACAAGGGCTGCTTTATCTTTCGGATAACCTGTTTAAAAACCAACTATCGATATATCAATGTAATAAACTCACAGATTTAGAAATACACTTACCCTGCTTTTCAGCTCTGTTATCAGTAACTGGATCCTTACCTACCAATCTTCCAGTACTTTCTCACTATCGATGCCAGGTTGCAAGTCAGTGGTACAGTTCCATCTGATAAGTATTGGGCTTACAATCAGGAACAGAACGGCAACGATACCCATCTCGACCACAGTCCCTATGCGCTTCTTCTGACACACTGCACTATCCGCAGAAGATGAGGTTAACGAAGAACCGCGATGAACAAGTCTCCACAGGATTAGAAAAGACGACGCGGTCCACCTAAGACCACATGAACTAGAGTTGTTGGTAAGGATCTGACGACTACAAAAATGGGCCTCCACACTGACTGGAAACACGCTCAAGCCAGAAAAACATTGGTGTCGCAGCTTGGACACAGGTCAAACAGCCGCGCCCAGCTGAGTATGCCACGAGAGAAGGAGGGAGAGAGAGAGAGATAGATAGATACTTCGTAGAGGGCGATTGAAAAAGTGCACATTTTCTGGCAATACTATTTTATGAACAGTCAATGACAATTCGCAGTATACCAACCATCAATTTCAGTCGATATGCAGCAAAATGCCTGAAAAATAAACGAAAATACTTCTTATAATAACATGAAAGTGCTTGAACATAATTTGTTATCTCGACCACAGTCCCTATTTGCGCATAGGGACTGTGGTCGAGATGGGTATCGTTGCCATTCTGTTCCTGATTGTAAGCCCACTACTTATCAGATGGAACTCTATCCGAAAGATAAAGCGGCCCTTGTTGCACTGAAAACAGTTCGGGTTTGGTTGAAAGACATGAAGACCGAAAATAAGGTGAACACTCAAAGCATGTGGTTGTTGCGATAGTAACATTTGTTCAAAGAATTTCTAGTTGTATGCAATTTTCCTATCAGATGCCACAAGAAAATTGTATGTATGCATGTATTGTATACGTGTATGTATTATGTATGTATGACAGAGCAAATGCACGATTGTACGTATGTAGTTATGTATGTATATATGTATGAATGTATGTATCTATGCATATATGCATGCATGCTTGCATGCATGTATATATTTACGCAAAGTACATGTATGTGTGTATGCATGTATGTATGTATGCAAGTATGTTTCTACGCGTCGGTGTTTAGTGCGCAAGGCATCAACATTCCACAAGGTATGGCATATAAGCTATTCGTAACAAATTTAACCATAATCATTATGCAAATAATTTACTTAGGCTATTAATGTGACAAAAATGATTGTGATCAAATCCATATCACAAAACTTGCACCAAAACAAGAATGAAGAAAGTGTGGATCCTAACCAGAGATTTCATATTCTTCAACCTCATCTGCTCCAAACAACTCTTGTAGGATCTCTCCAATATTTCTGGCTGCTTCTCTTTTGTGCCAACTGTATGTACAATATCTAAAAAGTATCTTTTGTTGCAGAAAATTAGCAGTTTTACAGGCATGTGTGTACGTTTGCATGCAAGTATAATCCATACATATGTAAGTATGAATGTTTGCATGTATTTATGCATGCTTCTATGTATGTATGTATAGATATATGCATGGTTGCACGTAGCATTAGCTATGAATGTAAGTATGCACGAGTATATAATATTATATATGTATATATATATATATATATATCAAGGTATAATAATAATAATAATAATAATAATAATAATAATAATAATAATAATAATAATAATAATAATAATAATAATAATAATAATAATAATAATAATAATAATAATAATAATAATAATAATAATAATAATAATAATAATAATAATAATAATAATAATAATAATAATAATAATAATAATAATAATAATAATAATAATAATAATATTATTGACTTGGTGTCCTAACAATATAATAATTATTGTACGATTCTAAACATGTACGATTCTAAACATCGAACATATATAACCTCAGTCAGTCTTCGACTTAGCGAAACTGTACAAACATCTAACGTATGACATCCATCAGTATTCGACAAAACGAAACTGTAGGAGCACATCACAAATAATAATAATAATAATAATAATAATAATAATAATAATAATAATAATAATAATAATAATAATAATAATAATAATAATAATAATAATAATAATAATAATAATAATAATAATAATAATAATAATAATAATAATAATAATAATAATAATAATAATAAGAGATGGAACATTCTCGTTTAGTTCTGCTTGACTAGTTATATACTGAGTCTAACGCCATCTGGCGGTCATGTGAATTATATAAAAGCGACTGCGGTAGGATTGTCAGGGAGCTTGGTGATTGGATCTGACGAGATGACTTGTTTGTTAGGACACCAAGTCTCACTTGTATAGTTAAGTGTGAAGAACCGTAGATGGTTGCTTCTTTTCGTATTTCTGTTTTATGCCTGCGACCATATTCGTTAAGGTGCAGAGCAAGTGTTAGTACGTTTGTTTCTACCGAGTCGTTCTACTGTTGAAGTCTCTTGGTGTTGGTTTTTCTTCGCTCTGGCTTCGAGCAGGTATAATAATTATTGTACATTATTTTGTAACCATTAAAATACTCTTATCATACCCTAATGAGCCTTTCTAGTCATACTAGATACATTTAGGGGACCTTGTAACAAATGGGGCCTCCTCCAAGATCATCATTTAAATATCTTATCGTCTAAGCGAACAATATGTAGTATCAAAGATTATGCACATTACCTAAACATGTACGATTCTAAACATCGAACATATATAACCTCAGTCAGTCTTCGACTTAGCGAAACTGTACAAACATCTAACGTATGACATCCATCAGTATTCGACAAAACGAAACTGTAGGAGCACATCACAAACCTAATAATTAAAATGTCCCAAAAGTGGCCGTTCCAGATGTATGTACTTCTTTTGATTAATATTTAAGTCCCCAGGGGATCATAATATGTACCTTGGGGCATTAAAAATAATAATAATAATAATTTTCTTTATTAATTCAAACTGACAAACGCAGTAAGATTACATTGAAACATGACCGTACAATCAAATCTTAACTAAACACACGGTATCTATAGCAGTACCTTACCAATCACCCTGAAAAGCCCTGAGAGACACTTGAAAGTTTCTGAAGTTAAATGAACAATGTGGCACAAGGTGAGAAAATCGATAGATCGACCGATACTTACACGTTGCTGGTAAGTTAAAACCTGCGAATGAAAAAACGAGTCTCTGTTATAGCACTAGATAATAAATCTAAAGATAAGTCTTACATCACATAGCTATAGGCACGGTAGTCGATTAGTTAGAGCGCTTGGCCTGTAACGCGGAGAGCACGGGTTCAGGCATCACCCGAGGCAGTTACAGTGGAGGGCCCTTGAGCAAGTCCTTCATTAATAATTGCTCTGCGTTATCGATGTTCTGTCGTATGTTCGTGGACACTTCTGAACTTTGGATGGAGGGCAATATCAGTTGTATTGTATTGTACTACAGTATAAATGTTAAACTTTTATTTCACCAAACAGTGGTAGCACAAAGCAAAATCAATATGAAAACAAGAACATCACATCAGGTCAGCAGACCTGACTGTAACATTACGCTACAAGTTTTTTTTACCCTCGATCAATTTCGGCATCAAATTCAATAAAATCATGGTGCTTGTGAAAATCACATACAAATCTTACAACAGTATTACCATTCAAGAGATATTTCTGTGGAAAACTCAATCTTGGGGTTAAACAATAGTCTTAAAGGTTGTGTTCATGCACGAATCGCTGTGCCAATTCCACAATACTATGACATTATTTTAAAACCTTGCATATTGTATTTATACTTACGAATATTTCTAATCTAGAAGTTAACAGGTCGCCTTAAAATAAACCTGGCCCCTGCTGCCCACCTTTTTACCTCGGGAGAGGGACAGGGCTGAGAGAGAGAACTCTGGGGACAAACTGCATCTTATCTCTGGAAGATCCAGAGCTAGTCCCTAAAGAGGAGGGTCGGACGAATGGGTGCAGATACTTTGCTGTAAGGAAAAAGACGATAGCAATCCACTGTGCACAAGACGAAAAAAAGGACACACCGGCCACAAGACAGGGAGTCCTGAAAGAGAGTAATTAAGTGCGCAGTGGACACCACAGGCTTTCACTCATAGACAATAAAGAAGAAGAAGAAGAAGAAGAAGAAGTTAATGTTGGTTATCCTTGAAACGACTTGTTTCTATTCATTGATTCTTTTATTCGAAAGTACACAAATGATGTAATACGTCACCTGTACCTGTCTACCTTGAGTACAATGGAGAGTGATTGCAATTTCAAACTCTACCATGCAGCAATTCATCTATGAAACAGGTGTCTGACTGTTTTACGGCTCGTAGAGATTGTCCCAACGAGACAAAAACAAGACGACTACAAAAGCCGCTACATATACTCGACTACACACACTGAGGACATCGCTTTTACTGTTGGCAAGATTTATTAATACAGTTCAGAAGTGAAATAATTAATAGACCAGCTGCGTTGTGAAGTAGGAACATTATGTTTTGAAAGCCCTTATTTCAGACTTAAAGTCATACCTGAGGTTGTCTTGGCTTCTCCTGGGCGGCATCCTCCTAAGGCTATTAGCACCACATCTAACTTTGGTCCAGCCGCACTTTTTATGGCACCGCTAACTGAAAAAATCAGCAGAACAATTCCAACAATTTCACATCAGATTTCTAGTTGTGTATGACTTTCTGCACGTAGACAATTTGTTTTTAAATTTCGTAATAGCAATTGAAATTCTGTCTGCTATTTAACCCATGTAGGCCTACCACTTGCGTTGACAGTACTTTTGAAGAAGCAGCTCATTTCTTACAACTGTACCGCATTACAGACACAGTTGTAGAACGGACGTACGATTAGCAAATGTCAACAGTAATATAATAATAAATTAATAACGAATTCGTGTTTATTCACAAGACCTGGTTAATCCACAACACTTGTCACTGACCTGTCAATGACAAACTGCAGCAAATTACATTGAAACATGACAGTACAATTATCGAGATCTTATTGAACAAATACCTCGGCAGACTGTTAGGCGCCCGCTCATTTTACTGCTGCCCCGTAGGGAGTGGAAGCGTGAGTCGACCTAGAGGGGGCTTGCGGAGAGTGTGCGACTACGTTATTTCTGTTTATAACGTACGTACGGTACGCGTACGTTATTATACCGTACGCTGGCGTACGTTGGCATCAGTTCATGACCAAAATAAAGTACAGAACATTATGCACAACAAAAGTCAACAAATTCCAACAAAACTAGCCTATTAGTACATGGCTCTAGTTCTGCGCTCTAGCTACTATTGCTAGTCTGTCATTGTCAGCCAGTCACATAGTCAAGCAATAACAAATGTATTCATTCGTATGCAGCACTCATCTGTTCAGTAGCGGACTCTGTGTCACTTCAATTAGGCCTACATTTTAACGTACGTGTACGTTATTCATTTCGATAACGTACGTACGGTACGCGTACGTTATTCCGATAAGTTTCCTTGCGGGTATCGAAGCGCGTCTTTCAAGATCTTATGTTCTTCATGCAAGAGTATTAAAATTCATCTATCTCCCCTCCCCAATCTGGTGATATTATGCAACAAGAGACAAATATCGAGTACTCTCTTGTTGTGTGGGAAATTTATCCCACGTACACTCGGGAGAATTGAGTAAAGAGACTGTCAATGGTTTTAGGACCTTAGCCTTGGCTTCAAGTTGGGTGCGAACAATAGAATAGGGGCGATTTAGGCATTGTATACGGCGTCTTATAAGCTTCAGCGTCTGGTTTTACCTGATATAACTCATCTAACGTGACCTTATCTATTTTATTATTCTGGTCTGTTATTCTATTGTACTATTATATTTTATTATTTCATTCTATTATTTCATTCTATTGAACTCTGCACAATTCAATTCTATTCTACTCTTCTATTCTATTTTTGAATTCCATTCTATTCTAAGGACTTATTTGTGTCGTTGAAATTGGTCACTTCATGTGAGAAGTGAACCAAAACTTGGATTCCGTTCTAGAAGTCCAGTGGCACCGAGGACTGCAATCGTAACACTTACTTCCCTCTGTTGATGTTAAGCTGGTATCCGTTGACCGAACGATGCCATCGACCTCGAGAGAAGTCATATCTCCGTTGTAAATAGATACCTTCCTATTTATCTCCGGATCTTCTGCGTATTTTGACGATTCTTCGATTCCTAAAATATCATAGTCTCATAAACGCACTAAGCAGGCTACATTGAATAATTGTAATCGGAAATTTATATATTTCCGTGTCTTATCTTATCTTATCTTATCTTATCTTATATTATTATTATTTACAAAGGGCCGCTCACAGTATAGACTATTCAGGGTCGCTCCCAGCGTGACAGCCCCGAGAGAAAAGAAAGGTCTTTAGGCAGTGGAGAGAAGAGGGGAGATCCCAGACAATATCTTGCTACGGAGAGAGTGGACAGGTCATTACATAAGGAAGGGCCAAGAATGGCAAAAGCACGATGCTGAGCCATCGAAGTCCTTGCGCGAAGAACAAGTAGATCGAGGTGGTCCGCAGACCGAAGAGGGCGGGAACAGAGAGAAGAGATAGGTTAACGCATTAGGTCATAAAGGTACTTAGGAGCTTTCCTGTTCAGCCCTAGAGACCAGGAGGAGGACTTTTATTGGATGCGGGAAGCAACAGGAAGCCAGTGAAGTACATCAGTCATGAAAGTAGTTATGTGAGAGAAGCGAGGGAAACAGGCAATGAGCCTGGCAGCCGAGTTCAGAACAGACTGCAGAGGTGAAAGGCGCGCTTTAGGGAGCCCAGCAAACAATGAATTGCAATAGTCAATGCGGCAGCAAATCAAGGTACGGACCATGGCAGTAAACACTGAAGGGGAAATTGATCTTCTGACGGCCCTCAAACGCCTCAGGTGATAGAAACAGGAGCGTGTCAGGTGGGAGAGGTGTTCAGAAAACGAGGTAGTAGGCTACTATCAAGGGTGACGCCCAAATCCCGAACACTGGATGAAAAAGTTTCAGGAGTAACTAACTAGAGACACTCTACGCTAACAATAAAAGTTATAAGTATACACTGTATTTGCCGACCGTACGAAACTAATATTAGAAGTTCTATGATGACATCTATAAATCATACAATACTTCGTATCTATACGCTGTGTGATGTAGGACTAAATATCTAGATGACGGAAACTTTACTAATCAGACATGTTACGTTTAATCTGGCAATAGTATCCACAGCCACAAAGTGCCTTCATCGAGGAATGTAAGCAAGACATCGGAGCTGACTACGGATTGATTCTGGTGCGCTATGGGTTGATGTTTTGAGCATTAGAAACGGGCTCCATAATTGTTACCAATTAGGCTAGTCAACGAGTCGGTCAGGGTGGCGGTTGGCCCTCTGGCTGGGAGTCTCCCTCTGTGAATCGCACAGCTGCCCTTGCGGCTCTTCCATGGCCACTGATGGCCTGCACAGACTCTCCAGCCCTCTGGATACAGGTCGATCTTCCAGACAGGCGACTCTGAGCGACACAGTTTTTTTGCAGTCTGAACCGCGCTGGCACCCCTCCATTAAGGAACCCGTGTGCAGTTTGAGGCCCGACGGCAAGAGACCGGATGTCTTCTCCCTCATTCCGTTGCATGCTGGTCGCTGATTTACCTTGGATGCTACCATGACCAATACCTTGGCCGCTTCTGGTCTGCCAGCTACTTCTCGGGCAGCGGGGCCTTCCTTTCTACTCTGGGAGAGAACCTCAATACCGCTACGGGAAGAACGTCCGCGAAACCACCTTTCTGTTCCAACGCCTTGCACTGACGAACCAGCGCTTAACGCTAGGCTCTTTAGGGTATACCTTTACCAACTGAGACCTAGACGAATAGGACCAATTCCAAACAAATCTGTGCTTCTAAATATTGTTGAAGTCCAAAGGAATCCTTTTTACCTCGGGGCAAATAGTAATAATAATAATAATAATAATAATAATAATAATAATAATAATAATAATAATAATAATAATAATAATAATAATAATAATAATAATAATAAAATAAAGAATAAATAATAATAATAATAATAATAATAATAATAATAATAATGTGGCGGTACGCCATTTTTTGTTTGCTTTCGGGTGTTTTTAATTAATCACGTCGTCGGCTGCAGCGACTTCTCTCCACCCTGTAGTGTTGTGCAGGGCTTGAACAAAACAATATATATATATATATATATATATATATATATATATATATATATATATATATATATATATATATATATATATATATATATATATATATATATATATATATATATATATATATATATATATATATATATATATATATATATATATATATATATATATATATAGCAGGGCATAAAACACGCGGTAGTCAGACCGAGTAAGAACACATTACAGGGTAGAGCCGTTTAGTGGAGTTGTAAGATATTGCTATTGTGTTGTTTCTGTCTGAGCGGCGATTAGTATGAAGGATAATCGATTCTTGTAGTAGACTTAGTTTTTAACAGTTGGAAACACTGTAAAATTCAAGTACTGTACGCCAGGAGGCGAGATTATGGTTTCTTGCATTTAATTTCATGAATATAGAACCCGTTGTCGGGTGTGTTTCGTTTCTACGTAAAACGAACGATTTGTTTTTATTTTTCCCTCCGTCAATTTACGTAAGAAGTGCTTCTGCATACACGGGAGCCCTTACCCCGCGGACTTGACTGAGCATTCTCGGACCTAGGGAAAAAGTCGGCCATCCTGTATGTTTCTCCCTGGGTTCCGCTACAATAATAATAATAATAATAATAATAATAATAATAATAATAATAATAATAATAATAATAATAATAATAATAATAATAATAATAATAATAATAATAATAATAATAATAATAATAATAATAATAATAATAATAATAATAATAATAATAATAGTAATAATATCAATTTGCCTCCAACGTTTTAAAGCCATTGCTTTTAGAGGCACCTTCACACCACACCCCGGAGACGAGGACGGCGTTGTCCAAGCTTAAATACACTTGTTTTATAGTTTCTTAGGGTCTGAAGGATTTTCTTACCTCGGGCGTAAAAAATAATAATAATAATAATAATAATAATAATAATAATAATAATATTATTATTAGCAAGTCAGACGCTTTGTGGTCCCATCCGAAGACGAGGCCTGACCCTCCAGACACTACCTCTGCTCCTAAATAACAAAAATGTTTTCCAAATCCTGAGGGATCCTTGATACCTCGGGTTAAAAAAAATAATAATTATAATAATAATAATAATAATAATAATAATAATAATAATAATAATAATAATAATAATAATAATAATAATAGCAACAATAACAATAACAATAATACTAGCTTCTTTGACCACTAGCCACACTAACTGTCATGGTTTCGGCCGTACTTGTTGTAGTTATTCTTTATTGGCTTAGTGATTGGAGATAGTAAACTAGAAATTAGATTAAAAAACAGATGTTGCAGATAAGATGAAACCAGGCCAGACTAGAATGGACCAGAAGAAAATTGTAATTGTAATTAATAACTTCTATTGCGCCGGTGTGTAATGCACGGGCATCAGCCGATTTCACACCAATCGAAGCCGTAATCAGATCAATACCCAAAAGATTAGTCCGTAAGACAGAGAGGCACCCTACTGTAACAGAGGATATTAGGCCCTAAGCAGTTGTAAAAGGCAAGTCTTAAGTTGAGAACGAAATAAGAGACTGAGCATAGAACAGGAGACATTTCCAACATCAGGTCCAGCAATTATAATTGTAATTAATAATTTCTACCAGATTGGATTGGATTAAATTAAATCAGGATAGACTAGATTATTTATAGAAAATTAGAAGTGAAAGTAAAATCGCAAGCGACTTTCTTTACCAAAAATGTCTTCCAGCTTGGTGTTTGGTCCAGAATGACTAGAATATACTCAGTGGCGGCGCCAGACAATTTTTGTAACCAGGGAAAAGCCAGGGCAGTCATACAAGTAACCAGTGCAGAGAACGATTTATGCCCCGAATAAATCATGGACAGGGCAAAAATTCTGGCAGGGCAACGACCAGGGCAAAGGCTTTTTTACTAGGGCATTTGCCCTGGCTCGCCCTGGTGTAGCGCCGCCCCTGAATATACTAACCGCATAGTGTAATGGCAAAGTCCTGATTGTTCTCGCCGTAGAAATTCGCCCATGTTGGAATATCATCCAGTCTGACGATGTTTCTTTCCGTTGTTGTTTCTTCAATACTCAGCGCCGCAGACATAGTTATCGATCGGTGGTTATCTGACTTAATTCTAACACCAAGGCATACCACCCTGACACAGGTAACAAAGCCAACTCCAAAATTATAAGATCGTAACTGGAAAATTTCAGGCGTTGCACAAACTTGACAGCCGTCGCTATCCTATCTCAAGTAAGCCTACCTTTTACGAAACTAGATTTCACTTTCTCGTTGAATGTCTTGTTTTCTAATTCCAAAAGCGAGTAGGCCTACACGGCTTGGGCCTCTTATTAGACCGTGCATACGAGGCCTCAGCCTAGGCATACGACCTTTTTATGTTTCGTACTTGTAGGCTTTTGTCTCAAAGCCGACTGGTTATTGAGAAGCAGTCTCACGTGACCATCATGGGCTTGCCCTATAATAAAGATTTACTATGTTTGCATTGCAATAAAATGTTTGTGATAACCATGTGAATTGCGTATATTAGGTTCGTGTATTGTATTGTATATAAGATTATTAGGCGACCCTATATCGACTAGGGTTAATTATGGTTCCTTTAGATTTGCCGCTTGCCGCTTTGTGTTAAACTTCTGCTTTGTCAATTTTCTTGATCAATTAACGAAGAAGAATAAAATTCAGTACATGGTTGTCAGGCTGGGTGGTTAACTGTTAAATAGAGGAAGATGAAAGGAGAGGCACACGACTCAGTCGCACACGAATCAGCCAAAGAATATAACAACTATAAGCAGAGTGTATACCTCACTTAACTTATGATAAACCAGGATATACTTAACTAAGTGAAATAATAAGTATCTTATGTTTAATGGCAGTGTCTTATTTTTTTATCTCTTTTGTTTAAGTTCTTACGTTTAATTCCCTATGTCTGATCTCTGATGTTGAATCACTTGTGTTTAATCACTTATGTTTAATGCCAATCTCTGATGTTAAAAAAGGATCCCGTTTAATTTAATCGCAATGCCAATAAAATTCTAGGGAGTCAATCATTTATTCATTCCGTTTATTCATTGGTTAGTTCATTCATTCGTTCAAATCTGGTTCTAAGGTAATCTGGATGAAGACTTTGATGGGGCCAAGTTTCCTTTCTTCTTCCTGATCTCCTTCAGCCACCGCTTATTTGTTAGACTTGCTAAGTTCATTCTTTCATTAATTCATTCAGTTATTCACTCATTCAATCGTCGCATTTATCTAGCGCATGATTCGTTTTCATAGCTGTGTCAGAGTATAATTGTTTAAAGAATGGCACCAGGCAGCGTTGTCTGTCGTGGAGCAAGTTGGCAGGTTCCTCGTCACGGATTACACTGCCATTCTCCGTTCTTCTTTTCCTTGAGGCAGATGAAGCAGAATCCGTAGCCTCTGCAGTTGGTGCAGTTCATATGGGCGCATTTCTCCTTGTGCATAATCAACAGACCACATTTGGGACATCCGCGAACGCTCGGACACTCCCGACATCCGTTAATCTCCTTTGTCTCACAGGTTGTCAGGATCTTCAGCCTGTGGTCTCTTCCATCGCACCCGGGATTACCGCACTAGCGCTTCTCCAATTTTTCAGGCAAACCCAGCAGAAGTCAAAGTGTTGTCCGTTCTTCCCGGTGCACACTGGACAGCGAACTCAGGCACCCCTTCCTGGGGCTCGAAAGCACCACGTCTGACATCCGGGGCATTTTTGAACACCCTTTTCTTTGTTGAGGTAATTGACGGATACCTTCTTCTCGATCTCGTGCATCTCGTTGAGGTGAAGCAGGCGACGTGTCGAACGAGGAAGTACTTTCACTCTTTTTTCCAATCAGGACTTGGACAATAAAACCGGTTATTTCCGCTTTCAAGAATTTCTTTGCAGTATTCAGTCATGGACTCATGACCTAAGAACGAAAAGTATCGAGCAAATACCAAACGAAAATCGTAGATGTAACTGGAATAATACAATAGAGTAATGGAGCAATATCAATGCGATAAAATAAAGCTTCAGGAAATTTGGATTAGCACAAACAAGCATACCCGGTACGTTACTCTCATTCGAAAGTAGAAAGAATCAAACCGTTTGCGACTGCTGGGCGAATGTTGCAGAAAAGTAGATTAAATGACTTCAATGAAATACTTTCTAAAACTGAAACATGTTTCACCAATCAAAGAAACCAGATTTCGGAGGTTCATGTTAAATACAGACTGAGGAGACCTGAATCAATAATGTACCAGTTACGATAATGAGTTGGACCATTAGGACCTAACTAAGGCTTGGGATTGTGAAACTGAGCTGGGGTAGCTACATTTTATAGCATTATATTGTACATTAGGCCTATGTGTTCTAAACCTGTGGTTATTTCTTATGGGACTAAACAGATGCAAAGCCTAAAATTAATATTGTTTCAATATACGCCATGTAAGTATATTGACCTTTATCTTTCGTCTCTAGACTTTTAATAGCATTCCAAAGGTTGCCTGTAAAAGTAAGGGATTTACATGTATATTGTACATTGAGTGATCGTTGAAATGTTTCTCTTCGTATTAACCAAGTCCAAGGGCTTGTTCAAATACCTTGACACGATTTACAAACTGCGATTTTTTTTTACAAACAACCGAATAAATATTTAACACAGGCACTTTAATATTATAGCCCAATATATGTAAGCTATTTAAGCTACAATTAATTGTCTCTTATTACAAGTCTATATTAACAAAGGCCCACCGTATTGTTATTATTTAGTGTACACCCCGGAGGGCTGAAGTTTTGAGAATTCGTTACCGCTTACTTTATACCGCAACGATAACCGCCATTGCTTGGTGCGTGGACATTGTTGTTTTCCGTTGTAAATAATTATCGGCAATAAATAATTAAAGTAACTTTGGTTAATAAGGCCCGGTCAGAAAAAGGCCCACCGGGTTAAACTTGAATTATCCCCGAATCCATTAGCTAGAATAGGTGTCGCTAGAATTGTATTTCGTTGACCTGCCTTAACCTGTAATATAGTTTAGTAGCGCAACCTTTTCGTCTTCGTTGAAATCTTAGAATTCTGCACAGCGTAATTTGTTTGTATCTATTGTATGTAGGCCTAAACTAGAATTCGAATTTCGTAATTATCGTAACTTCACGTGTATCAATACCTTTATTAATCCTCACTCTGCGTAGCGCATGCAAGTTGTAATAGGCCCAATGAAATTCGTAAACAGCGAATACTGGCAAGACTATTTAAGATGAAAAACTTTGTACATGCATTAAAAAAATTTCCCTGATACTGATTGACGTGTTAATGGCGTCGTAGTGAGGATAACAAGGCCCATTTTATTTTGGGTAATAAAGCCCTATTGTTCTTATTACTCACAACAGTGGTATTATAATGATAAACTTTAACGTGATTTAGTATTTACATGGAATTCATGTCGCTCTTTGTGACTCAGTTTAAAAATTCTGACTATATTTGCTTGTGAATAGAAGTGGGTAAGAATATCAAAGTTGTCAGTGGAAAATGGAGCGAGGAAAACTTCGCCAAGCCTATAGATTCTGTCTAAGGTAGTATGTCACAGAGGGATGCGGAGCCTGCCTTCAAGAATCCCAGGTGCATACGCAACCTTTTCAGATTAAGTATGAGTAAAAAATAATGAATGGGAAGAAAGAGGGTACTTACAATTGAACAAGAAGGAAATCTTATTCAGCGTATAAAACGTTTTGGTAATGTGAGCATACGTGTCATATCATCAATGCTTGGAAGATATGCATGCGAGTTCTGTGCAAAGAATAACCTGAAGACTTCTTTAAACAGTAATGCATGCTCTGGAGGCAAAGATTGGATGAAGGCCTTTTTTAAGCAAAATACATCTGTCGCGCAGAGAAGGGCACAATACATGAATCTTGCCAGGACTTCATCAGAATAAGAAGAATGCCTAAACAGGTTTTTCTGGATGCTCCAGAACATAGTGTCGTGGTAGTAGCATGTGGAAATGCATGCAGAGTGCTATGCTATACCCCGAAGTTTGCTGATGATTTGCCAACTTGTTCATCGCTTGAAGTGGCTCCCATGGGTTATATGTCAACAGAGATTTTTACCCTATGGTTGCAGCACTTTGTAAAAAAACAAGCAAGTTGGAAATGTTTTGCTCATGTCTGAAGGAGCGGTAAGTCACTTTGGATCCTCATATCGTGCATGAGGTGGACAAGCATGGTATCAAGTTGTTCTGTCTTCCAAGTAACACAACCAATGAACATCAGCCCATGCACAAACTGTACTTCGTGTATTCGAGTACTACTAGGAAAAAGAAATATTGAAATTCTGCAAACAGCATCATGGTAGAAGTTTAACAAAAGCCAGATTTGGGTTGGAAAGATATTTACTCTTGTTTGGATACAAGGCGATGTCAATGAGCAACATCATTAACATTCGTTTGCCCATGTTGTGACTATTAACAATTTCAGAAACAACACGAATCAGTGAAGCAGTTCACTCTTTCATTATCTTCATTCTTTTATTCCGGATAACTATAATTAAATAATTATTGATCATCTACTTGACTAGTAATAGGTCGTGAATAAATAGCTCAAAGTATGATAATTTAAATTGCAACGCAAATATTTAATTGACAACATGCGAAGTGTTTAACCCTCGAATGCCCAAGGGGGGGGGGTCCGACCGGACCCCAGACCCGCTTTTCACGGATAACTTTAGAACGGCAGCGAAATTGTAGAAATGCTTTTAGGACATCCTAAAGCATTCAATTGGGCTTCGTATGTTATATTTTGCGTGATTATACTACCACCCTGTAGCCCACAACCATAGCATATACCAAGGACACCCCCAAGATATGCGGCTGATAGTCATACTGGCATATAGTTTGCCAACCCAGAAATAAATTATTTTAACGCACGTTATTGTGAAATACCATATATCAGTCGATTGGAAATTGAATTTGGATTATAACAAGCCAAATCCCGTTAAAATATTCCATTCCTGTACCCCACAACCATAGCATATACCAAGGACACCCCAAGATATGCGGCTGGTGGTCATACTGGCATATGGTTTACCAACCCAGAAATAAATTTTTAGCGCAAGTTATTGTAAAATACCATGTATCAGTCGAATGCAAATTGAATTTGGATTATAACAAACCAAATCCCGTTAAAATATTCCAATCCTGTACCCCACAACCAGGGAACAACTACATGCGTACAATTGAATACATGCGAAAAATCCCGAAATTGCAAAGAAACTACAAAAGAATAGGCCCCCTATTAAAGTTCAAATAAAGTTTCACCAGGTGGCGCTATTGTGAAATACCATATATCAGTCGATTGCAAATTGAATTTGGATTATAACAAGCCAAATCCCGTTAAAATATTCCAATCCGTTCTCCAGATATCACAATGAAAACATTGGGGTCCGGTCGGACCCCCCGTTGGGCATTCGTGATCCCGAAATTGCAAAGAAACTACAAAAGAATAGGCCCCCTATTAAAGTTCAAATAAAGTTTCACCAGGTGGCGCTATTGTGAAATACCATATATCAGTCGATTGCAAATTGAATTTGGATTATAACAAGCCAAATCCCGTTAAAATATTCCAATCCGTTCTCCAGATATCACAATGAAAACATTGGGGTCCGGTCGGACCCCCCCGTTGGGCATTCGTGTACCAAAAAATAGCTTGGGCACTGGAGGGTTAAAGTTGGTCCGTCATATCATACACATTGGGTAATTAGGCCCACATCATGCTTTTAATTTTTTCAAATTAATTTGCAATTATTATGTGACGATTAATTTCAGCGAAGCAATTAATCGACTATGTAACTACTGCCACACACCTTTCATTTGGCTATTTTGCATAATTACACTTGCACATCAGTAACCTTTTTAATCGTTAGGTGGGCAACTATGTGACGATTAATTTCAGCGAAGCAATCAACAGTCTTGTTGTCAAGACCTTAAACCTCAAGACCAAGACCAAGACCAAGACCTTGAACCTCAAGACCAAGACCAAGACCAAGACCTTGAACCTCAAGACCAAGACCAAGACCAAGACTTTGAACCTCGAGACCAAGACCAAGACCAAGACCTTGAACCTCAAGACCAAGACCAAGACCAAGACCCAAAAAATCGCAATCACATCAAGACTTCTAAAAATTGTCAAGTCGGAATATTCGCTATTTTAATCAAAACATGAGTCTTTTATTTTATTCAAGCAAATTAACTTTGAATGCAAACTGCAGAGAATTCCGAATTTGTATTCAAAAGTCCTTCATGCAAACTATTATTCCAAATGCCTTTTGTATTTTATAAAAACCAATTCTCTCAGAATTTTCTGACCAAGACGTGCCTGGTGGGCCTCATAAAAATTCCGCCATGTGAAAAAATACGTTCTACAGGTGCTGAAGTCGCTGCATGACGTATACACAGTAACTTTTCGAGCACTGCAGGGCTTATTCTAACGTGCAGCTGGACACAAAGTGTGTAGTGGGGAAAGAAATTTGTGCAGTTAAAATTAAGATGTTGTGCAGTTACATTTTGTGCACCTAATTGTATTTATAAACTAACGAAAGCGGCTAATAATGGAATATTTAAACCAAGCTGTTGGTTCGCCGAGTCCGAAATAAGCCAAAAAAACGATTAGTCAAACGAGATTAAACGCAAGCAGTAATTGCAGTTGGCCGCTTGTAACATAGAAAAGTTAAAAACGAAACAGTTACGAATAAGTCGAACCATAGGGCTTCCTTGCTTTCGTGGCTGCAACTTGGCAAGGCATATACGGTACAAGAAAAATCGTAAATGCGTAGAGCGTCTCCCAACTTCCCAATAGCTATTCCACACCGAGGCGGGCATGAATTAACTTCAGAGATCAAAATGCTTTTGGTTCTGCAACAGTGGCGGCGTTATCTTGAGTAAAAGATTCGTCGCATTCTGCCTATGCGCTTCAAGAAACTGTTAATATCCCCACAAAGCAACTTCGTTTTGCTGCTTTGGTGTGTCTTTCGTTCTATGCGCTCGTTTTTGCAGCCACACAAGCACGGAAGTAGAAGCAGAAGGAGCAGGAGAACGAGGAGGAGAAGAAAACTGAGAAAGAGAAGTAGAAAATGAAGAAGCAGAATAAGGAAGAGAAGAAGGAGTGACAGAAAAAGAAGAGGAACAGGAGGAGAAGGAGGAGGGGACGAAAGAGAAGGAGAATTAAAAAGAGAGAAAAATTGCTGAAGTAGGAGGATCAGTTTAATGAATAGAAGGAGGAGAATAAGAAACGGAAAAGGCTGAAGTAGGAGGATCAGATTAATGAAAAGAAGCTGGAGAAACGGTGGACGAGTTGCAGATGCTATTGAACGTCCGCGTAATGCTGTAAGATGGGTTAGAACAGAGAAGCCGCTGTCTTGGAAGCCCGCCCGTCGTAATTATTAACAGACTCAGTTTATAATTTGCCATTGAACTTCATCTCAGCTTCCTCTATCGGTGCTGAACGGCAAGTGCACACCCTGAGGTAGCAACAATAAACGAGAACAAATCTTTTGTTCTCTGTTGGGTTTTCACAGGTGGGAAGGGGGGGACACTTTTGAACTGATCTGGTCAAAAAAGAGTTTTGAACTGATCCGGTCAAAAAATTTTCTTACCTTTTATTGGTGTTTCTTCAAAATGTGGGGAGGCAAATGTATGGTGTGTGTCCCCACTCTCAAAGGTGGGGGTCTTGTCCCTCTTCAACCTCCCCCGGATCGCCGCCCATGCGACTGTGCGTCGACTTACTACAACGCAAGCTTTGATATTCACGGGATTGTGTTTCCTCATTGTATATCATCAGAAACAGATGCACACGCACATGACAGTGATGACACACAAGTTAGTGCACACATTTTGACATTTATAGCAAAGCGATTGTCTTATTTTACTAGGGTGCAGATTAGTAATCTGATCATAGCGCTGCAGGGCTGAATTTGTCTCAAAGTCACTATTGTTGTGCGCTGAGGCTCAATCTGTTTTTGATCAGACATAAGAGCATGAATGCCTTCATTATGAAACTGTAGCCGAAAGCGTTTGAATGGGAAAGTTTACCCGATTCTTCTCACAATTCCCTTTCTGTCTATACAACAACTGTACACTTCGCTTCCGAACACTAGTGATCGTTTACAGTTACATTCAACTGTCATTCGTCCATATCTCTTGCTACTGGAGCATAGTTGAACTATGTTTTACTTATTCCTTATAGCCTAAGGTTTAGGCCAGGATGCCGTTTTATGAATCGTCTTTGAACAGCCTTAATTAATTAAGTCCACTCGGAAGCCATAAAATTGAAATAATAACATGCGCTAAACATTGCCAAAAAAGAGGCGAATTCACTGTTTGAAATGTCATATCTTATTAGCTTCAGGGAGCAAACCCCTTGACAAAGGGCTTTGCCCCTGGACCCCACTGGGGCACAGCCCTCTGACCCCCTAATTCGCCCCTCATGTGCAGTTGAGAAAATTCCTTAGAATAAGCCCTGGAGCACTGGATGTTAATGTACAGATAGTGAGTCCATTTGAAATCTTCCCATGGTTTATCATACCGTCTGATACAGAATAACTGTTGCTGCTGCCAATGGGTTTTTCTGACCAACAAGACTTGTATCCATCCATAGATATTGGTCGTATGATGCAAGCAGGCTTGATACAGAATTCTTGAGTTCTGTTAAATGACTGTTCATATTGACAGCCGGTCTTGGTCTTGGTCTTGCGAGACCAAGACCAAGACTTTTAACCTCAAGACCAAGACCAAGACCAAGACCTTGAACCTCAAGACCAAGACCAAGACCAAGACCTTGAACCTCAAGACCAAGACCAAGACCAAGACCAAGACTTTTAAAAACGAACTCGAGTGCACTCGAGACCAAGACCTTGGTCTCGAGGACAACAAGACTGGCAATCAATCGACTATGTAACTACTGCCACACACCTTTCATTTGGCTATTTTGCATAATTACACTTGCACATCAGTAACCTTTTTAATCGTTAGGTGGGCAACCATGTGACGATTAATTTCAGCGAAGCAATTAATCGACTATGTAACTACTGCCACACACCTTTCATTTGGCCATTTTGAATAATTACATTTTGTATACCAGTAACCTTTTTAAGCGTTAGGTGGGCCTTATTCACCCAGCTACCTTAACATAAATGGCTCACCACGAATTCAGTCACTAATAAAAAAATATCAGTCCGGTGAGCCAGAGACCGCCTAATAAATTATAAAGCGTTTCTAGTGGTCCTCGTGCTACGTTTTGCACAAAGTCAGATACAACATATTGCGTAAACTCCTAATTTAAAAAGCCTACTCTAAACCTAAATGAAGGGCGCCAGCTTATTCACGAGCGCTGACATATACTCACATATATCTAGATCGCTGAAGCATACATACATCTAGATCAGACTCGTTATCGATTATATTAATAGGACCACGAATGCAGGTCTAAAGTGTGTAATGCTTTGGCAGTTGTAGACTTCCAGTCTTCCAGGCTAAGCTGTTTGGCGTGGCGCGAGCTTGCAGGTACCGAGGAAATTGCACTGCGGTTTCCCATCTTTATTTTCCTGAAGACAGATGAAACAGAACCCGAAATGACAGGTGCGGCAACTCACGTGTGCACACTTATCTTGGTGTTCAATCAGAAGACCACATTTCGGACATCCGCGAATGATTGGGCAGTCGTCGCAAAACACGATTCTCTTTGTCGGACAACTGGCCAGGATTCCCATTCGTTTGTCCTTTCCATCGCAGCCGTGATTTCCGCAGGACCCAGACGATCGGAAGCGCTTCTTCCATTTGTTGAGACAAACCCAGCAGAAGTCGAACTTCTTTCCTGTATTCGCAGTGCACAATGGGCAGCGAACGCGGTTTCCAGCGTCCGGAGCTCGCATACACCAAGTCTTGCAACCCGGGCACATCTGATTTCCTTTCTGCCTCTGCAGAAAGTTTTCCGCCATATTCTTCTCGCACTGACTCATTTCTTCCTCTGTGAGGCAGGCAACATGACGAACGAGGAAGTAATCCCATTCGCATTTGCAATTCGTACTTGGACAACGGAACTTGAATTTGCCTGTCTTTAGAATATCCCGGAAGAACTCTGTCATCGAATCAGATCCTTTAGGAACAAACATAGATTTAAATCATACGGTTCATTGAAATTATAATTCACTAGCATAGTACTGTTTTAGTGTCTGGTTCCTGCATTGATAACTTTATAAGCTTACTTCTAGAATTCACAGTGTAAAATGATGGGCATTGCAGCAATAAAGAGGGTAGTAGTTTGAAGAGTGTACAAGAACTAGAATGATGAAGTCACAGTAGTCAGAGATTTATTGATCAAGCAGACACTGGACGACATCAGGGATTGTTGCGAGACGGATGTGCACCCGCTGATGATACTGGCACAGGACGGAACTGAATGGAGAAGCAGTTATGCGTTTAATCGAAACCACCAATTAGTAAGCCCATGGACTAACAGAAGAGGAAAACTGACCTGAAGAACCAGCAACAGTAGTTGTGTAGAAGGCTCTATTCAGTTCAACCAAGACACATACTTTAAGATGAAGTAGCAGCATTAGGCCAATATAATATTTGACGACATATTAGGGCTGCCATGGCTAGTGCGATTTAGCATTATTGGACTCTGAGTGTCTGACAGAGAGAAGAAATTTCCATTGTGTAGGGCCTATAACTGTATAATGTATGCATTTTTATTTTTCTCAACAAAGGACTTGATTTTGATTCGAGTCTGCCTTGCAAAACTGCTAGCGTTGAAATCTGCTGCTTTTAAATTTCGTTGACGTCAGTTTTCAAAATAGGAATAAAATATTCGACTCCACATGGATTAAAGTATAGCCCCCAGTCTTCTTCTACAATCCTCACACTGGACTCAATTAAATATTCATGCATACTTAAATTTCCTAATGCACGCTTCGTCAAGTCTACGTCCAGTGGTGCGCTGCGCATTAGACTGACTAAAGATAAACCAAAATTTTTATTCAAATGCATATATTTATAACATATGATTTTGTAACTCGAAATTAAATAGGTATTGAGCCGCTTCCGCCGTTCAGATCCTGACTAATTTAATATAAGGTATTTGCCCGTCATTATGACGGGTTGGCAAAGAAAATGAATGGATTGATAGGAAGAGAAAAGAATTTTTTATTGGATGCTCGATTGCGAGTGAAAATTCGAGTATCATTCAGCAAATCAAATGACCTTGATGGTCGGTTTTCTTGATGCGGGAGGGAGGTAGCGAGGGATGGAGTAAGGGAGGCAGGCAGAGACAGACAGATATGTCTGTCTGTCTGGCTGTGCGTCTGTAGGTTTATCTGCTGAGTGCCGAGTCTTCGTGGGCCGGGACAATTTTGGGAGCCCGTGTGATATTGCGTCAGGCTTCGGCCGATGCAGGTCTTAGGCGTGGAGAGAGGGAGGAGGGAGGGAGGGAGACAGAGACAGACTTACTAAGCGTTTGTTTTTCTATTAATTTGTCTGTCTGTCGATCTGACCGTCCGTCCCTCTGTCTGTCTATTTGCCGAGTGCCGAATCTTCGTGGGTCGGGCTAATTTCGGGCTCCCGTGTGATGCTGCGTTGGCCTCAGATGCCGTTGGCCGACCTGCCTCAGTCCTGCATCTGGCGAAGCTCGGTAACGGCCTCTGAGGCATGGTTAGACATTCCACACATTCCACTGCAACCACGAAGGGAGGGGGTACATTCCAGAAGCGTTTATCGTAGGACACACAGATCTGGGAAGCTACATAAGAGATTTCCAAATACAGCTTACCCATAACGTGACCGCATGGCATCTTGGCTCGCTTCGTGCTTAGGTCATCATCCAGAGTTATCATGTCTGGTTCAGTTGTTAACTCAATTAAACCCGGTAGAGGGCGCAGGTCCTTCTGCTTCTTTTGTTCCAGCTGATTGGAACTATGGTCTTCAGAGCTTTTGCTCTTCGGACCGGAATATATGGCTGCGGCTTCCTCTTCTGGAGATGGGGTTACCGTTAAAAACAGACACATTATACGTTAGCCGTTCTCGGTATCTTGGTCTTTGAGATATCTGGTATTGACTCAATGAAATGTTCATGCATAAAAAATTATCTTAATACAGAATTCGTCAAAACTACGTCCAGTAGTGAGCTGCACATCAGCCTGACTCAGGATACACCAAAATCATTTTCAGATGCCTATATATATATATATATCAAATCAAATCAAATCAAAAAATCTTTATTACAACCAACAACAGAATAATAACGAATTAGTTTAGTTTAAATATTACATTCAAGGTATGCTGAGCATTGGCTGCAAAGGGTGGCCCCAAAGGGATACAATCCCGCTAAGGGGGTCCCCCATCAGCAAATTACACATTTATAATAGTATGACTGGTCACATAGTTCTCCCTAGATCTATATATAGCGTATAACCAGTAATGCCATTATTCTTTGTGGGAGGTTGTTTAGTTCTTCTTAAGTAACTTTCTTAACTAATATTCTTAACTAAGGGACTCTGTCCCCCGAGCCCTGGTGCGCACACCCCGTCCGGCCATCCAGGCGCCTGTAGGGAGGCCTGCTTTTCGGCAAAAAGGTCAACCATTCATCAATTCATTCATCATTTATCAACCAGGTTTTTAGTCCATTTTTAAATTCATGGCGATTAGATGAGGAGCGAATTTCTAAAGGTATATTATTCCAAATTTGTGGTCCCGATGCTTTAATACTGAACTCCCTTGTGTTTGTACGAGCTCTAGCAGGGCGATACATAGTAGCACTCCTCGTATTATGTATGTGAATCTGCGACCCCATGGTGAAGTATCCCGTAAATGAAGCTGGAAGCAATCCGTACTTATAGCGATACAGGAAATCCCCTATTTGTAGGATTCTTATCTGCTTAATTTTCAGCAGCCTGAAGTTTTTGAATATTGGGCCAGAGTGTGCATATCGGCGGGAACCCTCTACTATCCTTACTGCCCTCTTTTGCAATACTATTAGTTTATTTAGCCTGGAGTCATAGTTTGATGCCCATATTAAATTACAATAGGTTAAGTAAGGATATACCAGAGAATAGTATAGCTTTAATCTAATATCTTTTGGAAGTAGGTATGCTATTCTAGATATAATGCCTATATTCTTAGCGATTTTATTGGAGATATAATTAATATGGGTTTTCCAATTTAAGTGCTGATCCACGTGAACGCCCAGAAATTTTGTAGTCTCCACTTGGTTGATCGGTAGACCATCAATTTTTAGTTCTATATCAACGGTATTAATTTTCCTATGGGATCTGAACGTTATAAAATTCGTCTTATCAATATTAAGTGTGAGTTTATTGTCTGCAAACCATTTACTGACATTTTCTAGTTCAAGGTTAACAATTTCAGTAAGGGCACTCCAAGATTTATTCGAATAAAAGATATTCGTATCGTCTGCGAATAAAATGAAGTGCATAGTAGAAGAGACATTAGCCAGGTCGTTGATATATATGAGGAATAGAAGAGGTCCTAGATTAGAGCCCTGTGGGACCCCATGGTCAATGCTCCCACTTCTCGACATTACTCCATTGCATATGACTTTCTGAGTTCTATTTTCGAAATAGTTTTGAAACCAATTTAATTGAGTCCCCCTTATGCCATAGTTAGATAGTTTTTTTATCAGGATATTATGATCGACAGTGTCGAAGGCTTTTGCTAAGTCTATGAATATTCCCACCGAATATTCATTGCTGTCAATTGCCTTAGAGATTTTATCTTCCATATCCATTAGAGCCATAAAGGTGGAGTGTCCCTGTTGAAACCCATGTTGAGAATGATGTATTATTTCTGCTTTATTTATATATTTACTCAGTCTATCATACATTATTTTTTCTAGATACTTAGCAAAGTATGGGAGGACTGAGATGGGCCTATAGTTTGCTACATCATCCTTATCCCCTTTTTTGAAGACAGGTGTTATTTTGGCGACCTTGAGGGCATCTGGAACTATTCCGTTTTGGAGAGAGCAGTTGATTATTTCGGTTAGAGGGCGCACTATTAAGGACAAATTGGGAGTGGCTATATAGGGGTCGATATCATCAACCCCTTTTGAATGCGTTCTTTTTAAGTTTTGACCGATATGCATAATTTCTTCTACAGTTGTTAAAGTTACTCCCATTGAGCTGACGGTTGAAGCCGGCATATAAACCTCAAAGGCACCAGTTGGGCTTTTGATTTTACTTGCAAGATCTCTAGCTATGTTCGTAAAATATTCATTAAAGCTGTTTGCTAATTTTTCTGGATCTTCTATTTTCTCTCTATTTATTGTCAGGGATTCTATTCTTGTACCTCTACCTTCCAAATGCATTGCAGTTCTAATTACTTTCCATGTCATTTTAAGATCATTGTGATACTTATAGAACTCTGCAGCGTAATAATCCCGTTCTGCTTGAATCCTAACAGACTTAAACTTGTTCCTATATTGAGTGAATTGCTTCTTATTATGCTGGCTTGGGGTCCTCAAGTATCTTACATACAAAGAGTTCTTTTTCCTGCAGGATTTCAAAAGCCCCCCAGTCATCCAAGGGTGCTTAAATTTATCCCTTTGCTTTTTTAATTCCATTTGGATGGGGAAGGCTTCATTATATATCCGACAGTAATTATCAATGAATACCTCGTAAGCCTCGTTGGGTTTACCCAATTCACACGACGTCGTTACTGCTTCCCAATTCATCTCGGCAAGAGTTATTTCAAATTGCCTCAAATTACCCTCCCTCACTATCCTGTGATTCACATCGGGACATCTCCCCAAGGGTTGGATTTCTAATGAAAACTTAGCATAGATCGGGAGGTGGTCCGATAGATCAGAGGTAATGATGTACGCGTACAGCAACTTGGACCAGGAGCTGGTGTAGATGTTGTCGATTAATGTCTGGGAGGTTGGAGTGATTCTAGTAGGTCTAGTTATTACTGGGAGGTAATGGTACGCTACTAGATTGTTATAGAATATATTGGTGTCCTTATGTTCATTTACTTTTAATAGATCTATGTTGAAGTCGCCAAGTAATATTACCTCCTTAGCGTTGCTTTTTATCCCTGAGATAAGTTCCTCAATTTCACCATTAAAGTCCTTTAACTGTTGGCCTGGAGGCCTATAAATTACTCCCACTACTGGGGTTGATTTTTTTAAAAGCAGTTTGATAAAGAGGCATTCATAAGTTTTATGCTCTTTTCGCATTTCTCTGGGTTCGTATTGCTGAAATTTCAAGTTATCTTTAACTAATAACCCTACTCCCCCTGCCCCTTTTCCAACTCTCGCCTTCCCTATATAATTATAACCTGGGAGCTGAATGGATTCCTCTTGGTTGGTTTCCAGCCAAGTTTCAGATAAAGCGACAATAGAAATCTGCAACTGTTCAACTAGGGTTCTTATCTCTGTTATTTTATGTGTAACACTTCTGCAATTAATATGTAAAACTGAGAGATTAGAGTTCTCACGATTATTCTCCCCTTCTATCTGTTTCGCTAATGAGGTTTGGGATATATAGTTACTAGACCAGTTGGTTTCTTTAAAATAATTAAAATCCGGATCAGTATTCATATCGTCTATGTTCTTTTCATCCTCGTAAGCACTAGGGAATACTTCCAGCTCCCTCATAGTTATTTTCTCTGTTTGGTTTGGTGTTCTTATTTCATCAGCTTCTCCTGCGTATTCATCACTGGAATTTTCTTCACTATCCCCTATAATAAGAGATGAGCCCCTATTTCCAAGGTCATAACCCGTTTGTGACGATGACTTCCTTTGGTTGAATGTTATATTCTCTTCCCTTTGCGTGCGTATATCCTCATCGCATACACAATATGTCACTCCCTCCCCTGGTATCCCCGCCAGCCGGCCACACGTGTCGCACCAAGGGCCCGGTATACAAACAGCAGTCGTCGGTTGTGTTGACCCTGGTATACAGTCACTCCCTAATCAGATACAATCTGACGCCATCAGAATTCAGATCATAATCCTATTCCTATCTCCTAAAGAAACATAAAAATATGAAAATAAGAAAATAAGTAAACAAGCCTGAGCATCTTCAGCTTCCCTGGCTTACTACAATTTTGCACCATTATCTGCATAGTCCAGCTGGCACAGTAATTAAATTACCTATTAAATATGAGCTTGCATAGTTTCCATTTTACTTTCTTAAGTAAATATTCATTCATAAACATAATCAATTCCTATTTGGTCATCCTCTGCCAAGTATTTAGCAGTGAGATTTGTAGTAAGTGTCATAGCAACCTAACGTAATCTGACAACTGCTATCATCATATTGTTGAACACACAGTTTCATGCATACATTATTGATACGATTCTTTCCTTATACTGACTGATCTTTATTCTTTTAAGGAGTTAATCTTAATTAGTCTTTTATTACAAAGTAGAACTTTGACGTTATTATTTCTGACTAGCCGTACTTAGCTAGCCGTGCCAGTGTAGATCATTTATGGAGTAAATCAACAACAGCAGTTCAAGCAATGCAATTGAAAAAAAGGAAGACATGAAATCCTAATCAAAACATTGCTCTCATCGCGGCAATAAACTTCGAATAGTTCAGTCAAGGTATATATATATATATATATATATATATATATATATATATATATATATATATATATATATATATATATATATATATATATATATATATATATATATATATATATATATATATATATATTGGTTGGGAGGAAGTAAAGCGTTTGATAATAACATAATAGAGCTGTGACATTTAAGGACTGATTGCATCGAGACACAAGGACGACTAGCTTTAACAATTCAAAATTAGCATTTTTTGCCAAAAACTACGGTGCGGCTCTCTTTTATAGACCCGCTAAAGGACAGTTAGGCCTATTTAATAATTAAACCGCTTTTACTGACTCTGTGCACGTGTTACGGTGATATTTGGTTCCTGTTCATATGTAGAGGGAAAGAAAATCTGCATCCAGATGCTGTACAGCAATACGTCTTCCTCCGAATAGAGACAGAATACGATGCGGTCTATTTCACCCAGCTGAACATAACATAACATACCATACACCAAGCTGAACAATATCAATGCAGCTTATATAGTATCTTTATTGGATACTAAATTTTTGCCCGTCAAAGACGGTTTAAAAACAATCAGAACTTTTTCCAATGTGCGTGAAATTTGTTATATCTTTGTGGTATGCGGACGTTTCGTCCCAGGACGATTCGTCCCCGAGGACGTTTCGTCCCAGGACGATTCGTCCCAGGACGAATCGTCCGAGGCTATCATTTTTTTTTCGTGAATCTTAATTTTTGTGTTTGCGACTGGTGTATAGTGATTTGTGATTGGTGATGATTGCCTATTTAAGGAGTGATTTTAGTTTGGTATATGGCAGGGGTGGCGAACCTTTTTTAAGGTGCGTGCCAAAATGCTGCTAAATCATTTTAAAAAATACCGTCGCGTGCCCTTCCGAATATTGTACAGTAGGCCTATATAATTATTTTTCTCATATAGGTTTTAGTTAACAAAGCGTAACAAAAAATGAATTAAAGACATTATTTCAAAGATCGTTTTTGAATGATGTTAAAATAAAGTTCTTCAAAAAATAATATGTGGATTCCTATAGGAATTTTGTATTTCTAAGTTTGAAATTTGGGGGAAACTGAATTTTGCGTGCCCAAAAAATTTGCACGCGTGCCACTTTGGGCACGCATGCCATAGGTTCGCCATCCCTGGTATATGGGGTTCCCTCCTAGCGGGACTTGTCCCTTTTGAGCTCCCCTTTAGAAACTCAACCAGAAAACTGTTGGCTCACAAACTGTTCTGTATTACTACTTATAAACTGTTTGATGTCTTCTAATAAACGAATTTTTAATTAATTTGATTTTGATTAACAATGTTACCTCACCTTAAATCAACAGGTACACGAAATCAACAAATCTACCAAAGTGACAAACAACAAAACATGGATTGTCAGATCATGTGCCATATTTATCATTCGCTTTATTGATTTTCGGCCTTTTGATTTCGCCCGTTTGATTTCGCCCTTTTGATTTTCGCCCCTTTGATAATAAACCCATTTACACAACCATCGTGACGAAACAGTCCGTGACGAATAGACCCGAGTTGAGTTTGATCCTCTGACGAATCGTCCTGGGACGAAACGTCCTCGTGACGAATCGTGCTGTGACGAATCGTCCGGGACGAATCGTCGTGTGACGAATCGTCCTGTCACGAATCGTCTGGGACGAATCATCCTGTGACGAATCGTCCTGTGACGAATCGTCCGGGACGAATCGTCCTGTGACGAATCGTCCTGTGACGAATCGTCTGGGACGAATTGTCCTGTGACGAATCGTCCTGTGACGAATCGTCTGGGACGAATCGTCCTGTGACGAATCGTCCTGTGACGAATCGTCCTGTGACGAATCGTCTGGGACGAATCGTCCTGTGACGAATCGTCC
>OY744613.1:14523183-14558183 GCA_963556255.1 Allolobophora icterica | reverse complement strand
TTCAGACTCAGTCACCAGTAACTGGATTCTTTGCTACCAATTTTCCCAGTACTCTCACTACCAATGCCATGTTGCTAGTCCAGTGTTACAGTTCCACCATGATATGAAATGAGTTTACACTCAGGAGAACAACAACGAAACCCGTCTCCACCACCGTCCAGATGCGCAGACTTCGCTTCGTGGGATACGCTGCTACAATCCGCAGAAGACGAGAACCACCGAAGATCTATGCGGGCCGCTATGAACAAGCCTCCAAACGATTAAAAAGGGACAATGCGGTCGACGTACGACAACATTGACTGGAATCGTTTCGAAGGATCTGATGATTAGGCCTACTAACATGAGCCTCAAAACTACCTGCAAGAAGTCTCAATGCAGAACAAATTGGCGCCGCATGGTGGACATTGCCACGCTCAAATGAGTCTGCTACTAGACAGAGAGACAGAGACAGACAAACAGACAGACAGAGAGAAAGAGAAAGTGAAAGAGAGAGAGAAGCAGTGAGCGAGGCCATGTACTCACTACGTTGTGCTAATCTTAACAACCACCTAAGCAAGTGGAGATATACTTCGTAGTGGTCCATTCCAAAAGTGCACACATTCTGGTAGTATTATTTTATGAACAGTTAATAATAGTTTGCACAATTCAACCTTTACCAACCATGAATTCCAGTCGATATGCAGCAAAATGCCTGAAAAATAAACGAAAATGCGTATCATGATAACATAAAAGTGCTTGAACAGAACTGTAATTAGTAACTTCTATCGCGCCGATTTCTAATGCACAACGCAACAACCAGGTATGCTTCCTAGGTGGTATACAGAAGTTTGACCATAATCAATATGTAAATAATTTACTTATCAATCTGATAAAAAAAATGTTTGTGATCAATCCCATGCCACAAAACTTGCATCAAAACAAGAATAAAGAAAGTGGGGAGACTAACCAGAGATCTCATGTTCTTCAACCTCATCTGCTCCAAACAACTCTTGTAACATCTCTCCAATATTTCTGGTTGCTCTTGGTTTGTTCCGACCGCATGTACAATGTCTAAAAAATAGGTCTGTCTAATGTCGTAGAGATTCACATTCTTATGGATATGTGTGTTTGTTTGCATGCATGCATGCATGTATGTATCTATATATGTATGCATGCATGTATGTATGTATGCATGCATGCTTAATTGCTTATATGTATGTAGGCATGCATGTCTGACTGCATGTGGATGTGATTGTAAGTATACACTCAAGTATTGATCAAGATATTTATTGCACTACTAATTTAAATGCCTCTCAAAAGCCCTGAGAGATACTTGAAAGTTTATGAAGTGGAATAAAACAATCTGGCACAAGCTGAGAAAATCGATAGAGTGATCGATACTTACATGTTGCTGGCAAGTTAAAACCTGGGAATGAAAAAAGAGTCTCTGTTATAGCATTATCTTATAAGGTTATCCATTAGTCGCATATTATATAGTTATAGACACGGTTGCCGAATGATTTGAGAGCTTGGCCTGTAACGCGGAGAGCACGGGTTCAAGCGGAATCGAGCCTCGCCCGAGTCACTCCACAGTAACTGCCTCGAGCGAGGCTCGATTCCGCTCGGAGCAAGTTCTTCACTCATAATTGCTCTGCGCTATCGATGTTCTGCCGTAAGGCCGTGGACACTTCTGAACTTTGGAAGGAGGACAATATTAGATACAGTTGCATTGTATTGTACTATTATTACGGTTATTTAATATTTCACAGTATTTCCTATTCCATCTTACTGAGCCATAACCAGTTATCTTTCTTCTTCTTCCCTTGGTTTCTTTACTGCCTCAGGTAGCGGCGGTCTCTGGTCAACCTTCAGTAAGTATAACAAAGAGAAAATTCCATAGTAACTTAAGCCATTCAAGCTGGTCTCTAACTACCCTGCAATTGCCTGTTGCAAGTAGGTGTCCCTACTAGCGGGATTATTTATCCCTTCTGGGCCTACCATTGTAACCATCTTGTTGTTCATCCTTTTGTAAAATTGATTGCATTGTACATTTATGTGGTTGCAATAAAGAATTTTTGATTTGATTTGATTTGATATATTATAAATGTTAATCTTTTATTTCACCAAACAATGGTAGAACAAAACAAAACAATATGAAGACCAGATTATCACACCAGGACACAGACCTGCCTGTAATGTTACCCTACAAGGTTTTTGCCTCGAGCAATTTTGTCAACAAATTAAACAAATTATAGTGTTTGAGAAAATCACAAACAAATCTGACAACAATAGATCATATATATATACAGAGAGAAAACTCAGTCTTCTAGTAATCTAGTTAACCAATATTCTTTAATGTTGTGTTCAATACACGAACTGCAATGCCAATTCCACACTGCCATGACACATTTTGGAAACTTTACATATTGCATATATATATATATATATATATATATATATATATATACACGAACATTTCTAATCTAAAAATTACTGTTGGTTTTTCTTGAAACGACTTGTTTTTAATCTTTTGCCGTTTTATTACAATGTAAACAAATGTTGTACTACCTGTACTTGTTCTACCTTAATGTGCAGTAGACAGAGATTGCAATTTCAATATCAACCACACAGCAATACATGAAACTGGTGACTGACTGTGCACCTCGTAGAAATTGACCAAACAAGATTAACAACAAGACGACTGCAGACTTTCGACTACATACACTGATGACATCGCTTTAACTGTTTGGAAGATGATTAGTACACGTCAGAAATAAGATAGTAAGTAAATAGGCATGCTGTTGTATGAAGTATGAACATTGTGTTTCAAAAGCTCTGGTTTCATACTTAAAGTCATACCTAAGGTTGTCTTGGCTTCTCCTGGTCGACATCCTCCTAAAGTCATTAGCTCTGCATCTAACTTTGGTCCAGCTGCTGTTTTTATGGCACCGCTAACTGAAAACATTTCCAACACGAAGACAATTTTTGTAGAGATTTCGTACTGACAGTTGAAATTGTTCAGCCCTACAGTCCTACCACTTGCGCTGACACTGTAAACCACCAAAGAAACTGTTCATTTCTTGCAGCTTTACAAGAGTAGAATAGAATTACCGCATTACAGACAGAGTTGTAGAACAGACGCAAGGTTAGCAACTGGTAATATCATGGAAAGAAGTGCGACAACATCTTTCTTGTATACACTCGGGACAATTGAGCAAAGAAACTGTCAATGGCTTTAGAACCTTAGCCTTGGCTTCAAGGTGGGTTCGAACAATAGGATTGGGGCGATTTATACATTGTAAGGCGTCTTACAAGCTTCATTGTCTGCTTTTACCAGAAATCAATCATCTAATGCAACCTGATCTATTTCATCGTTCTGATCTATTTTATTATTCTATTCTATTATTCTATTCTATTATTCCATCGTACTATTTCATTCTTTTGAATTTGATTCATTCAACTCTAATCTTCTCTTATATTCCATATTTTGAATTCTGTTCTATGCTATTCTAGTCTAATGACTTATTTGTGCTGTTATCGTAGTGCTCACGACACGAAACGATAGTCAATTCAAGCGAAAAATGAACCAAAACTCAGATTCTGTTCTAGAAGTTCATTCACACTAAGGACTACAACCACAGCACCTACTTCCCTCTGCGGATGTTAAGCTGGTATCCGTTGACCGAACGATGCCATCGATCTCGAGAGAAGTTATTTTGGCGCCGTAAATAGATACCTTCCTGTTTATATCCGGATCTTCTGAGTATTGCGGCGATTCATCGATTCCTAGAATAAGGCACATTCTCGTTTACGCATGAAGGAGGCTGTGGTACATTGAACAATCGTTATCGGAAATTTATATAGCTCCGCGTTATAATACTAGCTTGTTTGACCACTTTCGGTAGTCACATTAAATGTCATGGTTTTTTGCCGTACTTCCTGTAGTCATTTTTTTTTTATTAAGGTACCTTAGTGATTGGAGATAGATAGTGGAAATTAGATTTCTAAAAGCAGACTGATGTTTCAGATAGGATGAAATCAGACCAGACTAGAATGGACCAGAACAAAAATTTAATTCTAATTAATATTATTTCTATTGTTCCAATATCTAATGGACAAGGCATGAGCCGATGGCGCACCAAAACCAAGCCGTAATCAGGTCAACATCCAATAGATGAGTCCGTAAGAGAGAGAGGCAGCCTATGGTGGATAAACAGTTTGAAAAATTGCAAGTCTTACGTTGTAAACGAAATTATATAAGTGACTGAGCAGAGCGAAGAGATGGAACAGGAGACAATACCAACATCTAGGTCCAGCAATTGTAATTATAATTAATAACTTCTACCAGACTCGATTGGAATAAATTAGGCCAGGATAACATTACATTAGTTACAGAAATTGGAAGTGAAAGTGAAATCGCAAGCGACCTTTTACCAAAATCACTTCCGGATGGGTGGATGGTCAAGAATGACTAGAATATACCAACCGCTTAGTGTATTGGCGAAGTCCGTCTTGTTCTCGCCGTAGAGGTCCGTCCATGTTGGAATGTCTTCCAGTCTGACGATGTTTCTTATCGTGGTTGTTTCTTCACTACTCAGCCATCTCCGCAACGCCTTAAACACAGCCATCGTTTGGTTGATATATGACTTACTTCCAACACAAAGGCATACCACCGTAGAGATCCGTCCTGGCAAAGGTGCGAAATCTAAACTTTAAGATCGTCACTCTGAACTGGCAGGCTTTGCGCAAGCATGCCTGTCGTAGCTATCCTATCTCACAGTACCTTCTACGAAACTAGATTACACTTTCTCATTTAATGTGATCATCGCGCGAAGACGAGTCTATATTGAGCTCTTAAACTGACTAAGGTGACTAAAATAAATAAATTGAACATTTGTAACCAGCGTTGGTCTCGAGTGCACGGCTTGGGTTTCTTATACGAGGCCTCAGCCTAGGCACACGTCCTTTTATGTCTCGTGCTTGTAGGCTTTTGTTTCAAAGCCGTATGGTTATTGAGAAGCAGCCTCACGTGACCGTCACGGGCATGTCCTATAATAATGATTTTACTATGTTTGCATTGCAATAAAGCTTTGGTTTTAACCAGTACTTTTTTCAGCCGGAACGCGCCGGAACGGCGTTCCGGCACCTTTTTTTAGGTAATAAAAAATAATTTATTTAGTTTTATAATAAAAACAATAATTTAGTTATTTTACTTTAATTTCAGTGTTTTGAACTGTTTTCAGTGTTTATTGATACCCCTCCCAACCCCCAATCCCGTTTTTGGCGGGATTTTAGCCCGCCCATATTACTTCCGTTCCTGAACCTATTGTTCCGTTCCGGAACCTTTTTTCCAGAAAAAAGCACTGGTTTTAACCATGCGAATTGCGTATGTTATGTTCGTGAACTGTATTGTGTAAGCTTATTAGGCGCACTAAGAAAGTTGGAATATAGTTCCTGTGGAGTTGTCGCGTGCACCGCAGTAACCCCTTTGTCATGTCATGTCATGTCAAACACCGACGTCGCTGCGCGACGGTTGGTCACATGCATGGACTAGGGTTCTCCACTGGCGCCTGTTGCGTGCAGCAGCGAGAAGATAAGATCCAGAAAGATGGGACCAGGAAAGAATGTTGTCTATCCAGTTAATTCGTGGTCTTCCACGGCGTCGATATCCTTCAACGTGACCCAGCATGATGGCATTTTCTAATGAATCCTGAGGGAGCCTGATTATATGACCGAAATAGGAGAGTTTGCGAGCCTTGACGGAACCCAAGAGTTGGGGGAAAGTTCTAGCAAGCCGATAAACATGCTCTGTAGTAAGCTTGAGCGTCCAAGAGATGTGCAAAAGCTTTCGAATGCATTTATTCTCAAAAATTTGAATTTGCTCTTCCTCAGCTTTTTTTAGTGTCCATGATTCACAACCATAAGTTGCGACTGACCACACCAGGGATTTCATCAAGCGGAGCTTGGTTTGGGTACTGATGGATTTGTTTTTCCAGACCTTCATGAGCCTCACCATGACTGCCATACCCATGGCCAGCCTGGACTTAATATCGCCTGAACACTTTGCGTCGCTTGAAATTTTGCTACCCAAATATGTAAAGTTATCAACTTGTTTGAGCCCAACGCCTGCAACAAAAACCTCAAGGACCTCATCGGTGTTGGTCATAACTTTCGTCTTTGAAGCATTTATCTTTAAACCGTACTCATCGGCAGCGACTTCGACTCTACTGACGAGCTCTTGAAGTTCCTCTGGTGATGTAGCAATCAAGATGATGTCATCCGCATATCCAAGATTACTGATGATCATACCGCCAATTCTGAAGCCACCCATAAACCCGTCAAGCGCCTTGCGCATCACTTGTTCCGCCAGGATGTTAAATAGGCAAGGAGAGATGTTACAACCCTGCCGAACGCCTTTCTTAACACGGAACCAGTCAGAGGTGATGTTATCCGCTCTGACGGCTGCGCGTTGTTGTTTGTAGAGGTTCCTCAACAATTGGACAAGCTGTGGAGGAAAACCCATATCTAGCATGGTCAACCACAGTTGACCATGTTGTACCATATCGAACGCTTTCGTAAAATCGATGAAGCAAAAGTAGAGAGGTTGGTTTCTCTCGTTTGCTTTTTCCATGATGATCCGAAGATTCGTGATCTGATCGCGAGTGCCTCGCTTAGGTCTGAAACCGGCCTGTTCAGGAGCCAATTCGTTGTCAAGCTTGGTTTGAATACGCTCTAGAATGACTCTGAGGAGAATTTTGCTGGCGTGAGAAACCAGCGCGATGGTTCTGTAGTTCTCACAACAAAGTAGGTCACCTTTTTTGGTAAAGGGATGAAAACCGATTGCGTCCAGTCGTCGGGCCAAACCCCCGTTATCCAGACATCAGTACAGATCTTATGTAACGTGGTAAGAGTCATATCACCACCAAATCTGAGGAGCTCGGTGGCGACATCGTCTGGCCCCGAGGCTTTGTGCAAAGAAGCTTTGAGCAAAGCGCGTTCGATTTCTTCTCGTAGCCCCTTTACTTTGTGTCAAACTTCTGCCTTTTTCAATTTCCTTGATAAATAAACGAAGAAGAATAAAATTCAATAAATGTTTGTCGAACTGGATGGTTGACTGTTCAATAGAGGAAGCTGAAGGAATAGTGACACGACTCAGTCGGATACGAATCAGCCAAAGAAAAGAACAACTAAGCAGAGTGTAAACGCAGTGTGCAGACCTAACTAATGATGAACCAGGATCGATTTAACTAAGCGAAATAACATAATCTCCCATCTTTAATGTTAATCTTATATTTAATCTCATGTTTGATCTCTTACGTTTAATCTTTACTGTTTAATCTCTTGTTTGATATCTTAGGTTTGATCTCGTATGGTTGATATCTTATGTTTGATCTCGTATGTTTAATAGGCCTATCTTGTGGTAAACCTCCTATGTTTACTGCTAATCTGAATTCACATAAAATTTTGTGCTAGTCATTCATTTATTCATTCTTTAATTCGTTCGTTCATTCATTCATTCATATCTGGTTCTAAGTTAATCTGGATGAAGACTTTGACGGGTCGAAGTTTCTTTTCAGTTTCTTTCTGATCTCCCTCAGCCGTGGCTCATTGTCTGACTTGCTCAGTTCATTCGTTGTTTCGTTCATTAAATTATTCGTTTATTCACTCATTCAATCGTAGTATTTATCTAGCACCTTGTTCGTTTTCACGGTTGTGTCAGAGTCCAATCGTTTAAAGAATGGCACCAGGTAGCGTTGTCTGTCGTGGAGCCAGTTGGCAGGTTCCACACCACGGATTACACTGCCAGTTTCCGTTCTTCTTTTCCTTCAGGCAGATGAAGCAGAATCCGTAGCCTCTGCAGTTGGTGCAGTTCATATGGGCGCATTTCTCCTTGTGCATAATCAACAGACCACATTTGGGACATCCGCGAACCCTCGGACACTCCCGACATCCGTTAATCTCCTTGGTCTCAGAGGTTGCCAGAATCTTCAGCCTGTGGTCTTTTCCATCGCATCCAGGATTTCCGCACGTTCCTCCAGCACCAACGCCTTTCCATTTATTCAGGCAAACCCAACAAAAGTCAAAGTATTGTCCGTTCTTCCGGGTACAGACCGGACAGCGTACGCAGTTGCCCGTTCCTGGGGCTCGAAAGCACCAGTTCTGACATCCTGGGCATTTTTGAACACCCTTGTCTTTGTTGAGATAATTGCCGGATACCTTCTTTTCGATCTCGTGCATCTCGTTGGGGGTGAAGCAGGCGACGTGTCGAACGAGGAAATACTCCCACTCCTTGCTGCAATCAGGACTTGGACAACAGAAACGATAATTTCCGCTTTCAAGAATTTCTTTGCAGTATTCAGTCATTGACTCAGTACCTACGAATTAAAAGTATCCAGCAAATACAAAATAAAATCACAGATGGAACTGGAATAATACAATAGAGTAATGGAGTAAAACAAAGCTTCAGGATATTTGGATTAGCACAATCAAGCATAGGGGCCTACGCTATTCTCATTCGAAAATAGAGAGATTCAGAGTCCGCGCCTGTGGGCGAATATTGCGGAAAAGTCGATTGAATGACCTAATTGTAATACTTTTTAAAACCGTGACACGTGTTTCACCTATAAAGAACCAGATTTCGGAGTTTCATGTTAAACCTTGACTTTGGAGACCCGAATCAATGTTGCACATCACTTACGATAATGAGGTCGACCAGTAACTAGGGCATTGGGTGGGGAAACTGAGATAGGGTGCATGCTGCATGTATATTATAGCAATATTTTATATATTATGTGTTCTAATCCTACGGTTATTCCGAGCGTGAAAAATAGCGAAATAATATTAAGGAAGGTCATTGTGGATTCAGACACAATGCCAAACGAAACTGCATGCTTTCCGAGTGAATAGAAGCCACTATCTATGACTGTAACAAGGCCTTTACAACATAGCGCCAAGCCAACCAAGTCTGTCGCGATGATGATGATGATAATGATGATGATGATGGTGATGACAATGATAGTAATACTATTAGTAGTAGTAATAGTTGTTGCTGTAGTAATAATAATAATTTTATTATTATTATTATTATAATTACTATTATTTATTATTATTATTATTATTATTATTATTATTATTATTATTATTATTATTATTATTATTATTATTATTATTATTATTATTATTATTATCCGAGAATTCATGTCTAGGTTCTGTTCACTCTCAAAACGAGTTTCCCGCCGCTACCTCCGTTAAGAAGGCGATGTATAAAGACGGGTTTGTTGTTCTTTGGCTCCGGGCAGCTTTGACATAGCGCCTTGGAAGGCCACTGCGTTGAAGCGCTGCACCATCACTGAAAGACTCTTGAATAGGAAGTTTGATTCGCGGGAGTCATCGGTGGTTTTCGACAGCCGGCGACCAAGTTCAGATAGAAAGGCAAGGCCTTCTCTGTTGAGGGGACCGAAGGTTTCCACCGCTACAGGTATGAAAATGTATTTCCTCTGTAGTTCAGAGTACTTGATGTTCTTCCTCGTAGCAGCCACCTCCGCCGCCCCTCCTGCCGCGGCCGCCGTTTCCGTGATATAAGAGGCAGCCACCGTGTCTACCACCGTCGCGTCCCACAATAAGGACAGCCCGCCGCTCCACGGTATTAGGGTCTGGCCATCCGGTCTCTTTCCATCCGACCTGGATAGGCCAGACGGCTCCTTGACTGCCGGGATGCCGGCTCTGTTAAGGCTGCGGTGGATGAGGTCGTTGATGTTGCTGTGCCGAGCTTGTCGGCCGAACCCCAGTGAGCATGACAGCCCATGCGCGCCTCTGGACGAGACGTAGGCACCGCATGCGCATTTGTGCGGTTCGCAGATTGCCAGACCCAATCGTAGGCCGACCGCCACCCTCATTGTCTCGTCATCCACTCTGAGGCCGCGAGCAGCGATCGGGAGGGCGTGTAGCCAGTCCGAGGCGTGCGGTGACTGCGACGCCTTCAGTCTCGCCTGGTCGTAGGGATCAAGCAGTTTATCCTCGAGCGTCGAGAGGGCTGCGTGTAGTAGCGGACCGTCCCAGTGTCTCTGTCCACGACCGGGCGTGACCGTTGGGATCGGAACCCCAGAAAGCTGAAGCCAGGTAGTCTTCGCCGAGTCATGTGCCGCGTCAGGGGTCACCGAAATAGTACCCAAGATGAGGGACTGGGTTTGGAGGGTGCCCGCGGCCGAAGCCAAGAAGGCGGGAAGTGCCAGCGAGGACACCCTCCTTACTCCCAATCCTCCCATCCTAATCGGAAGAGAGGCTTGAGACCATTGGTCGTCGTTCATCGAGACGTTAAGCATCCGGCCGATGCTTAACGATTATTATTATTATTATTATTATTATTATTATTATTATTATTATTATTATTATTATTATTATTATTATTATTATTATTATTATTATTATTACTATTATTATTATTATTATTATTATTATTAGTGGTAGTGGTAGTAGTAGTAGTAGTAATAGTAATAATAATAATGATAATAATAATAATAATAATAATAATAATAATAATAATAATAATAATAATAATAATAATAATAATAATAATAATAATAATAATAATAATAATAATAATAATAATAATAATAATAATAATAATAAGAAGAAGAAGAAGAAGAAGAAGAAGAAGAAGAAAAAAAGAAGAAGTTAGAAGTAATAAAAACAGAATGCTTGCCAATAACGTGACCACAAGGCATCTTTGCCCGGCGAGTGCAGGGGTCATCGTCAAACGTGATCATATCCGGTTCAGAGGTTATCTGGATGTATCCTTTGAGAGGTCGAAGGGTTCGTTTCTTCTTCTCCATAATCGCCATCAGCCAATTCGTGTTGTCCGATTTGTATTGCATCATAGTCACGGTTGATGAATCCTCCAAATGGTAGTCAGACAATTTCTTTGATTCGTCATATTCGAGCAGCTGACCTTCAGTAAATATCAATCAGGTGGACTCCTAAATAAAATGGATCTAGATATTTTTATAAAGGAAATTTATATAGCGCCCCTCCAGGCGCTCTCCACACTACCCTAAACGATGTTAAAAGTAATCTGGTAAACAACTGAGTTCTTATATTGAACTGAGAAACTAAAGATAGTATTGGCGTCTACGCTGATGCCATGAGAAGCTGTCTTGTTATTTTTTGGAACAAAACGGGAACTGATTAACACTTACGTCGACTTGCATAATACTTCAATTGTTTTCCTAGACACAAAGATCAACCTTGTTAATGCATCAATACATCTTCTCATTAGCACAATGTTGATGCCGAAGGCACACTCTTTGATCTACCCAACATCAGCATAGACCGAGTGTTTGCTATATGTATGTATACGTGGATATACATGTAGGCCCTATGTTTTGTCTGTAGACTTCTTCGTATGACTGTATGTATTTTTCAAGACACTGAATAATGCCTTTATTTAGCTCTCCCAAGCGCTAATGTAATGAACACATAGTTAAATGATACGGTAATATATATATATATAAACCTATAATGAAAGCATGGTTTGTATGTATATATTTAACTCGACTCCTTGCCACTGAGTTTATTTCCCTGCTACTGTACACCATTTTAATGCACAGTTAACACGTGTAACAGTTGTGTAATGTTTAATATATGCATAATTCATAAATTATCTCTATGCACTACTGCACAAGCATCAACTTGTACATTTCTGCAACCTAGTACATTCCTTACTGGTTTCGACTCATGCTTTGAGGGTCATTGTTAGTGTGTATGGGAAATACAAATGAGAAAGGGGCGACTCTGCCAGCGGAACAACATTGCTTACCCGTTGACACGCATGAACTACTGCAACAAATGGTAACATGAACTTGTATTTCGGTGTGCAACAAAGCTCATGAATTGAAGTGAATTGGATGCATGCTTGTTTGTTGTTTATTTTGTTTGTATATATGCAACATGACACTTAATTTAACGCCAAAATAATTCACATGCAAAGTTCATTCATTCGGGGATTTATATAGCGCCCCTTCTAGGGAACTACTCAGAGGCGCTCCCGACACCAGCACGATCAAATAGTACAATTTTAAGATTAGCAAGAAACAGACCAGAGGGACCCCAGGGTACAAGCGGAGCTCTAAGGGAAGTCTATTCCAGACCACCAAAATGGTCCCCAGGTATTCGGATCAACATGTGATCAGTTGGACCTGATTATTAATTTAATTTTCGCTGATTTTTTCAGTTATAGACTTATAGTTCAAAGGCCTTTAATGCGTTCATGAATACCTCTGAAGGTGATGCGAAAATACTCCGGTTCGATTCCGTTGCAACGCTTCGCGCTGACCGCATCGAAGAGTGCAGCAATCGATGCATCCTGTATTGCGAACATAAGTAGCATCAGACTTATTGACGTGACTTGTAAATATTAGGTAGCTTGTTTAAAGTGCTCACAATACGAATACAAGTAGGCCTACTTCAGAGCAAATACAGTTACAAGTACTCTGACGCCAAGACAAGTAGGCATACAGTTAGAAGAACGTGTATTAATGTAAGCACGCGTTATCGAAACCTTGTTCTCACAACAAACTGCTGTGTGAGAAAAGAAATTCTACAGCAAAATGCTTAGATATAATTGCAAAATAATTGAAGGACATCAGTTTCCTATGGGCCATGCCTGGGCGGGGCTAAACAGATACAACCCTAAAATTCATATTGCTAAAACTTATATGTACGAATGTAATACAGCGGTTCTCAACTTGTGGTCCGCGGACCGCTTATAGTCCGCGGCCATCTGCCTGGTAGTCCGCAAGTAAAGCCTACAAGTTACATTTTTGACAATTAAAAACGTGCAAATAGACATTTTGTCAATTTTTAAAATTTCTATTTTATTTTAATCGCTAGAATCTGCCAGATGGCAGGATGAAACGAATAAAACGCAATTTTATGGCAAAATTTTCTTTGTATTAATTTGGTTTTTGGCACAATTGTTAGGCCCTACTGGCGGTCCGCGACCGAGACAGAAAATTTATGAGTGGTCCTTGAGTCGCAAAATGTTGAGAACCGCTGATGTAATAATATCTTGACATTTATACAGCTCCTCTATATTGTTTTTATAGCATTCCAAAGGTTGCCTGTAAAGGTAGGTGCTTTATATTTAGGCATAAACTTGTGTGTCTTCTTATTAACCAAAGTCCAATGGCTTGTGCAAACATGGTGTTACGGCCTATGCACGGCGAATTTTACAAGCAACCGAATGAATATTTAACACAGAGACGTTGATATAGCCTATCGTATGTAAGCTTTTTAAGTTAAATTACCCGTCATTTATTACAAGAGTCTATTGACAATAGCCCAACGTATTGTTATTTATTTGGCCGTGCCTATTTTATGCCTGTACTTTAAATGCAGGTACTTCTAAAAATAGCCTGAGTTCAGTTTCACAATACGAACCTCGGGAACAAAGACTTGGTCTGGGTTTTCGTAGAAGTCCTGGACTCGTATTCTTATCATCTTACAAGACAATTTATTAAAGACTTCAAAACTTCACGAATCCCCTTGGAAGGCAATCAAAACTGCAATAAATCGTGAATTCTCTGTTTCAACAGAACACCTAGGATCGTCACCGTAGGGCCAATAACGAAACGAAAACCAGGAATTTCTGCTGGTTTATTTATACCCCGAGGAGAACCAATGCGACAGATGAGGACACGTAATCGTAATCGTAGTCGTAGTACGGTAGTAGGCCCTAATCGTAATCGTAGTAATCGTTATCGTAATCGTAGTTATCGTAATAGTAGCCGTAGTGATTGTAATCATTGTCTTAAACTTTGGATTTCTGCAACATGATGAAAACCGAATTCAAAGGAACATTTAGTTTTAAAATTTAAAGAAACTCAAAGGGATTCAAAGGAATACTAAGAGTAAAGCTTAACCAATGCCAAGGCACAGATGGAGACTCACAGAGCTACTTGACAGTTTGAAAAAACAACGACGTCTAAGCTGTGGCCTACTTCTGTTGCGTGGTGTTAGCCAACAGTTAGATTAAGCGTATTCGTAATTGTAAACTCCAAATTTCTAAATCGCTACTCTGACAGAACACCAGCTTATTCGCGAGCGCTACGTCGTGTCAGAGGGGTTGTCCAGACATGTCAATGGAAGATCCGAGCCCGGTTGTCAGACAGACCAGAGAGAGGAGACAGAGGAGAGAGACTGAGAGGGGTTTCGTTGAGGACAAGAAACCTAGGAAGGCGGATGATTGAACAGAGCCCTTTGATGTATGTTGGCGCATTTCTACCATCGCGGATGGGATATATATAATTATTATCTGAAAGATAGATATATGTCTCTGCAAGATGTGATTCATACATATGTGCCACTATTATACTATACAGACCTAATAATTATTATCCTAACTAGAACAATAATTATCATCACATAGCATTGTCATATTAAAATAACTTGTCAGTATTGTTCCAAATGTTAACACAGCTATTATTATCCCAATTATAAGTTCGTTTCATTATTTTCGAAACACACAGCCCTTGTTCTAATCATCCTAAATCAATGGAATAGAGATAACTCAAGAAGTATCAGATATCTTTTGATCTGTGTGTGATATGATACCGGCGCCATGCGCGTAAATCCACGCGCAAAGGCTCACTATGTTCCCAGACGCCCAACTGAGAAGAAGGAAGAGGAAAAGGAAGAGAAGCAGGAGGAAGAGGATGAGGAAGAAGAAGAAGAGAATAGGGAGAATAGGCGCGCATCTGAAACGCATCTGCTTACCAGCTTCAGCAGCCAGGAACGGGACCTTCTGGTCAGAAGAGATAGAGATGAGCTCCCAAGGACCCTCGTCTTATTTTAGGCGCTGCATCCCAGCTGCTGCCGTAACTCATGCACCGCCTCCGGACGCTGATGGAGCACGGGCTGAGAAGGATGGAGGATGGGATTGAGGGATGGAGGAAGGAAAACGCAGCTGCTGATTCTGCTGCAGGTAAGGAATGATGAACTGGCCTATGCAATAGGCAATCCAGGTAAACCTTCTAAGTAGTAATCGGACGGGAAACCCATGACATATGAATTTTGTATACCATGAAAGTGATCGTAGTGTAAGATTCCTAGTCAAAGTGACACTTCAAGCAGATTTAATATGCGTGCTAGACTACTAACCTTTAGGTCAGGGGTTCAAATCCCGACAGGATGATGTTTTAAAACTTCTGCCCAACATGTGCCCATATTGAACTCGGCTAGAAAGGAGTGCACTGACCTACACTGTCGTTAGGAAGACCAGACGGCGAGGGAGAAGACTGGCCACCCGCCATCGTATACTGAGGCTAAGAAAATGAAATCGCTAACGCTATATACCTATAATTGCATAGTTAAGAGACTGCTCTTCTTGTTCTTCTTGCCCTTGTTGTTGTTGTTGCTACTGATGTTGTTGTTCTTCTTTGTTATTGTTGTTGTTATTGTCGTTGTTGTTATTGTTGGTGTTCTTCTTTTGTTGTTGTTGTTGTTGTTATTGTTGTTGTTCTTCTTCTTTTGTTGTTGTTGTTGCTGCTGCTGTTGTTCATTTTCTTTTTCTTGTTTTCACCTTCTTCTATCATATAGCACAGTATAGGGTCTATGGATTTAAGAAAATTCAAAGAAAAAACTGGGATGAAATTTCAGGATATAACCTAAATATGGGTGGGACGTGTCCCCCGAGTGCCACACAGGTCGTCGCCTATAACTATGATGTTGCTTCGCATGCTGTTATGAAGACGTCCACGGACCAGCGATAGAATGCCAAGCGGCCATAAACATCCTCGCCGACTGAAGACGCAGTGCCGAGCCTGACCCCTTCTTTATCAAACCATCATCAAGAGTCACGACAATCGCAACGGACGAGCAAGCGGAGGCAGTTGAACGATTACACTTCAGCTGCCGCGTATCTCGCTTGGACGCGCAGCCTTATCAGCTCTGAATGAGAGCGATTGATAGCGCGAATGAGGATGAACCATAAGACTACAGGAGCATTAAATATAAGATTCATAAGCAGCTTTGTAATTACGAAGATTGTGTGAAGTCGTCTAAAAGTGACAATCCTTCTATTGAAAAGCATCTTTGGCGATAAAATCGGATTGAAGTTTGCTTGATCCAGGATGAAATAATTTCGGTTAGAGAAATTCTTTTGATTTATAACCGATTCAAACGACGCCGGTACTACGCAGAAATACGTCGAATGTGCAATTGCGAGAAAGAGTAAGCTTATTGCGAGAAAGAGAAAGCTTATTTTGTGTGTTAAAAGCATTGTGAGTTGAAAATAAATTCAGCGAAATATCCTGATAGTATTCGGCCACAAAAAAAAACTTTCAGAAGTGTTTGCAACGTAGAAGTTGTTTTGGTTATGGATTCAGAGTCGAGTTTTGTTGCTGACTACTATTTTTCGTCGTAAAGTTATCGAAGGTTTCCGTTAGCGATGGAGCTTTATCAAACTGGAAAATAGTTACATCATAGAATCTGAAAACTGCTATCGAAGATAACGCAGAATAGGTTATTCTTTCGTGAACAGAGTTTTCAGATCGTAGGAAACACCAGATCTTTTCTGTTGCGTTTCTAGGCATATTCCCCTAGAGAGTGTCGAATTAAGGCCTTATCAGCGAATGCCCCAAAGAAAGTAGGTATCCCTTGAGTAGCACCTCCACTGTCTTAGACTAGAGATGGAGAAGGAAAGTCTGATAGTCGAAGGGGACCAATCCATGGAAGATTTGCCTGGTCGGTCCGAAGAATCTCGCAACGGTCAGAGTGGATCGGCGTCGGGGAGGACTGCCACCGTCGTTCGGGTCATTGCTTTGGCGTTAATTGGATGTATGGGCGTCGCGTGTTTCGTAAAACTCGTCCTTTTCCAGGATAGATTGGATTTCCTTCAGCAGCGATGCCAAGATAACGACGCTCGCATCCAGAACTACATCGACGAACAAATCGCTATTCGACTCGAGCAGGTCAGTACTACACAGAAGCTGTGCTGTGGTTGGTCCTTCCTTCGGGAACAAGCTTCCTAACAACCTGCGATATGAACTTCTCAGCCTCTCTTCGCCTCTCTCCCGCAAACGCTTGAAGACCATTCTGTTCGATCGTGGCTTCATTGTGTTAGTTCTGGAGCGCCTCCGATGAGTCTGTCTTGAAGTGGTGCTATATAAATTAGCAATTACATTTACAATTAGGTCCTACTAGAAATCAGGATACTTTTTCTTGTAGCATTTAAACAGAACCCACGACATTCGTCAGTTTCTAGATATTGCTTGCTTAATGAAACATGCATTGACTTCCAAGTTGCTATTCTACTACAAATGACAAGAGCTAGAACCAGGCTACGCCATTTTTTTGATGCATACTTATTTACTTACTTTATGTAAGTAAATGCATTTACTTACTTACTTAAACCCACTTACATGTGCAGGTTTCTAGTATTTGCTGTCAGTCAAACTTACATCCGCGAACAATTTGCCTTTCTACCAGAGCTTGTCGTTACTTTTTTCTTATGCTTATTCGTAAGAAATATGTATTTTATTTCTCTGGACTTCAAATCCGTTTTAAAAGTTAGGTGACCCTGTTAGCGCAACCTGTTGTCCTTAAGTCTCATCATTCGATGCCTACTGATGTATTTTCTGTGAATGAACGTCAGATCGATTGCTATACGTATGAATTATGTTAATAAATGTTCTCAACATAAAACTTACCTCTTTTAAATTGCTTATCCACCATAGGCTGCCTCTCTGTCTTACAGACTGATCTTCTGGATATTGACCTGATTACGGCTTAATTTTGGTGTGCCATCGGTTGATGCTTTGTGCAATAGATACAGGCGCAATAGAAGTTACTAATTACAATTACAAACGCCATCTTCACTCGTTATCTAGTCACTTGTACAGACTGAAGAGAATCAGAGAACATCAGTGTCTTTATTAGCTTCCAAATACTCGCCAGTATCTAGAAGCATACCCTAAAATACAGAGGAGATGGTAAAATAATAACCTTCACAGTAGTGCACTTTAAATACCACCAGCCGATTCCGCTGTCTGTTAATTGTTGATAACAAACACTATTTTTATTGCAGAAGTTGCAATCGTATAATTTGCCAAAGAATCGACACACAAGAAATGTCGGCGACTGCTTCTGTCCTCCAGGTAAACAGATATAGCCCATAAACTTTGCAGTGTTGCATATTGAATGTGTTACCTTACTAGGTCGACTCAGCCTTCCACTCCCCATGGACAGCATTAAAATGAGCAGGCTGCCATGACGTGTGTTCAAAAAGATCTTGATAAGTGTACCGTCATGTTTCAATGTTTCAGTGCAGTTTACTGCGGTTTGTCAGTGAGCTTGTGAATAAACACGAATATATCATTATTAATAAATGTTTGGGTTTTGAAGGAGCGCAACTTTGTTCCTCACAATTTCACATAGGCTATTAACGCGTTTTGAAAATCATCTCAATCGTTTAGAAATGTGCGAATGTACATGACGTTACGCGGTCCAAGTGCTGTGAAAATGAGTCAAATGTCAACTTTGTCTTTCGGATATTTTACCTGATCACGGCTTGCTTTTGGTGCAACATCATTTTGATAACTTATACAATAGACACCAGCGCGATGAAGGCCACTAATTAATAATAATGATACAATAATAATAATAATAATAATAATAATAATAATAATAATAATAATAATAATAATAATAATACATTACTGATTTCTGAGATATGTATGTTTGCATCTACATGCATGTGCGTGTGTCAGTAAGTTTGCTTAAAATCAATCTATCTATCGATATATCTATCTGTCTGTCTGTCCGTCTTTCTAATCTATCTGTCTAAATCTGTCTAATCTGTCTAATAATCTATCTATCTATCTGGCTGTCTATCTATCCAAGCATCCTATCCATCCAATCTATCTATCTATCTATCTATCTATCTATCTATCTATCTATCTATCTATCTATCTATCTATCTATCTATCTATCTATCTATCTATCTATCTATCTATCTATCTATCTATCTATCTATCTATCTATCTATCTATCTATCTATCTATCTATCTATCTATCTATCTATCTATCTATCAATCAATCAATCAATCAATCTATGTGTATGTATGTGTGTATGTATGTATGTCTCTCTAATGCGTCTAATCCATCCATCCATCCATCCATCCATACATCCATCCATCCATCTTTCTATCTATCTATCTATCTATCTATCAATCTGTAGTACCTCATGAAATCTCATGAGTAAAGCCATCAACGGCAATACTCCTTTATAACGCTGCGTAGCAATTCTTCAATTCTCACCTCCCAGTAAACAATGCTTTTACACGATCACAACGAATTAACGTCGATCCCATCTTTCGCCTCCTCTTGGGAATCGCTTTTGTATCGAACCGTCACGGGTGCGCGGTACTCATGCCATCCGAAACTTAATCGTGGGTCTAATTTTAATCGTAAACTCCGCATTTCGTAAGCGCTACTCTTAAGCTAAGAGTTGGGCACCACCATGGGCGTCCGCAGGAATTTTTCTAGGGAGAGCAGAAATTTGTGGGGGGGGGCGGCGGAATTTTTCTAGGGGGAACAAATTGACATTTTTGCATAGAATAGCTATTCATGAACACAGACATGTGACAACTTTTAAAAATAAATAGGCCTAATGGTCAAGGACTGACCTTAATAATTAAGTGTTTCTTGCATTGAAAATCGTATTGGGACTGTTGTAATAACCACAATAATCAAAAGATTTAACTTTTGTAAAATATTTGTAAAATCCAGGAAGTAAATGCCCCTCTTCGGACGCCCAAGGGAACCACCGCTAATTCATGAGCGCTGCGTCGTTGCAGAGGGGTTGTCCAGAGATGTATTAGGCCCTATGTATCGCATTGTATCATGTTGTATCGCGTTAAATGAATGCAGATTAGTGTGGTCAAAATGCCTTGCAGTGACAGCCTCCTACCATGGATAGCAGACAACGGTATCATAGTCGGCGAAGGACTTCCCGACATGCGTCCTTTACGAAATTTCCACTTGCTGCCACAAGGGATAATTTAAGCCGTTAACATGCACTGCGTCCATTGACGTCTGTATGTTTGCTATGCCAAGTAATGTCTAAGCAATGCAGATAATATTGTGACTGGAAAAGTCTAAATAGCAACAGAAGGAACAGAAGTTGCTAATTAATCATGATAATAATAAAAACAATAATACTAATAATAGTAATAATAATAATAATGATGATAATAATAATAATAATAATAATAGTAGTAGTAGTAGTAGTAGTAGTAGTAGTAGTAGTAGTAGTAGTAGTAGTAGTGGTAGTAGTAGTAGTAGTAGTAGTAGTAGTAGTAGTAGTAGTAGTAGTAGTAGTAGTAGTAGTAGTAGTAGTAGTAGTAGTAGTAGTAGTAGTAGTAGTAGTAGTAGTAGTAAAAGTAAAATAAACTAATAATAATGTTACTTCTAGTTAGTTTTTAAGTCCCGGAGGAATCATAATTATGTACCTTGGGGCATTTAAAAATATAGTAATAATAATTATCTTTAGACACCCTTATTTCGTCGCATTCCGATCCTATACATTTGTCAATTTCGTTCTATCGTTACATTTGTGACCACGTATCATTATAATTGGCTCATCAGCCGTAAGATTCTCAGATAGTGGTAAACGGCATCGAAACTACGAAATAATAGTGAGGAGGATAAATAAAATGTGCAATAATAATAACCGCCGCAAGTTGCCGATACAGATTGAATAATAATAATGATAATAATATTAAATTATTAGTAGTAATTTTGTATTATTATTATTATTGTTATTGTTGTTGTTGTTGTTGTTGTTGTTGTTGTTGTTATAATAATAATAATAATAATAATAATAATAATAATAATAATAATAATAATAATAATAATAATAATAATAATAATAATAATAATAATAATAATAATAATAATAATAATAATAATAATAATAATAATCAACCTCCTCGGCTACCGCCTGGCACAAATATCAGGAGACAATAGAGAGACTACTTTCCTTTATCAGCGCTTATCTATGTCAATCCAACGCTTCAATGCTGTCGCTTTTGTTAGCACCTTTTGCACCGATAAAACCATCTGCGAAGACTAGCCATTCCAGAACAATGCCCCGTAATTTTTGAACTCCCGAGGGATCATATGTCCCTCGGGGAAAAAAATAAAAATAATAATAATAATAATAATAATAATAATTATTATTATTATTATTATTATTATTATTATTATTATTATTATTATTATTATCATTATCATTATCATTATTATTATTATTATTATTATTATTATTATTATTATTATTATTATTATTATTATTATTATTATTATTATTATTATCAGGCCTTTAATTATTTAGCAACTTCTATAGGATGCACAAGGCCTTAACCGATGTCGTTCGAAAACCAGGCCGTAATCAGGTCAATATCCAGAAGTTCAGCAATATAGCAGTTTAGAGTGCAATAGCCTAAAATACAATGCAATACAGACCATGGCAAAAAGGACAGTAAAATATATCACAAATCGTCAAAACACGATACAACACAGCATGACACCAGGTAAGGTAATAACAATCATTGTGGCATGCAGTCAGAAGGACACTAGTGGTACGTCAGGTGTCGCTAAGTGGTATGCGAAAAATTCCAGTTCTTAAAATAATATATTAATTTTTTAAATTTTTCTGCTTACGGTCCTACGCTAATTGCAACTGGACTTCGCGCATGACTGTTGGTTTTTATCTGACCTTTGCTGGTGGTACGTAAGCATTCGATTTTTTACCTGGTGGTAAAATATAGGCCTAAATAAAGTTTGAAACCCGCTGGTGTAGAAATAGTGGCAACGCTGCAGTCGAATATAAGGAATGTTGCTCGTCACTAAAATAACGAAGCAACTGGAAGAAAAATAAATGTAATTAAAGCCAGGTGCCGTTGACTAAACGACTTTTAAGTAGACCCCCTAAGGGTAGTTTTATCCCTGAAAAAAGATTGGGAGCCACTGCTCAACGGAATGGAAGTCACACCTGGCCTCCCATTTAATCACCTAACTCTCTGTCTCTGTCTGTCTGTCTGTCTATCTGTCACTATCTCTCTCTCGCTTTCGTTTTCTGCCTCTGTCTCTGTCTCTCTGTCTGTCTGTCTGTCTCTGTCTCTGTCTCTCTTTGTGTCTGTGTCTGTGTCTCTATCTCTGTCTCTGTCACTCTGTGTCTCTCTGTGTCTCTGGCTGGCTGTCTGTCTGTCTGCCTGTCTGTCTGTCTGTCTGTCTGTCTCTCTCTCTCTCTCTTTCTCTCTCTTCCGTCAGGTATGTGCCAACGATGAGGTTTATACAAGATGACACCATTTCTTTCTGTCTCTGATAGTATCCAGGGCCGTTTTCGTGTCCATGTCTTGTTCCTGTCACCCAACACCCGATGCTTAAGGACATCGGTAACAGCCACACTAGCGTCTGTCATTCCCAAAGACTACTCTCAACATCGACCGGCAAAAGCCTTCAATCACGGTCTTCAGCTGGGAAAACGCACTCAGTAACAGCGCTGTACGTTCTAAGCCGCTGCTACCTGCTGTAACTTAGATCATTCGCTGTCGGCAGCCGAGTCGTTCCCTCACTCGTCGCCCAAGTCTATACCTGTTAAAATGCGGCATGTTATGGATTATATTCGCGGCCGTGAGCATCTGTTCTAAGGCGTCATGGACGACCATGTCTAGCCGGCCCGGAGAGCTGGTGGCTCCTGTTGCTGCCCGAATAAACACAACGTGTTTACCGGGTGCGCTCGGCCGGACTAGGCGAACGCGCCCGGCCGACAGTTCGGTAGGCATTTCGCTGCGCTCTTGTGTTCGAAAAACATCGGAACAGTCTTCGTTTGTCTTGCGTATAAAAAGATAACAAATAAGATAATCCTACGGGCCCGAGATATACGCGAATGGAAATTTATGGAAATGTCCCGCTTTGATGTTATCTCCGATTAGCAGTTATCTTTTTTTTACACACTGAAGGAAATATGCTAGGCCTATGTAACCGCAACAATGGCTCTAATCCAATCTAAATCCGAGCCGATCTAATACAATCTAATATTACACTATGGTAACTTGGTAAGCCATTGGATATCTATTCTATTTTATTAGTGTAATCCAGCTTAGTCCAATCATAATTATCCTAAAAACGAAGATTCTATGGGTCGTTATTATAACAGCAACAATCGATATTTGTGTCAAATGCCAAAAGAAAAGGATGCGGAATGGATTCACGTTACTTTGATAAACGAGAAAGGCAAAAACTCAGCATTGGCTAAATTGCAATGCATTTACCGTGAGAAAGTTTACACTATTATAGTCTATACCTCCAAAGTTTAGTTTTTAATTGTGCTAGTTTAGTCGTCATGGACTTAAGTGGGCTTAACATTACAATTTAAATTTGAAAAAATTTCAATTTTTTTTAAATTTCTCGATTTCTTATTAAACCAAACTTACAAGAAATAAAATAATTGTTGTAGATTGATGTTACTTAGTGTTTACTAATAAAGTTGTGTATTTGCTGATTAAATTCTGTAAACAAGGTTTTTAACTTTAAATTTCAGTAGGGCCTACAAGATGTGAGAAAGTCAAATTATTTTCGTTTTTCGTTTTTTCCCGTTTTTTTCCGTTTTTTATTTTTTTGAAAAAACGACGTTTTTTCCGTTTGTTATTTAGTTTCTATCGTTTTTAACAACTATGTTTCAATCAATGCTGCATGACTCCAAACCCAGAAATCTGAGTTGAAGTGCTCGTGGCACTCCTAACCATCCCCAACGTTTCCGCTTTAACAAGCTGGAATGGGAGGAAGAGGCGATACGAATGCAAGCAGCAGACCAAGCAAGCGAGCTAAAAGAGGTTGGAGGAATTTGAATCGCTCGCAGAATCATCTAGCGCAAGTTAAGCCATTTAGTATCTATGGAATCCAGATGGCAACATAAGCGAGAGCTATGCTCCGTTAGCCAACCCATCCCGCATTCTACGGACATTGGTCATTCCAGAGTAGCCGCCGACAGATTGCTATTCCTTTGCAGCTGCTGATGGGATGATTTTGCTGCGGTTCCTGTTCTCGACAAGAGCACATGTTTCGAATGCTGGTCTCTGGACGAGAACTGATCAAAGCATCTCATAGCTGCAGGTGCGCCCGCGCGGTGTTCATTGGCGCATCTGCATCGGACTATCTGCGTATATTAATCCGTACAGACCGCCTAACAGACCGACAGACAGACAGACAGACAGACCGTCGGCATGTCTGCTCACACGGCCCAGAACAGTGCAAGACGCTAAGTGTCCTAAACCGGGAATCCTGTCAAAATGAAGCCGGCGCACGGTCCGATCAGAAATTGAAGATGAATGTTTATTCGGTGTTTGAGCGGTATAGGGTTTGCCTGGAATGGCCTGCGGAAATGACTAATGCGTGGCATTAAGTGGGGCAAAGATCGACCACCGTTAAATGACTACATCACCAAAATAACAATGCTTCTTCATAACTTTTTAATTAGTAACTTCTAATGCACCGGTGTCTAATGCACAAAGCATCAACGAATGGCGCACCAAAACCAAGCCGTAATCAGGTCAATATCCAGAAGATCAACCCGTAAGACGTTACACGTAATTTAAATACGGTGATCTTCGAGGATGATAACGGCTTCAGCCAAATATAAACACAACAAAAAGATCACCTCTCTGACTTCACGCAGCGCTTGTGAAAACCTGATTCTCTGGACGTTACTTTCGACATCAATGAGATTATGCGAGGTTTACCTTTGAAAACATCGGCATGCGCTAACTCTTCAAAGTCTGCCAGCCTTCAGTTTTCGTTTAAAACTCACCTTTTCCTGGACTCATTTCCTCTTTCGGATGCTTCCATGTCTTCTCGGATTCCCTTCTTAGCTTTCGACCCGACTCACCCTGGAATCTGGTTTGCAGAACGATTTTGCCCTGAGCATTATCACTGAGGCGCTGTAGAAGTTCCCAGATTATAATTTTTTATTACTAAAAATTCGATAATATATTTGATGCGACCTGGATCGAATTTTCAATGCCGACAATAAATAACCACATAGTTAGTGTAACAATTAGTGTAATAGTTGATGTAATAGCTGGTGTAATAGTTGGTGTAATAGTGTAATAGTTAGTGTAATAGTTAGTGCAATAGTTAGCCTAATAGCTAATGCAATAGCTAATCTTATAATATAGTTTCCTTATATGCAAATTTGTCTGTCGGAGGACGCTACGTCACAAACGGCTTCTGTTCTATTGTGAAGCCGTTTGTACTGCCGTCTTGACGACGGTCGTCTTGACGACGGCGATCAGAGCATTTTAACAAACGATACATATAGGCCTAGGCCTATAATGATACACTGTCGTCACGTCATAATTTATGACGGGTTAATACACTAGTGTAATATAGTTAGTGTAATAGGAAATGTATACCTAATGGTTAATGTAAAGGTTAGTGTAATAGTTAGTGTAATCTTTATTGTAATAGTTAGTGTAATAATTAATGTAATAGTTAGTGTAATAGTGTAATAGTTAGTGTAGTAGTTAATGTAATTGTAAGTGTAATAGTTAATGTAATAGTTAGTGTAGTAGTGTTATAATAGTTAGTGTAATATTTAATGCAATAGTTAATGTAATAGTGTATATGCTTCGAGAGATTTATGGCACTGCAATACGCACACAAATGTTGAAATGTATATACATGGAACGAAGTATTCTATATCTCTCACTTCACACAGTGGCACGAACTAATTGATGATTTACTGCGATGCTTCGCCTTTAGTGACCGGGTCACTCAGAATCAAATCCGTGAATTTTTAATGATCTGAGGCGTACGTGAGGCTCGTGGCACTGATCTCTCCACACACGTGTAGAGAAAGCCTCCAGATATACAGTCACAGGAAGAGAGAAGGATTACACGGGATAGACAGAATTAGACAGGAGACGGTTTTCTCCATGTGGAACAGACTATTTAATGCAAAAAATCTAACGCAGAAATAGTTCAAGCAACATTTTCATCATTAGACGATCCTTTTGTATCTGTTCAAGACAGTTGTGTTTCAACACCTTTTCGGTTTTTTAAACACGCTGCACAAGTGACTCGATGCATGCAGTGATGCACATAATGCCAAACATTCATTAGAATAGTAGGTACAGAGTGTCAGACGCACATACATAGGCCTAGTATAAAGGAAGAACGTATAGAGATTTATATAGTAATGAACTTTAGCAGAATTTATATTTTTCCTGGCGAGTTCCTTCTTTGTATATTCCTATTTTAAAGGCATAAATGATATAATAAAACTTGTGCATATTGGATATAGAAAATATGCCGCAAAGAGATATGAAAATGGATAGCCAAACAGATACGCAAATGTATATATAAAATAGATATGCCAATAGATATGAAATAGACATACCAAAATAAATATGCAGATTGATATACAAATAGATCGGCCAAATGTAATGCAAATAGACATGGCAAATAGATATACAAACAGATATGCAAACAGATATGCAAATGTATATGCATTATATACCCGGTTTATGTTGGTGTGAGTGTGTGTGATATATAGTAAGTGGCTAGCGCACTGTACAGCCAAACCAGAGGTCTGGGGCTCAATCCGCGCCGTTGGCAGAAAGAGATTTCAACATTTCTGCTCCACTTGCGCCCCTAGCCAACCCAGCTATAATGAGTACCGTCAGTACATCGACCGCATACTGTCGGTGCACTGGTCGGCCACTCGCTTCATATGCCAAGGCTAAGACAGTGTACTCGGTAACACTTTCATACCCACGGCTGTTGTCTCTCGGAGTTGGCTTAAAGGACTGCTCTTCTTCTTCATGTGCCGTAGTGGAATGCCATAAAGAGGTTATAAGCATGCACAATATGTTCAGAATTATTACTCAGTCATAGAATATTTAAACACGCATTCACAGTTCACGTGTTCGTTCACAGATTTCTGCAGAAATATGTTTTAATATATATTTCTGAATCATAAACATACATAGGGTTTATATATATATATAGATATATGTACATATATACATGTATATATGTATCTATACACACACATATATATGTATATATGCATATATATTTATGTATATATATGTATGTATAATTGTATATATATTTAATTTTATTATTCTTATATATAGGCCCTATGATTTCTGAATCATAAACATACATAGGGCTTACATATATATATATATATAAGAATAATAAACTAATATATATATATACATATATATATTGAAAACATATTCCTTCAGATATTCGTGAACACGTGAACGGTGCATGTGTGATAAAATATTCTATAACTGAGGAATAATTGTACTGTGGACGGATGCGTCGTTTGCCAGGAAGGGCGCCCGAGATTAGCTGGCATTCCCTTCGCTAGCCCCGGAGGTATGTAGAGCCGTGTCCCGGAGAAGAGGGGAGGGAGGGTGCCGCGGAAAGTCGAGAAGACTATGATACTCCCATTTGCCGGCGGCAGTCGTTTTTTGCACGGCGTTAAACTCCGCACTCCTTGCCTACCTACCTACCTACCCTACCTACCTATCGACATGCCTACCTACCTACCGACATACCTACCACCCAGATGGGCATAGCGACCGGAAGAAACATCTTGAGGCACAGGGAGTTGCTCGTGAGTGCAGTTACCGAGAGCATCCGGACCGGAGTCGGTGGTATAATTGTGGTTGGCAGCGATTGTCATTCGATTTCGTTCCGTGCAGTAATTTATACCTGATTACGGGTCTAGACGCGTCTGTTGAAATTGCTTCCGCATGCGAACGGTCGCGTTCTGCTCACCGCCGAGATCTCCGAACGGCTTCAGCCAGTGTTTGCTCGCGATAATACGTCTTCAGTATATGCTTCTCGACATCCGTAGAGGAAACACGTGTGCAGGGCAGGAACTGGGCTGCTCCGAGAAGTCGGGACTGCCCGGTAGAATGGATGGAAGTCATCGAGTGGAGAAATAATGCAGGAAGCATACACGCCTTCCACGTTGGCGTTTAGAAGTGCCACGCGGCGAAGTCTCTCAGTTCTCGTTGAAACATAGTTTTCCATATCTCACTGGTTATGTAAAGAGAAGGACGTTGTGTCGTTGTAATTATCTGTTTCATGTCTTGTTTTCTCACTTTTATCTACACCACTGTGGTCTACAACTTGACCTTAAATCGATCCAGACGCAGCCTAACCGAACCGCACGCAGTCTCTGCATGCCTCAACCATTTAAGCAGACCCTTAAAATAGCCCGGTTTATTACCTATTGATATCCACAGGCTATAAATATTCCGTTTTTATTCGCCAATGAATTATTGGTGTTGCAGCCTACGCAACCTTGTAACGCAGCCTGAAAAAGCACAAGCAAACAAGAATAAACATATACTTATTTCCATTAGCAGATGATCCTATGGCACGATTTACTCCGGATAAATATTCCCATGGAAAGTATCTATGCTGAGATTTTAGACTCTCTAGACAATTGAAATGGCGGAATTGGGCCTTAGCATACCATAACTGCAGTAGCTGACATTGACAAAGAAGCTGATATATTTTAAAAATTGTGTTAAGCAGATTACTGGAATCCATCAATTTGTAGCCAAAATTACTTAAAATACATTAAGTAGAAAATGAAAGAAAAATCTAGAAACCATGAGTAGGAAACCGAAGAGCTACAGACTATAACTGCTCAACGCTGCTCCACCAAAGTTCGATTTTTATGGGGTAAATTCCATCATGGGTTATATTCCACCTTGGGGTATATTCTACCGTGGAGTTATTCCACCATGGAATATATTTCACCATGCATGGGTATATTCCATCATAATAAATCTCTTGGTATGGCCTTATGTTCCCAGACTCTTGATTAAAGATGCTATTAATTCGTTCTGAATGGCTCCGAAAGAAAGTTAAGACTTCATGAGAGCTGAAACAGAAAATCTTTTCTGACACAGGGATGAAATGACAAGCACAAACTGCGCCTACTTCTCGACTGGTATAAATAGAATGATTAGAATGATTCTATAGATCTATAAAGAAATATGCATGGTAACAGGGGGGGGATTTCATCCCTCTGTCAGAAAAGATTTATCTGTTTCAGCTCTCAGTCTTAACTTTCTTTCGGAGCCATTAAGAACGAGTTAATAGCATCTTTAATCAAGTGTCTGTGAGCATAAGGCCATACCAAGAGATTTATTATGATGGAATATGCCCATGCATGGTGAAATATATTCCACGGTGGAATAACCCCACGGTAGAATATACCCCACGGTGGTATATAGCCCATGATAGAATATACCCCATGGTGCTTCACTGGACACCAACAGAAAACTTACTGGAACATGAAATTTGTGTTCGGAAGTTGGAACAGAGAACGTCATATAAACCGTAATCGTAATCTCCAATTTTCTAAGCTCCACTGTAAAGCTGAGCGCAAAGCACCAGCTTACTCACGACCGCTGCGACGTATCCGAGGGGTTGTCTAGAGATCGATGTCCGTTGGTGGTCCGAGTCCGGTTGCCAGAGAGACCACAGAGAGGCAGAGCACTCAAACAACTGCGCTTATAAGATTAAGATGTACCTGATATTCATCTATACATATAATATCCATATAGTGTCCGTCCGACGATAAACGCTACGTCACAAACGGTTTCTGTTCTATTTGTTTGTGACGCCAGTACTGCCGTCTTGACGACGGCGATCAGAGCATTTTTACCAACGATACATCTAGACGTATAATATGACGTCATAGTATGACGGGCAAATACACTAGAACGATATACACTGCCGTCATAATTATGACGGGCAAATACACTAGTACTAAATAAAGTTGCAGATACAAGGATAAGTAGTCAAATACGTTGTACTTGTATCCAATTGTACAAATACGCGCATAAAGTATCTACACCTCGCAATCAACAGACAGACCGGGGGACCGTAAGACATAGCCTACGCTTAACCTTCATCGTTTTCCTCTCAGCGTGAAGTCAAGAGTTTTCCACTCGTAGAGCGGCTCAAAATGAATAAATGCTCCACGTTTTAACGAAAATCTTACTTCTATATTTCTTTTGCTATGAATAGATTGACGCGGCTGATTAAGAAGAAAGGTATGCAGGGACAAAGATAGTCACGTGTGGATGGATGGATGGATGGATGAATGGATGGATGAATGGATGAATGGATGGATGGATGGATGGATGGATGGATGGATGGATGGATGGATGGATGGATGGATGGATGGATGGATGGATGGATGGATGGATGGATGGATGGATGGATGGATGGATGGATGGATGGATGGATGGGCGGATGGAAGGATAGATGGATGGACGGACATTTGGAAGGACAGACGGGTAAATAAATAGATGGATGGACGGATGGATGGATGGATGGATGGTGGATGGATGGATGGATGGATGGATGGATGGATGGATGGATGGATGGATGGATGGATGGATGGATGGATGGATGGATGGATGGATGGATGGATGGATGGATGGATGGATGGATAGATGGATGGATGGATGGATGGATGGATGGATGGATGGATGGATGGATGGATGGATGGATGGATGGATGGATGGATGGATGAATGGATGGATGGATGGATGGATGGTGGATGGAATGATGGATGGATGGACGGACTATGAATGAATGTACGGATGGACCGATGAACATATAGATGAATAAATGGACAGATGGATGGATGAACGGATGGATGGATTTTGATGTACAGATGGATATAATGGATGGACGGATAAATGAATGGATGGATAGATAGATGGATAGATGGACAAACTGACAGATAAAAGGGCAGATAGACCGATAGATGGGTAGAGAATACCAGATTGCGGGACGATTGGATAGAGTGAGGCGAGACTGAAACCGACGAAGATATATGCACTTGAGGAATATATTATATTCCCATTTCTTGGGGAAACTCATCGCAGGCGCATAGTTGCAGCCGAGAAGGAGTCTCCCCTATTTACTCCTCCACCGCCGCGGAATGAGTTCAAGCTGCGATGCCTCATAGCCTAATGAAAAAATGTGTTCGCCATAAAGCTATGCATATATAGCCTATACTGTGTGATTCGCTTACATATATCAATGAACATTCCTCGCCCTTATATATGAGAAGATAACAACTACATGGCGAAAACATAGATGCACATAGAGCAGTGTTACTGCTCGCGCACTGCTCATAATGTCTACTAATATTTTTGCCATGGACCCATTATCCTGCTTCCTATTAGGAGTATGCACGCCCCTCTCGAGAAGCATTTTACTTCCCTTTTGACTGTCTTCCAGAAACTGTGTGTGTCATTCTATGTCGGTCTCTTTCTGTCGTTAGGTCTTTCTTTGCTGTCTTCTGTTTGTCTGTCTGTCTCTCCGTCTCCCTCTCTCCATATTACGTCTATGTCTTTCTGACTCTCTCTCTCTCTCTGTCTCTCTCTGTCTCTCTCTCTGTCTCTCTGTCTGCCTGTCTGTCTCTGTCTCTGTCTCTGTCTCTCTCTCTCACTCACGCTCTCTCTCCTCTACCACCTTAGCTTTATTCGTCTAGTAATATTTTGTTTCTTTAAGCTGTCGTCCAGCATTCCTTATTCCTTCAAAATCCAGCACAGAGTTTTACCTCAACACTGAGATGTTGCTTCAAAATTATTTGGTCTGAATTTTAAGAAAGTTTAAGAAATTTTTATTTGGCAACCGGATATTGTTCTTCACTTAGTACTTTAGACAACTCCTGTGGTTTGACGCAGCGCTCATCCATAAGCTGGAATTCCGAAATAATCATATAACGTCACGATCATAGTTCGAGAATTCGCATTTTACGAATTTTAAGAATTTTTAAAATTCACGAATTTTAACGAATTTTAAAACTGCAGTTTTAAAATTCGTAAAAATTCGTAAAATAATAAAATAATAGAATTCTTTGCCATGGCAACGAATTTATTATATGTTTACTTTTCAACTTTTTAAGCAAGTAAATGTCAGTGTCATAGGCTATCAGCTGTAAAAGATAGCTGACTAGCAACACAATAGTACTGATATTCAGTTACTGTTCTACTTCAAGTCTTGAACTTCGATTTCTATCATAGTTGGGGTGTGTGACTGTGAGTGTTAGTCAGCAGAACGAAAAACCACCAGTGCTCCAGCTCCAGTGTGACCAGTCAGTCACTAACGCAGCTTGCAACCAAACATGGTTAAAAAGGGTTGGCCACGTTCACTGGCGTAAACTTCTAGCAAATATTGGGGGGGGCATTTTCCCGAAAAATTTCTACATTCGAAAATCTTTTTGGGGGATTTCATCTTAAAAAAGTTGATGACCTTTTTTTTTAGTCATTCGCCTCTTTTCTTTCTTTTAGGAGCTCTTTTCAAACACTAAAAACCACTATCATGAACTTTTTTTACCGATTCGTCCTCACACTCACACTGTCATTAACTTTTTTACCAATTCGTCTCGAAAAAATTTCCTTTAATTAAATATACCTCCATATTTTTTTTATTTTCATCTCGATTATTGGGGGGCATTGCCCCGGCTCCTCAATTATTGGGGGGCACGTGCCCCGGCTCCCCCCCCCCAGAGTCTACGCCTATGGCCACGTTCACCGAGCTGTGTCTTCTACTTCAGGACAACTATGGCTCAGTCCAGGTCCTTTGCCTGCATAGGTCCCTCACTTTGGAACCGACTTCCTCCTTCTGTCCGCACCACCATTCTCTCTGGTAGCGTTGCTTCTTCCTTTTCTCACCTTAAATCCTGCTTTTTCTCTCAGGGTCTCGCGCACTGGGAGCGCCTCTGAATGGTATATACCGCGAGAGGCGCTTTATAAATGCCCATATACAATACAATACAATACAATACAATACTTCATCGTCCTCTGATTCTGAGTCAGGAACAGCCCACTGCTCCCACTCGACTCTGGTTTTTGTATTTTCGCCATACAAATGCATCCGAATTACGGCAGAACAACCAACAAATTCCTTGTCATAAAAACAACACTGTATTTTTGGATTACCCCTTTCTTCTCCTCCAAAATTATTACATACTTCCATGTTCTTTCGTCTTTAAAAAATTAGATTTTAACTAAATTAACTCGCTACGCAATAAACTTTTATATTGAATTTTACATCAAATTCTAAGCAGAAGCTTAAAACAACAAATCATGCCGTCATCACATTTGTTGTTGCTGCTTACGCTGTTTTTGCAAAACCCACTGTCAATGTAAAAAGGCCCAACAATGGCCCAACGAATTTTTACGAATTTTTACGAATTTTAAAATAGACCAAAAATTCGCGAATTTTTACGAATTTTAAAACCGAAAGTCACGAATTCTCGAACTATGGTCACGATGATGTCAACAAACATCACAATGAATAAATGCAACGAACTCTTTCTCTAACATCTCTTTGAACAAAATTCCGTTGAATAAGCCCGGCTTATCTTTAATCGTTTTTATTAACTTTATTGTTTTTATTAATTATTAGTAAGTTCTAATTATTCCTGTAACGAACAGTGCGAATCTGATTCGTGGTTAGTCAGTCGCCCAATGAGTTGCAGTCGGACATGCAGATGTTTGACAGACGGATGAGATATGATGAGTTTTGAGTCGTCTCTTAAGGGAAGAAGAAGAGTTCGAGCGCCGGAGAAACATTGGTTGTCGGATCCATTGGGTTGGAGACAGCACCATGAAATGCAATAGAACCGATTCGCTTCGTGGCTCAGACAAGAGACTCGAATATCGCAGACTGTGGACAGGGACATGAGAAGACTAGGGGATAATAGCAGTGTCGTAGCGAGTGTGTTCCAGCTGTGCCATGGAACAAGGCGCAACTCAAGAGGGGGAGCAAATTTTGAGAAGGAATGATTTAATTATTAAACTAATTACTTATCTTGAAATATGATATCCATTTAAAATGAAATAAATTTTATCAAATTAAATAACAACAAATAAAAGTCTGTGTATGAATAATATTAATAGATAGATATCCGGCTTGTTTAAAAATTGTCGTTGTAACATATTTATAATAAATATTATATTCGAGAATACAGATTTGGTCGTTATTGGTTACGTTGATCTTTGACAGAGGCGCTATATTTGCGCTTGACACAGAGCGCAATTATAGCATGCTCCGTTACTGGATAGAAGTAATATGAAGAATTGAAGTCAGAAGATGAAGGGACCTGTTTCCTAATCCGTGTAACGAAAAGACACTCTAAAAACGTAGAAATGCTATGAGGATGGAGATGGTCTAAAATCTGAGGGTGTTAGTGCCCGGGTCAGCTCCATCGACATGCCCAACTGCAGCTGGATATAATTATGGGTAATATATGGACTCACTTTAAGGACATATGAAGACCATAGGCCTATACATGTAGAAATATTTCGTAAGGGTTTCATATGAGTTTGCTCCGGAAGATTCCTGGTTTATCTTAAATCGTACCTGCTAGATCAGTAAGATAATGGCACTGCCGTGGTCTCCTGGGCATTCTACTACGAACCTATTTGCAAATAATACACGGTCTGATTTGAAAGACATATGAAGCCAATATAGAAATATATCGTAACGGTTTCATATGATTTTCCTCCGGAGGATTCCTGGTTTATCTTAAATCGTACCTGCTAGATCAGTTACGCAGTAGCACTGTCGTAGTCTCCTGGGCATTCCGTGTTGTTGCCCCCAAGGAATGGAACCGACGACTTGCTATCAATGTTTATCCTTTTTCTTCTTCCGAGAAACGCCTGAAAATAACTTTTTTCATTGGCTACCAAACATCTGGATATCTAACTGCTCTTCACCTTGAGACTGACTGTGACTTTCGGCGTTGAAAACTTTCGTAATAATAATAATAATAATAATAATAATAATAATAATAATAGTAGTAGTAGTAGTAGTAGTAGTAGTAGTGGTAGTAGTAGTAGTAGTAGTAGTAGTAGTAGTAGTAGTAGTAGTAGTAGTAGTAGTAGTAGTAGTAG
>OY744613.1:14515683-14520683 GCA_963556255.1 Allolobophora icterica | reverse complement strand
GATATGTTTGGGAATACAGTCTGTACATATCATGGACTGGAGGGAATTGTATTGGAAAGTATAGTCTGATTCAGTGGCAAGACACAATGGACAGAATGAATGAATGAACGAGTTAATGAATGAATGAATGAGTGAGTGAGTGATATGAGATTTGTTTGCCAGATGTCAATATTTGAATGAGAGGGACGGTTAGTCGCTAAGAGGAGGGGGAGATGGACAGCCGAGATAGACAGCAGAAAATGCTTGAAGAAAAATATCTTTAGTGCAAGAGACTGAACCAGTGAGTGAAGCCGAATCATTTCCTCAACAGCTCTTACCCTTGCACTGGCTCTGCGAGAAAGGTTGACTTGCACCTCAATATTTATGGCTAATTGATCGGTCGATCGGTCAGTCAGTCACTCAGTCAGTCAGTCAGTCAGTCAGTCAGCCAGCCAGCCAGGTAGTCACGAGGTCAGTCAGTCAGTCAGTCAGTCAGCCATCCAGCCAGCCAGCCAGGCAGTCACGAGGTCAGTCAGTGAATCAGTCAATCAGTAAGTAAGTCTGTCAGTCAGTCAGCCAGCGAGTCAAAAAGTCATTAAACCAGTCAATCAATCAGTCAGTCACTAGGTCAGTCAGTCAGTAAGTCAATCAGTCAATCAATCAATCAGCAAGCAGTCAGTCATTCAATCAGGCAGTCAATCAGTCAGTTAGTCAGCCAGTCACTAGACCAGTCAGTCAGTCAGTCAGTCAGTCAGTCAGTCAGTCAGTAAGTCAATCAATCAGTCAGCCAGTCAGCCAGCCAGACTGCCAGTTCGTCAGTCAGTCAGTCACACACATTCATCGGATCAGTTTCCATGATAAACTTGCGATCCTTTCTCGTGACTTGACAGCGAGTGATCAGCTCACTCATTTGTAAAGCACATGCTCCATTGGTAACCTCTGAAATGTCAGCATTCGGCTGCTGCCGCTGTTGATACTGATGTTGAAGTTACTGCACCAGCTAACGATACAATATGTACTAAGTCCGATGCGATAAGTATCGTTTCCTGCTCAGGGAAAGAAAAACTGCCGAGTTCAGACATCGTCAGAAGAAAGCGAAATGATTTATTGCAGAAAAACAATTGTTAAGATGCACGAGAGAACACAAGAACGAGCAGGCATTCATATTGTCGGCCTACAGGACATAATTATGCATTAAAAATAGGGGCCCACACATACAAATACCTAAGATAGTATTACAGAAACATAATAGGCTACATGTACGCAGGCGAAACAAATTTAAGTCTAAAATCGGGTAATCTACACAATACCAAAGCAAAAGACCAACGTAACCGCACATGGGCGTCTATCCCCCTAAGTCACTGGAGCATCTTCACCTTCCGCCTCTTCTTCCGCCCTCCCCTTCCTCCCCCCCTAAAATGGTGGCATGCACATGGACAGATCTTCCTCCCCTATTTAGTGGATGGAGCATTTGCTCCAAGGTGTCTATTGTGTAGACGCCCCTGTAACCGTACAAAAGTATATAAGAACATGCAGATATCTTTACATATGTAAAGGTAAACATACTGTATGGCAGACTTATGAAGACAAATAAGACCACGTATGTATGTATACGTACCTATGTGTATGTATGTATTTATGTATGTAATTGAGTACGTCTTTATGTATCTGTGGGGTGCACGATGATCTAGTGGTTACGGTGCTGGACTGTCAACCGAGAGGTCGGCGGTTCAAAATCCCGCCAGGGCAGAAATTTGTTTAGAGATTTCTGCTCCATCTGCGCCCCTAGTCAACTCAGCTATAATGGGTACGCTGAACGCACACGGTCGGCGGGAAGATCAGACGGCGAGGAAAAAGACCGGCCAAACGCCCTTACATGCCGAGGCTAAGAAGAATGAAGTCGCTATAACACTTCATACCCATGGCTGCCTCAGGGCTAGCTTAAGGAACTCTTCTTCTTCTTCTTCCTCTTCCTCTTCCTCTTCCTCTTCCTCTTTCTCTTCTTCTTCTTCTTCTTCTTCCTCTTCCTCTTCCTCTTTCTTCTCCTCCTCCTTCTTCTTCTTCTTCTTCTTCTTCTTCTTCTTCTTCTTCTTCTTCTTCTTCTTCTTCTTCTTCTTCTTCTTCTTCTTCTTCTTCTTCTTCTTCTTCTTCTTCTTCTTCTTCTTCTTCTTCTTCTTCTTCTTCTTCTTCTTCTTCTTCTTCTTCTTCTTCTTCTTCTTCTTCTTCTTCTTCTTCTTCTTCTTCTTCTTCTTCTTCTTCTTCTTCTTCTTCTTCTTCTGCTTCTCCTTCTTCTGCTTCTCCTTCTTCTGCTTCTCCTTCTTATGTATGTATGTATGCATGCATGCATGCATGTGTGTATGTATTTATTATACATACATAGCCAACCCGTAGGCACACTCTGCAGTACACGAAGCACGTGCGCCTATAAAGCATCCGAAAAGCAGATCCCGTCGTCGTTTGAAGGGTCATCTGCGTTTAAGGATTTCAACAGACTTCAAGATCACAAGACCACGAATGGATTTAACAGAAGCGGATTCTGCGCAAGTATCGTTCTTCTGGAGCCGGCGAGGTTCTACCTTTGACGGCATTGTAGGATTGATTGGGGAAGAGCGGCGCTTGCATTTCAAAGCAAACGATACTTGGCATACCTGGAAGTCAGTTCGATTGCATCCGTCTTGGATGTAGAGCTGACCTCGACTGCATAGACTGTGCTTCTTCGATTTCTCCCTACGCTGCCCCTCCTTCCATCAATTCCACTCAGTTTCCGGTTCTTCAACTTCCTGCCGTGTTCCGTTTCCTATTACTCCAGTATTCTGTTCCTCTCCATTCTCTTCTTCATCTTGCTGACTTCTTGATTTTCTTTTTCGTCTTTCTCTTGTTATTCTTCTTCTTCTTCCTCTTTCTGGTTTCTTTTCCCTGTTCATCTTTCCCTTGTCAAAATTCTCTTTCTCTTCCTAACTATTTCTTCATATTTGTTTTCCTTTTCTTTCGTTTCTCCTGCTTTCCTTCCCCCATCTTTTATCTCTTACTCCACCCATACGACTTCCTTCCGTGTTTTCCTACCTGCCTATCTCGCACAATACACCATTGTATACGTTTCGCTGTTGGACTAAAGTCCGCACAGAGCTTCGGTTTGTTGCAAGCCAAGACCAACAAGCCATATCGGTGACTACGCTTCTGGGTTTTCGCTTGCGGAAATTCATCCTATCTGGCATCCCATAATCAGGAAATCGACCCGCCGAGACGGTTCGATGCGAAAACTCGATATTTATAATATTTCTGGCGTGTAACGAACCAGAGGAGATTCGTCCAAGCTCTGCGGGCGCTGCCAACCACTGCTTTAAAGTAAATAGCCCGAAAGGAAGGTTCGGAAGTAAATGAGGAGACGTTACGGGCTATACAATTTCGTTCAGGTGTTGTTTTATAAATAGGACTTCACTAAATCGGTTTCTTCCTGCGGGGCTGAATGCGATGGGGATGGGGGTGAGCCGCAGATGTGTGAATGCGTGTGCGTGCATCTGCAGCGCAAATGTTCTCTTTCTGCAATGCATTTTGATGCACATTTGCGATTAGATCACGGCTTGTGTTACCCCAGCTGGGCACTGACAGTGAATAGTTCGGCTTGAGGATAAAGTTTCTTTATTCACATTTCTTTGGCTGTGGCTGGGCTGGGAGCGCCTCTGAGTAGGTATCTTGAAGAGGCGCTATAAAAATTCTCAGAATAAATAAATAAATGAATGAATGAATGAATGAATAAATGAATGAACGAATAAACGGGGCTAATAACTTCAATGGAATTTTTGTTTCACTATTTTGACACACAGTTGTTTTGACTGTGAGGTTGACCTGACACAGAAATGGAGTCTTATTTATTGGCTGACCTGACACAGAAATGGAGTATTATTGGCTGACCGGACACAGAAGTGGAGCGTATTTTATTGGCTGACCTGACACAGAAATGGAGTATTATTGGCTGACCTGGCACAGAAACGGAGTCGTTTTGTTAGCTGACCTGACACTAAAATGGAGTCGTATTAATTGGCTCACCTAATATATAAATGTAATCATATTTATTGGCTGACCTGACACAGATATGGGGTATTATTGGCTGACCTGACAGAGAAACGGAGTTGTATTATTGGCTGACCTGACAGAGAATTGGAATCCCATTAGAACAACCGCTATCCGAGTTTTAAAGGTCAGATACACGACTCCACATGAAGCCTCTCCAAGCGAATACTTAAAAACACACATACCCACAAAGATACTACATTTCTAAGATTACTATATACATAATCAATATATACATTCATACATTTGAAATATAATATTATAGTAAATATTTAACTATAACTGAATATAACCAGACAGACGCGGAACGCACAGATGCACCTCAATTACGTCACTGTATGTCTATAGATTACATACTGCATTTGCGCATATATATTATGTATATTGGTATATATATATATATATATTATGTATATATATATGTATATCAGTCCCTATTTATATATATATATATGGACTGATATACATATATATACACAATATATATATATATATATATATATTTACATATACATATATATATGTATATCAGTCCCTATATATATATAATATATATATATAAATAGGGACTGATATACATATATATATATGTATATGTAAATATATATATATATTGTGTATATATATGTATATCAGTCCATATATATATATATATATATATTGTGTATATATGTATATATATATATATATGAATATATATATATATATACAATATATATATATATTTACATATACATATATATACAAATATACATATATATATATATTAGCATAGACTATGTTATTATATTTGAGGCATCCTGTATAATTTTCCCTGAACTCGAGCCCTAGTATAGAGCAAAAACTATGCGCCGGCGATATAGAACATCTGTTCAACCATCGTTTTGGGAAATGCAAATCAAAGAAATTTCCCGTTCTCTGCAGCGTAAACTTTAGATAGCGAGTGTTCA